>JAWWEU010000081.1:42329415-42368172 GCA_035583155.1 Acropternis orthonyx | reverse complement strand
CAGAAAACAGGATTCAAGCTGCACAAGGGGAGGTTTACATTTGATATTAGGAAAAATTTCTTCACCAAAAGGGTTGTCAAGCATTGGAACAGGTTGCCCGAGGAAGTGGTTGAGTCACCATCCCTGGAGGTATTCAAAAGGCTTGCAGATGTGGCTCTTAGGGACGTGGTTTAGTGGTGGACTTGGCAGTCCTGGGTAAACAGCTGGACTCAATCCTAGAGGTTTTTTCCAACCTTACCAATACCCTGATTCCATCTGGGCAGGCAGATGGTTCATGTGCAGCAGTGCAGGCCCAGCACATCAGCTGCTTCCCATGGCCAGCCCAGACCTTTCCCAGCCAGTCAGGCTGCAGCCCTGCACACAAGCTAACAAATCCTGCAAGGACTCATTTCCTCAAAGCTTCATAAACAAATGTTCACTGCCCATGACATTTTGCACCAATTAGGAGCATACAAAAGCAAATGGCTCTCCGTTAGCTGCACTGTTGATATCACTGTTGATATTCACACTATCCAGGCTACTTTTACTGTCCAAATTTGAGATGTCAGAGGTGTAAGTCAGAAAACATGTTTTATTTAATGCACTAGTAGTCAAGATCCAGGCAGGGAGGTGACTTATTTAAGAAAAATAAGAAAAGTGGTGACACCTCACTATTGGTCTGGCAATGATGGAAAAGGAGGCAGTTTTTTCAATCTTCCTTTCTTGCAGTTATGAAAGCATTCATACAAAAAACGGCAGTACTTGTTTTTCTCCAGTACTAGATTTTGAAATGTTTCAGCTGTGACACCAACCACTCCACAACTTCAAGCAAAGTTGTTCCAACTGGCTCCCAGCACCAAACTGTGGTGTGAGCTCTCAGATCCAGAGAGAGAGATTATTTAAAATATCTTGATTTTAAATAACCTCACCCATAAAGCTCTAATTTTCTGAAAGTGTGCTAGCCCTCCAGGCCCTCAGGCTGCACTGAACAGGGAAAAAGAGATGGTCAGTTTTGACTTGCTTGGCGTGCTGCTCCTGTCAGGAAAACTGTCATGTTACCCTGTCTGATGCCTAAATGAAAGTGTGGAATTGCCAAAGCTGCACTGCATCAGCATCAACGAGTAGCTCTTGCTGCTGCAACTGGAGGCCACTTTTTGCTTATCTGCACACACCACTTATTATTAAACAAAAAAGTTGCTACAGAACTCTAAACTATGAGAAAGAAAGAATTCCACAGGATCTTTTGATCAGATATAAAGTAATACAGTCAACTCCAAAGCCATTCAACTATTTTATATATATAAGGCACCCACTTTCAAAGAAGGGGCGGGGGGAAAATCTATCAGGTTTATAAGAGACTCTCTCCTGCATCCTGAAAACAAGCTCCAACCTCTTCTCTCTAACATTGTTTGAATGCCACGTTGCTGCAATGACTTTCCTTAGTGAAACGTGTCAGAAAAGGCTGGTTTTAGCATGGAAGTACCTCAAATGAAAATGCAGTCTTCAAAAACTGCACAGAAGGTGGTTCATCTTCCTTGTAGTGTGGCAAGGAAACTGCAATTTAAAAGAGCCGGAAGGTACAAAATAACGGAGCAACTGGAATTTTCCAATGCTCAATTTCAATCCCTCACATCCATTCTTGGTGTTTAATTAGCATAAACTTTGATATCTGGGATAAATCACATGGTAAGTACTACCAACATCAGGGCCATAAGGCAAGTTAGGTGTCCAGTATCCTGCTGATTTTTCACATCTTTCATAGCAATGTCATAGAAATGCTGAACCCTGCAGATCCAAGATTTGAGGATGATAAGCTGTAATCACCTCAAAATATCTGACAAAACATGAAATTTGCTGCCAGCCACGCAGACCCACATTCATTACCCTTTCCAGGAAGACAGGGAAACAAAGGCTATAATGCTTCATCTTTTGAGAAATCAGTGATGTAAGAAAAACCCTCTCTCCCCACATCCTTGTTCTCCTATGGGCATTCAGTCATCCCACTCACATTACCCCCTCAAGTCTGCAGAGACAGCCTGTCCCCTCCCCCTGGGACAGCAGCTCAAGGTGCACACCCAAGGCTGAGGATAATACCAGGAAGACTCTAAGGTATCTCCACAGAGACCCATCACCTGCCAAAATGCAGTTAAGCACTTCACTCAGACAAGAAGAAACAAGAGAGACCACCCACTCTTCCACAAAAGCCAAACAACAGCCTTTAAGTAGAGAAGCTGTCCATTAGGGCAGGTGGACAAGGAAAACCTGCAAACAGTGCTGCCACCTCTACATTTGGAAGGTTCAATGTAAGACCAGGTAGGGAAACTCCTCACTTCTTAAAAAGGGCTTAGAAAAAGACAGACAGGCTTGTGCAGGAAAGAACTTTTTATCAGCTCTAACAATACACTTGGCGGGGGTGGGGAAAGCAGCGTTACGTGGACTTATAAACAAGCTTTTGGTCACACTTACCAAATAAGCTGTTTTGTCTAATAGAAGTGCTTCTATCCCTTCTACCACCAGCCTGCCTTGTAGATGCTCCTAAACCATCACAGATGCAACAGCATCACTTAGAAAAAAGGCAGAGATAAAAGTGAGGATGACACCTCTTCAAATGGAGACTGCTCGAGACACATCTCACCTCCTTACATTGTACCTGCCATCCACACCCTTGGGGTGAGCAAGGGACACACTCTTACATGAAAATATCCAGAGTGAATGAACTTCTAGGATGCCCACACATTCACTGGCCATTTCTGTAGCCCACACCTGTCCCTGACTACTGGGTCACCTCTTTCAGGCAGAACTCGCTCTCCCAGGTAGCACAGGCTGTAAGATACTACTAATGGAAAACAAAACAAGCAAAAATCCCCAATGCAGGTCCAAATCCACCCCTCTTCTCTGCCTCTCTATCTTGTATTTCCAAACCAGTTGTCTGGGAAAGGAAGGTCAGTGTAGACTATATATTTACCATTAAGTCTGTACGAGAAGCTTTGTTCCACCCAAAATATCTCCATGACCTGAAGTAAAAACTGCACTAGAGACAAAATTTCAGTAATAAAAGCAGATGCAAAAAAAAATTTTATCAGTGATGCTCAGCCAAGCTGACCACCTAAGACAGAGAATTACTCTGGACAACTGTTTCTTTCTCAAAAATTAAACTGACTGTAAAAGAGGAAAGAGACAATACAAGATCAGTAAACCAGGAGGAAAGAATCAACAGTACAAGGGTTTGCATAGAATTCTTTCCAGGATAAAGTGGCAGAAACATTAGGACAAGGAAGGATGTAGTATTTTTGTTGTTTCTTTCACAGACTTTCCTTCTCCCCCTTTTTTCTCAAAGTTTTTCTACCTTCAGGAAATATCTCTCCTCTCTACATCATGAAAGCACCCACACATTTTACACTGACAGATGGTACTTCGTGGTGTAATATCAAAGAGAGCTTCACAAGCCAAATTAATCCAAGAGGGAGCATGCCTCTTCCCTCTTTACTCTCCCCTCATCCTTTCCTTTTTAAAATGTCTCATGATCAAGAGCCAAAACATTTCTTCTCCCTGCCAGAATTTATGAACTGAGTACATCTCAGGGAAGACTGTAAAAGCAGAACCTTTTTAAGACTGAAGATTGCATCAGCAATTAGAAATTTGCAATTTCTCTTGAAATTCATGAAGGATCTTCCTTTTTGCTCCAGCCTGTCTCAAAGTAGAGGTAACACATCTGTCAGTACTTTCATTTTGTACACCTTTATGAATTATTTTCAACAGGAGTACAAATGTGAAGATCTTTCTTCTCCATCCCTCCAAAATGTAATATCCTTTGGGCCTTTCATAGCCTTGCTCTCTGCACCCCAAACCACAGCATTATATTCAAGGTGCTAGCAGACAGGCAGCGCAACTCCACTTCCCAAAAACATCATGTCCAAATTTTAAAGGCACACCAAAAACCCAGGAAGCCAATGGCTAAGAGTGAACAGTACTTTCCTTCTCCAGACAGCTAAAGAGCTCATCAAACTTGTCTACATTTCCATTACAATCAATTTTTTAAGAATTTATCTTAAAATTAATTTGCCTCTCTGGTGACATGAACTGTTCTCAAAAAAACCACCAACGTATTGATCAAACTTCCTTTCACTATAATGGAACTGTGATACAAAGTCAGGTTCTAGATACATGACACTGATGAGCTAAATTCCAGCCTAAGTGTCCTTACTCTTCCCAGATCCACAGAAAAATGAATATCTAGAAAAAAAACCACAGGAGTTTACCCCAAAATACACATCAAATTACAAGTGGGTAAAGCAGCTGCCTAACTTGCAGGATTGCACCACAGCCCAGTGCTTCATGCTTGTCAACAGTGAAGAGGAGAGCTCAAGCACAGACAGGGATTAAGTTGCACCTTTGCTGGAGGTGTCCAGCTCCTATTAGTGCACCCAGATTCCGTTGGAAAAGTAGCTCAAACTGCAAGGTGTAAAAAATTTCAGAGTGACAGTCTGTTCTCCCTGTACCTGTTCATGCTGGTTCTGTCTGCGCCATGAATAGAAAGACCTTCCACGTGTTATGCTTTCAGCTCACCAGGATAAACAAAATTTCTGTAACTATTTACCTCTACTTTGAGACAAGCTGGATCAAAAAGGAAGACCTTTTTTCTCTATCAGTGGCTACAAAAGCCTTATTTACAGTAATCAGTCAGATTGTCACATTAAAAATAGTGTTAATAGCCTTTCAGTCTATTGAAACACAAAAGAGCAATTACAACAAGAAACCCTTATCTCTATTTCCTCCTAGTGATGGTCTGGAAACAGCATTTCCTGTTTGGTTCTCTGGAACCCAAGTCTTTGACCCTATCCATCAGGTCAAGTGCAAAACTAACCTGGCAGCAATTCCACATACAGCTGTGTAAGAAATCAGGTCCTTGTTTGTTTTCCTGCTTATCCTTTTTCTTTATGCTTTTTGTTTGTGGTGTTTGTCAGCTACCAAGCCACTACAGGGCTCAAGTTTTGTTCCACATTTCAGATTAATTCAATAAAGTCTGTTGCCTCTGCCCAAGAAGAGCAAAAAAACCCCCTCTACTCTTGCCTGACATTTCTGTCAATATAGAAATAAATTAATTAGTACCCCACTTCTAACATTTGGCTCAGAGGTGCTTTCCTGCACTTGAGTTCTTGCTGTACAAGACCCACTGCAAGGTTATTCTCTGCCCAGTACAACTGTCACTTACAAATACATGCAAAAAAAAGCTAGCAAATCCAAATAATTACAGAGTGCAAAAGCTTTCTCCAAGAGCAATTTTATGTGTAAGTAGAAGAATTTGATTTCTTAACCCTCAGCCTTCACTCTCAGAACCATTTTCCATGAGTGATTCGTAATGTAATTAACAGCTAATGATCTGAGTTATCAGCAACACTGTGGCAGTCCAGGAGAACTTTTGTTCTAGTAGATCTCATCCTCCAATCTGTTTTCACCCACAGCTTGGTAGGGAATGATGACGTTTCCTGCTCCCTGAGATCCCAGCTATTCTGTTTGCCTCACTGAACACTAAGCACTTCATTAACCGCATGCACTGAAGACAAGCAAGTTTTCACCCCACTCTTAAAGATGATACAAAACCCAGTCAAGCACTCCAAACAAACTAATGCTGGGTCTTGTTCAGTCAGGGCTTCCCAGAGCATTTTCAGCCTCCCTGGCTCTAGCCCTAGCATCAAGGCCTCGAGACCTCTACTATGGCCAATGAAAAACGTAAGTCAAACTTCCATGGCACTCTCTCAAAATCTGATACACCCAGGAAAGGTGCAGATGGGTGTTTTCTGGGAACTGAGCTTACCCAGGCCACTTTAAGCACCGGGAATTGTTGGGTAGCAGGTTTTCCATTCAAGCAGACCTCAGCTGCAGCTCAGTCAGTGCCTAGGAGATTTTACAGCTGCAGTAGGTAAATCTACATTTCCTATTTACTGTTCAACTGTAACAAATCAGAGACATTATGGCTTGAATCAGTGCCCCAACAAGCAGATATTCCGCATTCAGTGATGTATCAACACCAGCATGACTCCAAACACTGTCAGCAGTTATCTTCTGCTCTCAATCACTGGGTTTGCTCATCTCAGCTGTACACCTCTCACAGACTGGCAGGGAAAGATTAAGGGCTGTAGAAGGACACAGGGATCCTCTTAAAATAGAAAACGAAAAGAAGAATCTGAACTCTTGAAATTGCTAGTGATTCTTTCCTCATCCACCCCAACACAAGTTTTTGTTAAAAGCCAGCTAGAGAGAGGTGGCCAGTATGTGATGGTTGTCACTCTCCACCCAAACTCAGCAGTTTAGCACTCAGGAGCCCTAAGCAATTCCTTAGATGCTTCCTGTTTTCTCACCTCTCAATTCTGAGACTCAAACATTGTCTATGCATTTCTGGACTTTGCTCATATTGAGCAGGGTTAACAACCAGGGAAAACGACAGCTGCTGGTATCCTGGGACACACTCACTGCAAAGGGGGGGCTCCCCTCAGAAACACACCGAGGTTACCAGATCTGCAAACACCTAATGACCACAGGGACACTAACAAAAACAATACCCCAGAGTTCGTTTTCTTTCTTTAATATATACCAGGTTTTCCATCTCTCCCCTACATGCAGCAGCCAACACCCTTTCTGTTCCCTATTTCTTCATCAGGCAGCTGGGTTTTACAATTCACCCTGAAATAGAGGCTTTCTTGTAAAGAAGCTCCTGTAACAGAACAGAGCTGCTGCACTGAGGACTGCAAGACAATATGAACATTGTATGGCACGCTAGCATATTTGGAATACCAAGTTCAGCTTCAACAGCATATTAAGGAAACTCTGACAGAACAAAGATTTTTAAACTTCAGTTTTTGGTTATTTCATGTTAAAAAAAACCTTTCTGCCTTTTTATATTTTTTTTTTTTTAAACAGGAAAAAAGAGACACAGCAAAAGACACGAAAATTCTTCCTGACAGCTGCTAGAAAGAACATCGCCTTTCTTTGTTAGATGGTGCATCCCTTCTGTGGGTTTAAAAAGACTTTACAAAGGAGGTAAGACCTTGCCTGAATTTGAAAGTGAATTCACCATGAAGCAGTGTGCAAGCTTAAAATGCAACACACATTTGTGAGTAATTCTACATTCAAACATGCATTTCTGAAGCTAAGTGCCTTGTTCAACTTATTCCACACTAAGAACAGGTTATATCGAGATTGGAACATGTCCCTGTTTTTCCAGGGTAAGAGCTCCCATAACACATGTATTCAGGAATAGCCATCTCCATGCAATTATTCTGGCACACCTCCAAATGCAGATATGTGTTAAGACACTGTTTATCCCTATAATAGAGATGATTTCTTTTTTCTGTAGAGAGCTACTCCACTAGCTATTAACACAGCCAGGCACAGAAATATAGTTGTGCCAGAAGCAGCCTAAGGCCCAGATCATTTACCCTTAGGCTTCGTAACTTTTCATAGCTTCATTTCCTACATGTCACGTATCTGGACCAAAAGAAAAATCTGACCTTTCAGAAACTAAGCCTCCTACACCACAGGAGAACACAAAATCTGGGGCAAGTTTGTGTTACCCTCTGAGTAGCGTGGTTGAGCATCTCTTGCCAGGCAGAGTCAAACTGACGTTTGTCATCTTCCAGTAGCCTCTGCTCAGCGAGCGAAATGGTCTCCTTTGCAGCACGCAGCACTTCAGTGGCCCTCTGAAAGTCCTGAGTCGCCCTCTGAGCTTCCAGCTGTGCCTAAAGGAATACATTTAAAAAAAAAAAAACAAACAACTGAATCAGAGACAAAGGAACCCTCCCAGTCACATCTACATGATCTACAACACTAATCCCAAGACTTTAAAAGCACCACACCAGCACTGCTGTTTCCCAACCTCTTACTTGGAAGTGGCACATATTTCTCACTGGAGTAAGGTGTTACTAAGACAGCAGTTCCCACCCAAAGAGGTAATTTGCCCAGAACTGTCTCATGGTGTTTGTGGTCAAAAAGCCACACAGCTAATGGCCTACAAATAAGCACCTGGCTGAGAAAGAAATACCTTATGAGGGAGGTTTAATCACTGAGAAACAAAACAAAAGAAAATGCAACAGCAAGCTTGCAGCACGTCAAGAATACATTGAGAATGGCACTCCCTGAGTTTAGTAAGGGTGGATTTTTATCTGATGCACCATTAATCACACTGAGGACATGTTTTGGAAGTACTACCTTGCTATAAAGCATAAACAAGTTTTCTGAGGTGGTGGCTGCTCATTCCTTGGACATTATTCTACTTTGCTATCGCTGGGACACAACTGGTGCAGTAAGTCCCCAGTCCACAGACACAGAGGTAACCAAGGGAATTTGCAATGCATGTAAAACACAGATGAAGGCCCCACTTCTTTTCAGCAAAGTCACACAGAGTTTGAGTTTGAAGGGAGCACTTTCAAGTGTCTGCACAGAAGGAGGGGAGAACAGTCTCCTGGTGAACTATATGGCTCTTGCTGTGAGAGAAGAGACTCCCCCAAAACAACATACCACAGCCTTCCCAGCAAAGCAAGCCCTGCTTAGAAGCCATTTAATCAATGAGCTCTGATCTCTTCTGTTCTGGACCCAAAAAAAAAAAAAAAAATCCTCTGAGACACCGCATGTACAGACCACCTTCATCTCCACTGAAGGTTTCAACAACACTCTCACTGTATCTAAATCCAGCTCTGAACAGTCCTCAAGAAAAGCACTCACATCCCACCTTGCAGGCTGGAGCCACCTCCCTTTTTCACAGTTGAACATCAGCCCTCCAGGACCAGCCTTGCTTATTCAGCCCAAAAGGGGAGAGCCAATAAAGCAGAAATAATGCCAGTCATACCACAGGTTTCAGCAGTACCATAGCAGAGTTCAGCAGTGTCACACTTGAGTACCTAGTGTGATCAAGTCTCAGATGTTCAAAACAGGTGACTTTACATCAAATAGACAAAGAACATCCATAAACAAATTACTGGTGTTGTCTGGGTTTTGTTTGGTTGGGTGCTTTTTTAGTAAGATAGGGATATCCTCTCTTTTTATAGTTATCACTGAATGACTAGCAATTTTAACATTCAGGCTTTCAAACATGCAGGTTTCACGTTGCTTTCCTACATCAGAAATTTTTTAATTTCTGAAGCTTTTGTGTTCATTTGCTATATCAGCATTTTACTGCTCTTTTGAGGTGGACAGACAAATACCTTGTTTAGCTCAAACAAAATCTTAGTAAAATCTTTACCTGACTTTTTCTACATTATGTATATCACAAATTTCTAGTTTTGAGCTGTTTTGCACTGAAATGCCACCCTTCCAATATAAGTTTCACATTCAATTAATTGAACATCCAGCACTATGAAGATAGTTTTCATTTACACTTCAATGATTCTTCAAAAACAAACTGGAATTACCCAGTTTATACCTATGAGAAATGTCTTTAACCAGACGTGACTGACAGAACAAAACAATGAATAGAACCTTACATATATGAAGTAGTCTGAGAATGAAACAGGGAAGAGAAGTATGATACACAGAACATTAAACTGAGGAAGTTAAAGTCTTATTAATAAAGAAGGAAAAGGTTTTAGTGTGAAGAAATCGTGTTCATTTGGGAAGTGGCTAAAAATCCCTGATACAAAATAAGTAGAACAATGGTGCATTTCTCCTGCAAACAGCTGGCTACACCTCCTCAACACCAGCTGCATAAAATACCTCAACACTTGAGACATCACAGTTATTTGTGCAGGGAATGGAAAAAACCCTTCCCTCCCTGCCCCATGGCAGGGCAGACAGGCTCCTAATTTAAACACAAGTCTCAGAAGGAAATATAACACACTAAGTTTCCCTCACTATGTCTTGAAATAGCAGCAAGCACTCCTTACTTCCTTCCCCCTGGCACACAGAGAGGTGCTTCACCCTGAAGTGACCATGGAAAAATAGGAGTTATGTGTCAGAGGTCCTTTGGTGACTAGCCAGAGAGGGAAATGCAAGTCAACACAATCAGTGCAGTAATTTCCTTCCAGCCAAGGTCCCTGATGCATTTCCTTCTGAAGGGGCTCATGGTATTTCCTCAGAGGAGAAATTCATCTAATCTTTGCTGCTTTCAGGCATCCTACACCACCTCACTCTGCCTAAAGCCTTGGTGAAGAGCCAGGGCATTAGAGTGTTAATTTCCATGCAGAACTGCACATCCCAGAGCAGCATAGAGCGTTGAGTCAATGTCAATGGATGCACAAAATATCCTCTACTGAATTTTAAAATAAATTCACAACTTTTTTTTGTCATGCCCAGTAAGTTTGACCTATGTCAAGCAAAGGAACCAAACACAAGTAAAGGCCAAAAGTTTCCCACAAAAATATTTTGAGATGGGATTTTAACAAGGGGGAAAAACTGCAAGACACCAATAACAGCTTGCATTAAGTACTGCAGAGCAGCACTGAGAATGTTTGGAGGAAGAGCAGGACTGATTTTCATGGCAGACCCTGCGAGAGGGAGCCAGGTCCCAATAACTTCCAGCAACAAGGCAGTGAAGGCAGCTCCAGCTCCTCGCTGCATGAGCGGGCCTGCCCGTGCAAGAACGACTTACAAACAGATGAAAACAGACTGCAGACCCATTCCTAGCACAGGAGGAACCTCATCAGCGAGCAACTGCTTTCAAAACTCAAGCACAGCCAGACCCCAGGGGCAATGCGGGCACAGGAGAAGCACAGTTTTCTCACCATCACTGCATCAGCACTTGGAAGTTTCTGTTGGCACAGACACCCGGGTCAGGGATCAAGACATCTAAGCCAGCAAAAAGCCTGCAGAGCATTAGGAGCTGAGTTATTAAATCCCCAGAGAAAACAACATGGAGTGGTGGCTTGCAGTACTAGTAGCTCTTCTGATGAAGCCTCTAAAGCGCAATTGGCTGCAGAGCGGGAAAATGGACTTTATGATAAGAAAACCAGAAGCCAAATTTACAATTCAAGTAGATTTCTACTTGCACCTGGACCTGTAGGACATGAAGAGCTGGAGCTGTTAACAGGCAGGCCCATAATCCCTTCAGCTTCGTGCCCTGTCTCTGTGTGGGCAAATGGAAAGCTGAAATAAAGCCATAGTTAAATGCTCCCTCCCAGCTGCATTTGTTGAATACTACTCTGCAATGGCAATTTGGAAACAGTTTTGTTTTTAAGCAACACAGTCAGGCCAAATAGCAATTTAGCTTCAACAGTTACCTGAAGTCAATCTACAGTCTTATTTTAAGCAACTTACTGAAAGCCTGAGAAAGAAAAAGCCAAACTCTAGGGTAAAGTACGATACATTCATCATTAGAAAAAACCAACAGGTTTGTGGCTTTGCCAATGTGAAAGAGGATACTCAAAACACTTTTTAGTTAGTATGGTTACTCAATAATTAGGCTTCATTTAAAACTCCCTCCAGCACGTACAAGTTGTTCTGCACCATCACTGACAGGCTGCTCTCACATTCTTGGTCCCAAGACTGCAGGTCATTCCACCTGATGGTAGAGAGGGTAGCCCTGTTCTTCAGGTGCTTTTAAAACCACAGAGAGCAGCAGCAGCTCATATGTCCATCCAACCTCCCTACGGTACATATGAAGTTTATCACTTTAGACAGTGGCTGTTTCTCTCAAAAGAGCAGAACTCAAAATTCAAATGAATGGCTCAAAACTAGGTTATTTTTCTTTCATCACAAACTTGTGTTTGAGCTGAGAGAGGTTTAGCCCTAGGGAAAAATGTAGTAGGGATGAGGACAAAAATCTCTGAGGGAGGGTGGAGGAAAGCGGGATGTCAGCTTTCTGCCTGTCACCCACACTGCTAGTGCCTGATGGACTCTACCGGGCACTCACAGAAACAAATGGAGCACTGTGGTATAAAACACACCAACTTAGAAAATAAAAAGTGGTGTAAAATTATTTGCAAGCTATTGATGTATTGCTGAAAGGTGCTCTATCCTGACAAACCCCTTTTGGGGGATAAAAACTGCACTCTCATGGTTATTCCTCTGCTTAGCCTACACTGGGTCCTTCACATCAGGGAACCACACACCACAGCTGGATGATGTTGTTAGCTGAAGACAGGGATGAAACCAGAATTTGCTAGGCCACAGTAAGCTAACAGAAGAAAACAAACCCAGGCACTTTTAAAAATGTATTCCTCCTGGAACTGGCAGCAGCATACAGACATCAGCTTGCTCATTTTCAGAGCAGAAAAAAACCTGCACTCTTTAATTACAAAATACAATTTTCTGATTGGTCCACACAGCTTTTACTGACCCAAGCCCTCTTTGCAGTCAGAGCCCTTGCCCAGCTGACCTAATAGAGGATTTTTCCCTACCCTAACATATATGGCTTGGATCCATGACATATACTCCATTTCATCTAATCTCTGATTCCTGTTTTGGTTTCTGCACAGTATCACTGACACTGAAACATGGTGCAACACAGCTACAGCATTTCCCTGGGGTTAGCTGACATCTAATACACCCTGGTACACACTGCTCAGCCTCTGACACGTGAACACACCTGCACGCAGCCGACAGCCCAGCCAGGCTGCCAGAAATAGATGCAGAGGTACATTTTATGGGGAGACAAGCCTATACAGAATTTCTCCCCTCAGCCAGCCTCCCTCACCAGAGGGCCAGATCACAAGTGCTGATAGATTGATGAAAAGGACATCACTAACAAAGCCAGCAAATTTCCCACCAGAAATGGCAGTCAGTATAAGATCAGTTTTTTCAAGTATTTGCAAAACTGGCTTCTCATTTATCCAGGTGAATCAATCTCATCCTGCACTGCTAAGGCCTTGACATCCACTGTATTTCAGCATCTCTGCATTGCTGCCAACCAAAGGCACGAACTATCTCTCTGTTTATGTAAGCTGGAGCATGAAAGGAACACACAGCTGCTGCTCAGAACAAGGCACCAGAACACCACGTGCTGGCCCAAGGCTTTTGCTCTAGGAGGCACTTGTTTGTCACCGTGAAACCAGTGTCTCTCCCACTCACTAATCTTTAAAACAATAGTTTAATTGCTACCAGCAAACGTGCATTTGCTTACTACCAAATTGATAATGATTAACTGTGTTCCAGTCATACTTTTCCAAAGCAAGCAAGCAAGTTTCCATTCTGGCCTCCTCTCACTCTTTTATCAGCATCCCACAGTAAATTTGATATGCAAATTATAAGAGGGAACATGTTTTAAAACAGGAAACTTTACTCCATCAATTGCCCACCAGAGCTGCTGTAGCACTGCCTGTCTTCAGGGATCACTGACCGCAGTGACTGCCCCGCAGTGACTACAAGGAGTGCTGAGGAATGAGGTTTTATTTAGTGTGCCAAGGAGGAGACTAAGGAGCAATGGAATTAGATGCCTGCTAAAATCTGAAGGGGAGCTGTAAAGTAGAAAGAATCAAGCAAATGTTTCTCAGCAGTATTAGATGGTATAACATGGAGCAACAGTCACAGACAGCAGCTTGGAAGTTCAGGTTGCACACTGAAAAATGTCTTTCTTATCAGGAAGGCAGTGTGACCCACAGAGAGGTTACAAATCTCCATCTCTGGAGGCTTCTAAGACCTGGCAAAGCCATGGTTGATGCAATCCAGCAATGTGACAGCTCTGCTCTGAGCAGGAAGTTGGGATCAGATGAACTCCAGGGTCCTGTGCAACCAATATTTATTCAAATACCACCCTTTTTTCCTTACAGTTTCTCAAAACCCAAAGAACACTGTTGCAAAAACTTTGCAGTGATGCAGAATGTTCTCCTGGAATCTCAGTCACATTTTCCTAAATAAACAGACTAGTGGTGCAATTGGGGGGCAGAGGTTTTGTTTGGTTTTCTTAAGAACCACGACCTTCCTTTCCCCTCTCCCTACAGCCTAAAAACTCCATGTCATAACAGAAGTAAGAAGTAGTTAAAAAAAAAACAGAAACCCCTTCTTGCTATAGGCCACGTACAAATTTTTATAAACAACTTCTAACATCCAAAACCTTGGGAATGACCTCATTTTTGACAGATCTCTGAAGCCTTGTGAGCTACACATTAATCTGCAATGACTGTTTGAATTACTGACATAAAATACAGTCTCTCAAGAGTCTGAAACACCCTTGTATTCTTTAAGCTGTTTATTGTAAAGCTGTAAAAGTGCACATGGGTTAAAATTTGTTTTTTCAAAAGCAGATTTGAAGATTTTTAACTGGATGGAGAAGGCAAAGGAGAGGAGAAGGTGAAAACAAGCCTTGCTGCCTATGAAACACTATAGCCATGTACCTTAGTCTCTGCTTTTTGATTTGGTGTCTTGTTCTTATGCTGGGCATTTTGGCTCCCTACATGCATGTATCCCTCTTCTTCTAACAGCTTAATTTTTACAAAACTGACCTGACTCCTGGTTCTGTGTCACTTTCCTGGTAAACTGTAGTCTATAAAAAGGTCCTGGAAATAAGAGCAGACCTACAAAGCATATTTCAAGAGACACCTTACCTCTATGCTAAAGTTAGGTGACATGTGTAACTCCTTTAAAACAGGATCACGAGCCACGTTCCAAGAGACAAAAAGCTCAGGGCACAACCAGCAGCTCACTTCATCAGCTACTTCTATTACCATCATACAGATAGCTGGACTCCTCAAAGACAGAATCCCACCTCCCCTCTTTGGGAGCTGTGGAAGGAAACAAGAAAATAACCAAACACACAAGTTCCTTAAATGCTGTTAAGACCTACCCTGGACTGGACTAAACAATCAGCTGCCAGTCCTTCTCTCTTCTCTTGTGGCTCCAATCTAGGCTGCACATCAGGATCTTGTGAAACACAGGCAAGGATATCACCTCTGAGCCAACCATTGCCACTGTGCAGTCAGTAATTTGAAACTGACTGGTCTCCTCACTGGTTTTAATTGATCTAGCTCCTTGCCTTAAAGGAATAGGGTGGTGATGCTCGTTTGGGCATCAAGACTGTATGGGAGACACTACCCCAAGCCTTTTGCCTCTCCTTTGTTTTTCATGCAGTTGTTGACAGATGCTGGCCTGCTTGGAGTTACTCATGCTGATTAACGAGTCTATGGCACCAGAACATGACCAATTATTCAGACTAATACCATCCAGGCACAGCCTTCCTGGGCACTCACTGCCATCTGCTTATTAGTTGTGCACTTGTTTGTGGCCAAAATTATTAAGCTGCTGCCTTCTGGAAGAGAGGATCATAGAATACATTCAGGCTTTTCTCTCCAAGGTAAAAGACCTTATTAAGAGAGAAAAATATCAAGATAATCCTCCCAGCAATATGCACCTGCAGCGTGAGAGCTTAGGCAGTGACTCAGTGAGTCTAGAGTTTACAGCTGGTTTCTAGGTTTACAGAGGCTCCACGTGCTCATCTACACCTGGCATCAGTCTCCCTTGCTGGAATTAAATATAGAAGCAAGGAACAAGCTCCCACAAATACACCCTGCAAGAGGTACACCGCCTGCCTTAGTGGATTTGACTAATTATCCAAAATAACAAACATTCAGCACATAGAGATGCAACAGACACATTCAGGGGAAACACTGGATCATTGTCTCATATAATTGCCACCAAAGCAGCAAATATTTTGAAGTAGAAGTTTCCAGAGTGTTGGCAGGGGATTGGCAGCCTGGTTCTGAAAGCACATCTTGTGCACGCATAGGGGCACCAATGAAGCCAAGGTGCATGGGTAGGAGTTTCATCTGGCTGATGGGCTGCTCTGCACATGTTCTCCCAGTTCCCAGAAAGCCTCACACCCACCAGCAACTGCCCATCCTCAACAGCAGGGATATGCTCTGGAAGAAAGCCCCAGACTAACCTGGTACATCTCTGCATGCTCAAAGCTACCTTTGAGACAGTCATTTTCCTAAGGGACGTGTTGAAGATAACTATCTACTGGCCCTTTTAAGATTTTTCCTAGTGGAATTATGTGACTCCATAGCACATACAAGTAACTGGCTTGCTTCACTTAAGGGATATAGTTGCAGATGGTGTCCAGGACAACTGAAGGTGGCAGCAGGAATAGAGAAAATGTCAATTCCACTTCACCACAATAAAATCCTCCTTTGAGAACAAACCACTAGCACCCTTTACCAAATGAAAAAAAAAAACCAAACCACCAACTAACACAAACCAAATGACAACAACAAAAAACCAACAACCAACCACCAGAAGTAGCAACATCTAGAAGAAATGGACATTTCTTCCACATCCTTGTTTAACAGTAGAACTTCAAGTTTTTTGCAACTGAAAGATATTTCTTACAGAAACTAAGTCAATGCAGAGCCATTCCCACACATGCTACACAGGAATTTGACTTTTCAGATAACCTTTTTCAGAAAAAACAAACAAGAGCTCACAAATTCATCCTGCTTTACTAGAAGTCATAATGAAACACCCCAGGAGGCAGTAATCAACATCCATACTGTATCAGTTTTGGCAGCAGCCCCTAGCATGAGCATTCATCGCTTCGTAATAAACTCCCACCTATTCAGGCCACTATGCACAATAAAGATGGGGTTGGCTGAACAACTTTCCCGAAGTTGCATGACTTGTGCTGCCTTCAGCAGTCACCCCTGAGCAATTACCACACCAAACAGATACACAGGATATCACCCTGACCTCAAGCCACCCAGACTCAAATACCAACTACTATTTTTAACAGATTATGCTATCTGTGGCTTACAATCTCTTGAAACAGCCTTTACTATCAGCCAGAAAAAATCGGGAGGGGAGAGAACAACGCAAGGCAATCTTTCCTTTAAATTGTTTCTTTCCTGTAGATTTGCCTTTTGGCAATAACTATGCAAGTGTTACAGCTACGCAAAGGAATGCACAATTTAATATCTTGAGTTTGCAAAAATTGAAGAGATTGCAATATGATGTTAATCAAATCTTCAGACAACAAGAAAAGAAAAAGGAATTCACTTCTATTTTCACATCCCAGCACCCTTTGAGAGCTATTTATACCTTCCCACCAGTTCCAGCATCTGCCATTGCTTTTGTGGCTAAGCATTAGTAGCCAGATCACCTGCATCACTTCTTTCTGCCTAAATCAGCTGACATATAAAAAACAAACCCCGAATTTTCCTGCCCTAGCACTCTCCTTGTTACTCAAAAGAAGAGAGTTCTTTCCATACCTACTTACCCCAGTATTCCAGTACTTCAGAACTACTTGCACAACACTTTTAGTATTTCACAATAGAAGAAAAACAACATGAAAAAACATCCTTGAAGGTAGGAATGATAGTTAGGTCATTGGATTCCTGACAATGGAAAGGAGGTTGAACATCTACCTGGCTTTGTACTATGGCCATTCACAATATCTGAGAACTGATGGAGGCTTTGGGGGGGGTTGGAGAAAGTTAGAGAAATACACCAAGAGAGAGAGAAAGCAATTTTTTTTCTCTCTTCCAGAGAAATTTTTCAAAACACTTAAATGAAACAGTATTTTCTTCTACTTCTACAAAGAAAAGAAGAGGGAAGAACCTCTAATTCACAGTGCAAAGCTAACAAATTTGCATAATGAAATCCTCCAAGGCACGTCAACCAGTAACAATGAGAAAACCAGTCACAGGTTTTGCATCAATAGCTTATACAAACTAATCACCCACCAACAGAATAGTGCTCACATCAAACAAAAATGTAGGATGTACAAATACAAACCCAAAATAACCAGACCCACTCAATGAGGCACAGAAAGTTCGAGGAAACACAGGTGATCTAATTTTTAGAGGGTGGACACATATGCACAGAACTTACTGATAGAGATATTTCAACAAGCAAGTGACTAAAAATTAGTTCCTGCTATCCAAAGGTGCCAAGAACATCGCATTTGCAGGTGATATTGCTACAGATGGCACCTAGTCTGCAGGAAATATAAGCAACCAAGCCCTACATTTAAATCAGGTGAGGATTTTTCTTCAGTTCACCTGTGAAGTAGCAGTTATTAATGTTCCCAAATGTGGGGCAGATTTCCATCTGACCAGTATTACCAGGGTAAAAACCTGCCAGTCACACTGACCCACTATCCTGCATTAGTAGGGTTGATTAGAAGACAAACACATTAAGGAGCTTTCTTTCACAGATCAGATCTTTGGCATGACTTTCCAAATCCAACCAGGCAACATCTGTTATCTACACAGCAGTTTAAGGACAGCTAGTTTGAGACACTTGAATGTCACACTGCTCAACCAGGTGACAGAGCCAGAACACAAGAAGTCATACCGAGTCATACTTAAACTTTAAGTAAATAAATAACGTTAATAAATCAGCCACTCAAAACCTAGCTTGTTGACCCAGGTGAGGTGACCTGAGTTCCCTGTTTCCTAGGCTTTGCTGCACTTTGGCCTGAAGGAAAATACAACAGAACCATAATTCAAGACTTAAAACACAATTTCCAGGTTGTAAGCATTCAGGTGGAGCAAACAGAACACACCGAGCATAAGCTCCATCCGGCAGCAGTGAAACACTGAGCCATACACACCTGAATGCACACTACTCATGGGGTTTCAAATGCAACTGTGCAAACATGACAAGAGAGCACACACACAAAAAAAGTGCAATCCAAACTTTGAGTGTGGCAAAACATTTTCTTGACTGAACCCAAAGTACGTCCTGCTTCAGAAATAAAGTTTACGAAACTCAGTGGATTCCCTGGTGGAAGTCCAGGAAGTGACTCCTCACCCTCAATAGTGACATTACATATTCCCTTGCCTGGCTTATTTCCTCTTCAGATGGGTGCCTGGCCCTGCAGCCGGCCATGCACCATGTGGAAAGGAAGATTCATATACTGAGAACACCCCTTGGGATCACAGCAATGGGAACTCCACATTTCACAAGAGGACTGACGTCACATTGACATGGTTTCCCCAAGATTTAATGATGTGTTTTGTAATAAAAAAAAAATGAAAGGGTTGCTGGGAAGAAGGGGTTCAGGACTAGGGCAGGCCCCCAGGGAGCAAAAAGGAGAAGAGGACATGCAAAACTTCACAGGCCATGAGGTACAACCCACAGCCTCTATGCTTCAAGTGGTTTCAGGCACTTCTTGCACAACTCACCTATCTTTCACCCCCTTGCCATTTCTTCACAGCTCTGGGCAGCAAGCTGCTTCTCCCACCATTCACCTCACCTTCCTAATCCAGACATCATTACCTTCTCCATCTCACGCTGCCATGAGGCAACCCAGGAGCCACCAGGGCAGCTGCCATCAGCACCTCCAGTTAACAGGGCAAATGAGCAGCACAGGCACAGCACAGACCACACAGCCTACACTGCCAGCCCAGATGGGTTGTTGCAAACAGCTGGAGGAGCAACAATCCATACAAAATATTAAAAAAAAAAAAAAGTCATAATGACAAGAAAAAGTACGTATTAGGAAGAAATTATTTTTTCAGAGGGTAGTGAGGCACTGGAACAGGTTGCCTAGAGGAATTATATATGCCCCATTCTTGGAAGTGTTCAAGGCCAGGTTGGACTGGGCATTGAACAACCTGGTCTAGTAGGTGACATCCATACCCATGGCAGGAGGGTGGGAACTAGTTCATGTTTAAGGTCCGTTCCAATCCAAACCATTTAATGGTTTTATGATTCCTTAAAAACAACAAAGCACCAAACTACAGCCACAGAAAGCAGTCAAGTGCTCTGGGTGTTTGAGCTTTTTCTTAAACAGTTGCGAGGATTTGTAGAAGGTTTGTTAAAGTTTAATTTTCAAGTTTCTGTATTCCTCCCTTTGAAAATTTGAATCCACACGATAGTTATATGGTTTCTGAACAGTTAAACAGAAACACTCTGCCAGAAAGGTCAGTTGGTTGTTCCACTGTAACTGTGCCAATAATTCTGCTTTTTACTAGCTGCATGGCAAGTTGCCAAACAGAAATGCAAGTCTGTCACAGTTCTGCTGACATTTAATTTTTGCTTCTCAAGTTCCCTCTCCCTCCACCTTTTTTTTTTTTTTGCCAAGATAAGCTTACCAGATAATACAAAACAGCCTTAACTCCTCATAGTCTTAAACATGAGCATCAGGACTTTAGCTCATAAAAGTAGGATGGGAAAGGAGATTCCTTATGACATGGGAAGTCAATATACTGAAGGATAACGCATCTAGTGCCTAGGAACCAGAGGGAAAGACCTGGATATTTACCACTGTTGGAACTGGACCCAGGAGCTGTCATCCACACTCAAAGCTGCCCTCCTTTTCACAACAGAGACAGCTGGTGCTGTGATCCTATCAGCTCTCACTCACTGAGCGAATTTGGATGGGAAACTTGAGTGCTGCACGAATTGACACTGGAAAGACCACAGTTTCCAGTTCCTAATTAATTTTTAAGGGTGATTGGCAGTTTTGAATGCCCAAGTTACATGAATTTAAAAAGCTTTTGTCTCCTCAGCTAAGGAAGTTACCATCTGCAACTTTCCATCCTTGCCACACTATTTTCAGACATCTCAAGCTGAACACTTAGAAGCTGAGATGCAATGGCCATTTTGGAAAGTTCTGTTCATTTACTGGCACTGCAGTTCTGATCTCTGGGAAGAAGGATATCAGACTCACCTGCTGAGGAAGACTCTTCCAACTAGGGAAGTGTGCTTATCTGTGCTTATACCCCTCCCACCTTCACCATGAAGTGGCTCAGTTCCTCCTCAGTTCCTGTTCTGCAAGATTACAGCAGCCACTTCTGATCATGTTCTCTCTGGATTTAGGAATCATTGAACCACTCGGAGCAGGATTCACCCCAAGAACTTTCAAATGACTAAATGTCCCACGATGAGATACCTGAACTCCCTCTGCATTTGAGGAGAAGGGATACATATCACAACACCTTCCACATGCACCTACCTCTCACCCACTGGCTACAGTCAGTGATTAAAGGCCCAAATTATTATCCCAGACTAGAAACCAAACACTTCAGTAGGGAAAGCTAACCACCCACCTTGGTCTACTGGTGTCCACTACTAACTTCTGATCCCACTGGTCAAAACCAACCAAAACTCACACTGGAGAGAGGAAATGATCTACCAGTGGTAACTGGGCTCTCCTAAGTTTTATGAAGACAAGCATAATGGAGACCCAGGATCTGATTATCTGAAGGCTCATCCCCAATAATTCTTTACTCTGTCAGTATATTTCTTCACCCAGAAGGGACAATCCAGAATAGAATAGAATATTACATGAGAAAAAGATTATTAGTGAGGTGAGACAAAGGAGTTTTACTACATAAAAAGTTGCAGTGAACAGGACAGGTTAGCTGTCCCTGCTGAATCTACTTGTCTATCAACTGCGCTTCTTCTCAAGTATGCCTAGACATCAATAGAGAAGAGATGTTGTACATACATACTGATTCCAGTGTGTTTTTCCAAGCCTTTTGAGATAAAAGAGTGCTCCTTAAGAAAGTACACCAACAACATGAAAAGAAGAATGAGTTGTAAAATCAAACCAGGAAGACTTTACTCTAGAGGAAGTAGTACAGGCATATCCTTCAACATACTGCTGTATGAATACATGATACATATAGACTCAACCTAGCAGAGATATTTCATGTATTTTTGCCTGAAGCAAGTTTTCTGACACCTTTTTGCAAAAGCTAAATGATGCAGGAGGTGGTGGTGCTGGTATCTGACAAAGCAAAACCATGTCCCTCCCACACAAACTCAATATTAAAGTTGAGCAAAGCATCCCCACCTACTCCCAATCTGAGGCAATACTGGGGACTAAAACATAACCCCTCACCCTGAGAAAAAACCCAACCAAGCAAAAGCAAACAAACAAGAGCCAAAAACAAACAAACAAAAAATGCTAAAGCTTAATTAAAAGCAATATTCCCAGGGCTTTTATTCAGGTTAGGGTCACTACCAATGCATAGTTGTTTTATCGGTGCGGGTGGGAACACATTTTTATCAGTCTCTTTTTCCAGCAGAAGCAAAGCAGAAAGGCAAGTTCTCCTGTTCAATTTGTCTATGGGTTCACAAGTGATGATGTACAGATAACAGTGTTTTAATGGCACCTCTTACCCGATGACCCCAAAGTGCTTTTACTTCCCTTAATGAACTCAGCTTCACAGCGGCTTGACAGCTTCATTTTACATTGGAACGAAGAGAGAGACATGAAGTCATTTATCTGTGCCATGCAGCAGCACAGAATGGGCTCCTACCAGCCCACTGATTTATGCAGTAGACCACACTTGCTTTTGCACAGCATCCTGTCCCAGAGCACGCTGTCACTGGGGAGGTAACACACTTCCCAGCTCCATCACTCGCTCAGACACTGCTGAAAGCACCAGTGCACTTTCCAGCCCCAGCCCTTCAAAATGATGAGGCAACAGTGGCTGAAGACACTCCTAACTTCAAGGACTCAAGACTTCTGTTTACATTAGTAATGTTTCCTGGCAACTTCACCCTTCTTCCCCATTACCTTTGGGCAAGAAAAGTCTAATTCTTTGACTAGTCAACTAGGGAAGCAGATTACTAGGGGGAGGAAAAATTAAAAACCAACACCCACACCAAACAGACATGGGAAGGCTGAACTTTGGAACACTTGGACCACCTTCTGGAACTTCATATTGCTGCAATGTGGTCATTGCTTGTGTACAGGCACGATCCTCTACTATATGCCAAGGTTATTTCACTGGACGTGGGCATTATGGCATAAGTTAAAGAACAACGTGAAAAGACAATATGCCAAACACAAAGAAGTTCTTGCAGCAGAAATACTTGAAAATTTGATTAAACAACACATTTGAACCAAAATGCTCCAAAACAGTAAGGTGTGCCTGCAATCAACACAAAAGCTGGTGTACCAAAAGAGGAATCACAACAAAGCCGTCTTGGCAGAAGTTACATGAAACCTACAGAGGCAAGAATATTAGCCAGCTCTCACTTCAGTCTCAGCAAAAAAACCAATATTACTGCTTTGGTGGCAACAGACAGCATCCTGAGTCCCTGTGCCACCAGTCCAGAGGGCCAAGTACTCAAATCCTAATGCTGAGGGGCCACTGTTCTGTTACAGCAAAGCTTCACCCTGAGACAGACCAACCTGAGGCTCTCTTAGCAAACATTACATAAACAAGATAGTACAGGACTCTTGCACAGGGCAGTTGATTTGTTTTGAATTCTCCATCCTCTGCCAACACAGGATTGCACAAGCTGTGGGTACGGGTGGGTAGGAAAAAAGCGCTCAACGTCCTAAAGCTTCTCCAGTGTCATACTTGAGCTGGTGACCTGTTTTTGCTGACCTCACATCACTGCTCTCATACTTTTTTAACTGGGTTTTATCTTAATAGATGAAACTAGTATTTCCAGAAGAGAATCATGCTGGTGCCAAGTGAAAGTAAGCTCCTCAATGTGACTTAATACAGCTTGGATCAGGCAACTCACCCTGCAATTGACATCTTAAATGCAAGTAACTCTGGACAACTCCTGTACTTCTGCTAAACTAAATGTCATTAATTATGCAGTTCTTTAGTCCCAAAAGACTTAAAATTTATAGGTCATATTTTTACTTCCCTTAGTACTGAGAACAACAAACAAGAACTTACACTTCCCTTTCTCTTACAGGAACAGTCTTGCATTTTACCCTTATTGTTTAATTGAAGCTGTTTCAGCCCCCAGGAAACTTGTGCCTTTGTTTTTGGAGGCAGCCTAATGGCTCTAAAATAACATGCAAAGACAGGAGCAGGAAGATGATTCTTCACAAGCTGGATGTTATTGCAGATTTAAATGGAAAAAAATAAAAACCTGTTCCCACGATTTCTCTAGAGTTTTACAAATCAAAGTAAAAAGAAAGATGTGAAAGATGTGAACTGGCACCTAGCTATGTTACTATTCTAGTACATTCCTCCAGTTTTGTATTTTCTATTTACTCACCCCTTCTCCCTGCTTTAACATAGTGTATTTGCTCTCAGTTAAATGGAATTTTTCTAGACTAAATTGAAACTAGAAAAACTCCTTTGGCAGATGCTTTACTGATGATTGGTACCAACCTTTCCAACAGCACAGTTTCTAGATAGATTCACTGTCCTTCAATGCTAGTATTCCCCTTGGCCCTCACATTTTGCATTTTAACATTTTATTAGACGAAGAGCCAAAGGGAAACGAGACCATCTCCCAGGGAGCTCTGTTCCATGACCAGCTCCGCATCACAAAGTGGAGAAAAGGAAAATCCCCACTTTAAAAAAAAGTCTATCAAGAAATTAAAAGAAAACTGAATGTGTAGCAAGTTAGCAGATCTGGGACAAATAGCATTTAAACCTTGCTAGTGACATAGTGGATTGGGAGAAAAATACAGCTCTCTCTATCAGGCCCAATACCAGAGCAGCAATTCTACTCATGTAAGGACCTTCTGTGGTTTGGGTTTCTTCTTTTTGGTCTTGCAAAGCATCTTTGAAGCAGAATGACTGAATGGATTTCAGGGGTAGCAAAGACATAACAATACAAAATTGCATTTCCAGGACATAACCTGCTGCCAGCTTCAGGACAGAAGGCAAAGTTCACTGCTCTCAGTGTTTGATGCTACAAGCCTCAAAGTCAATTGATTTCTGGGGGTTTTTTTTGTACTGCAAAGTATGCTTTTCTAGCATTGACTTTTTCAAGCATAATTCTTGAAGTTCTATGCATACTGTGCCTTACAAAGCTATTTACAGTAATAGAAGCATAGGGTCATATTCAAGGCAGGGTTTGGGGGATTTTTTTTTTCCAAATTGCACTTTATTTTGTTCCTAACTTCTCTAGGTCACTACTGGTTTATCTCTAGCACACACAATAGGCCCCATGAGCAGGGATTGCTTTCAGAGTAGGTAGAGGTAAGTACATACCTTATTACTGTGCTTTGAAGCAGAGTTTACCTATTGGCTGCACTACTTCTAATCTGCAGGATTAAGCCTAAAAGCCCTACACTTCATCCCCACCAGCTGAGACAATGGCTCCAAAACAATGCTGTGCAATTTAAAGCATCAACATGCTGACAGTATTATCTTGCATGCCAGTCCCATCAACCCAATTCCTGCTTCATCAGCTTTCAAAGGAACGAAGTTTGTGTTCATGCCTCCCTTTCCTGTGCATTGTTCTAAGGATGCATTCTCTTCTCTCCCCTTGTCTCACCCTGTGCCTTCTGGCACACACCTACATTACTTTTCTCATCCCTCAGCCTCATCCCTTACCTGTTCTTACAAACAAAATTCTTCTGTAGTTTTCATGTATTTCACACATGCTACCCCATCTCATTCTCCTCTTGAACACAATCACATCCTGCTACCCAGCCACAGGAGCCACCCCACACATCCTTCCAGCCTAGCACAGAAAGAGCAGCTCTAGGCAGTTCTTCCTGACTCTCCCTGCCTCAAGAGAAAATACAAATAGTACCAACCTGGAATAGCCTTCCCTTGGGAAAAAAACCCAAAAAGCCTCAGACACCAGCACACCCCACTACAGACATGAAGCAGAAGCAGTGCCTAAGCCACCACACTCAACACTCAGTATTTTCCCTAAATGAGAAGCTGCCTGACATCTCACAAGCTCTCTTCCTTTCCCTTCAGCCAGCAGGTCACACCCTTATTTCCATGCCTCATCCTTCCCTGCCCCAGCCACACAGGCCTATCAATAACCAAGCAGTAGTTGGGGCAAGGGAAGTAAGGTCCTGATGACAGTAGAGAAAGCAGAGGTCAGCTTCTCCCCAGACCAAAACACTTTAGAGCCCCATTTGGCACACTGACCCCAGAACTTTGTATCTGCATTTAGCTTCATCACAACCTAATCAGCACCAAACCAAACTCCAGGTTTCCCCAAGCCTGCCCTACACTCCAGCCTCTTTCCCAGCAGCTTCCAATTGCAACCATTTGGCTGCTGAGCATTTCCATTTAAGAAGAAAAAGCAGATACACAAAGTCTACACTGTATTTTCAAAATAATTACAACTATTGATAAGAAAGAGCTGAGCTCTGAAAGACCATTGATACCAAGAGGAGAAGATGACTAGTCTTTTGTTATTATGTTTGCTGTAGCTGTTCCTGGACTGAAGATCACGTACAGCTGTGGCTGTGAAGAAATACATTTTTGCCATGGATTCCCACAGCTGACATGCAACTGAAGACACAGATCAGTGTCAGCCAAGTGCACACACTTAAGGTGTTACTAACAGCAGGAAAGCAACACAACCAGTACGTGCTATGTGCTCTCCAACTACCAGCACAAGCTTGTGAGGCAAAAGTTCTTACCTGCCTGGCCACCCTCCGAGCCTCCCAGTAAGGTTTAGAGTCTTCTACAGCTTTTCCAATCTTCTTTACCAGTTCATCCAGTTTTACTGTTGCTTCGACCAGCACGGAGCGGAACTTTTGGCGCGCATCCTTCAAAATGTCACAGAAAGGGAAAGAAAAGACAACGAGATATTAGAGCTCTAAAAATTATTTCTACCTGTTTGTTCCTACCTTCATTCGAGTTCCTCTTCAGAGTCACACACACAAGTTGACACATTCAAAACACCTGCTGGCACTTGGACTAAGCCAGAATTCTTCAGTAGAGAAACCCAGAACTGCATCCAAACCATCCCGGACACCAAATCTTCGTCTTTCAGAGACGGCTTTTATGCTAAGCTTACAACAGCCTGTTCTAGATGTGACCTCTGTCAGGGTTTCTCAGAGATGAATAGTTTGTAAATTGCTCAGTGAGGAGGTGAACAACAGCATAACAAGCTCTGAGGGAGTTCAGTGGCAAAGGCATCTCATGTAGACAATTCTAGAATGGGGCTAGCATCAGGCCAAATCACCACAGCAGGCTGTGGCAAGTCAGCTGGAACTGGCATCTCCTAAACCTCAGCATGTTCGCCCCTAGTACTGGTCCCCTCAGACAAACCATTTCACAATGGAAATGAGGATGCTTCCTGCAGGAAAACTGGACACTTCCCACATAGCATATTTTCAAGTCAGCTCCTCTTTGCTTTTATAAACACACCCTACTTACTTTGATAGCAGCAAAAAGTTTCCAGGTCCTCATAGCAAGACTCCCTGCCATAAAAGTACAACTTTTCAGCTATGACTTGCATCAGTGGGTAAGGGCATCTACATTCCATTTCATTGTTAATATCTACCACATTTAAGAAAAGTAAATTCCAGCTACTTCTAAACTGGACAAGTTGTCCTCCTTAAATGATTAGCTAAAGCAATTAAAATATTTTCTCTGCTTCATAGAAATTTCCATCCCTGTAAGCAAAGTGATTCTGATTTCAGTCTCAGAATCCAACACAGACTCTAAATTCATGAAACTATTGCAGAGTGATGCAAATTCAAGCTGGGACCTGGCCCAGAATTTAAGGAGAAGAAGAGGAAGGGCCATGTGAGCTCTCAACAAGGCTTGTAACTCTAATTAGAGAGCAGCATTTATGCAGACTGCTGGAGTGACATGTTGATTATCAGGAAGCAGCTGGTTTGAAGAAGTGCCCTAATTCAGGAGGGTTTTGTCATTATTGTTGAGGATTTCTAGAGTGCAAAACTGTTTATTCATTGGAAGATTTCAAATACATTGGAACCTGCCACTATGCTCTCAGAGGAGGGGGAAAAAATGCAACAATACACTAGTTTTTACAGTAAAGGAAAGATACTTCTGTTAAAGCTTCCTTTTTAGTGTTATCTAAAACCTGAAGCAGCATCAGTAATATTTCAGTCCACTGCAAATAGCTTTGAATTCTTAAGGTACTCTAATTTATTCTAAGCAATTATTCAAATGGGTAACAAGCTCAAAAACTGAGATCCAAATGCACATTACCTTATTATTTCATTAACTCAAATCCAGTCGATAATCTCATTTCTTAGTGAAAGCCTGAAATATATCATTTAAACAATATGCACCGAGTCAGTGATTTTCTCGGTGAGAAATTTGAATATTTCCAATTAAATGACTGGACGATATATGGTTCACTGCTCAAAATGAGTTTCACAAGTAACTGAAATAAGGCTGCAAGCATGATGACTATGTTGCAAGAAAAATACTAAGTACTGAAGTATATGTAACGAAAATAAAATATCCTGTACGTATCAGAAGAGAAATAAAAGCTCATTTCTAAATGACTGAGCCTGAAGGTTTGTTTTCACTTTCTTTGTAAAAGCTCCATATTATTATAATAGTTATAGAAAGTAAATAATTCAAGTAGAAAAAGCCCTATGCAGTGATTCATCAAAAAATTCAGTCCTTGTGTTTGTAAGATAAGCACTTGGAACAAAGAAAGCATCGCTACAAATCTGTGCTTAGAGACATAGCCCAAATTTATTCATGTAATAATTGGGTACAGTCTTATCCAATAGGAAAAAGATGACTAGTCTCCACCTGGAGCTTTTAAAAAAAAAAAAAAAGGGAAAAAAGTCAACCAAAAAACACCAAGGACAGAGCAGTCAAATTAACAGCAACTGTTAATCGTGTTAATTCATCTCCCACTGGCTGAGATGAAGCAGGCACAAATTACTGGCACCTGAGGCACAGGTCTTGCAAATGGGTGAGCACACCTTGGCCCACAAGCACAGCCCCACTGCACACAGCAGGTAGTTACACAGAGCAGGGAGCTGCAGCTGAAACGTACACTGGTGGGAACTTCCAGTTTGTCACTTTCCCCCAGAGATGCCTGGTTCCTCTTTTGAGGTCTTATTTGAGTCCAACCATCCTCATTTCTTCCAGTGAAGAACAATAATGAAAACCGAAACACCCCCGAACTTTACATCCATATCATTCATCGCATGACTTATTTTCAGTGACATTTATTCTCAGGCTCCTGACTGTCAGGAACACAAGCCTGCAGGCTCCACCACCTTCTGCATGAGAGAATAAGCAGATGCTCATTCTCCGCTGGGATCAGTCCCCCTACCAAAGGTTTCCAGCCATGCCCTTGGGACACAGCAACAAGATGCTGAGGTCTCTGAGAAGGTGTAATACCAAACCCATGCCCTCTCCCACACTACAGTACTCTCCACTAGCCCCAGCTACATTACAAAAGCAAAGGATCCCACACTTGTGTATCTACACGACGTGTGCTCCTGTGGTAACCCAGTGCATTCACACCACCCAGCCTCCTCAATCCAAACTGATTCAGCTCTCAGGGGCTCAGTGACCACAGCTATGTGGTCAGGACAGAATTCCCCTGGCAGGTAACCCTGGGGAAGTCTGAATAGAAATACAGGTGCAGCAGCTGTTTTAGTCTTCACGTGAAACCAGGGAGGTCAGAAGTACCAAGGCAATTGCACCGGTAGGATTGGGCTTGGTGCACTTACATGACAAGTGCATCTGTGGGTCACAGGAAGAATGGGTCTGTGGTCAAGACAATAACTTGGGGATTGATTTAATTCACTGCTTTATGTCTGGCTTATGTTACTATCAGTGAGACACTGCAACCCACATGTGAAGTGGTTCAAAGCTATAAATCCTCTTAATAATGTTTTCTGTAAGGACACATGTCAAAAGCTTAGACTCAGGAGCAGCACATCACTGCAGTTCATCCGTGGTCCCCAGCACAACGTAAGCCCTACATCTGTGTTAGGAAGACAACCACACCACCTTCAACTCATTTATCAAATCATCTGGTGCGCTGTCCCTCCACACAAGTGTTACTATTTAACTTGCTTCGTTTGTCTGGCACACATGGATAATAGATAAAGGAAATACGTCAATCCCTGCAACTTTTTATCGTGAGCACAACTGAGACAGTGCAGCATGTGCCATACAAATTTTATAGCACGGCCCTCAATCCCTAGTTTCTGTATTTCAGTTTTTTGAAAGATGGTGCCTTCCCAGCAGAAATGCTAGTTATTGATAACAGCAAGTATGCACAGCCTTAGGCACTCATACTGTGCATCACACTCACCTTTTCTGGGTGGGGTTTTAGGTTTTGAGGGGAGGGTTGGTTGTCTGTTTTAAAAGCACATGGCTTTGTTTTTTTCTCATCACAGCACTCAATACATACACAGACCAAATAACCTCAAACAGAAGCAATGCAGCTGACATATGACACCTCAAATAGCCAGAAAACATTTCTAAAGCATACTTTCCTCTCTACTCACTCCTAATCTTCCATTATCATTTTTAAGAACACCTTGCTGTGCTGATTTTACAAACAGAAAGGTGACATTGAAAACGTTAGCCAGTCAGCTTTCAGTGTTTTCTATTTGCTCAAATGAGATGATGACAAACCTTTCTCAAGCTAGACAAAAGCCAATTAAGGCACTTTATCCTTAAATGTGTGTTGCAAGGTTACAGCCTTCCTTAAAACCAGACTCTCACTACCTGGGTGCTTGTCATACACGAGCTCTAGCGGGCAGAGCACTTAGTGCACCTCCTGAACAGCTGCAGTTTACATTTCAACATCTTTTTCTATGGCTGCAAGAGCTCCACACTCATCAACTTTCTTCCTGGAAATCCCTAGCACTTTTCTTCCAGAACAGATTTCACTAGCCACTGTCTTAGGGATCATGCCAGACCTCTACCCCATATATGTTTTTGCTGCAATCATTCATTATCAAAAGCACACTTTGTTTCCAGTAACTTGCTGCAGGACAACTATTTGCTACTGCACCAAAAGAGGGATCACATCTAAGGACAGGCCATCCACACAAGAGCATTTTGGAGATCCACTCTCGAATGCAGGAAAAAACTAAAATACAATTTTCCACTTACACTGCACCTGTCAGAGAGTAAAGCATGCTTGTTTTCCTTTTTCAGAAGTGATGGTGATGAGCCGGTGTTAGATGCCAGATGACAGGCAAATAACTGTTTCTGCCCATCAAATGAAACATGTATTTTCAAACTATTTTCTTTTTAAAATGAACTTAACACATCACCCAAGTATGAAGCATCTTAGTACCAAACACATCCAAATTTCATTTACAAAGGTTGTCTTATGATCTTTCTGTCAGTTTGGTGTGCAGAACCTCTGACAACAAGCCATTAAACCAGCCTGGAAGGTGCAGGAAATAAAACTGCTGACTGAGAGACAGGCTTCATGTACTTCCAAGAGGCTGGCAGCACCCATACCCGTGTTCTCTGCTACAAAGACCTACCAGCTGCAAAAGCTCATTTCCAAGCTAAAACATCATCAGTATCATACATACACACCAGGCAGATGCATATGCTGTGCTCAGAAATCTACATTCAGAGCATCAGACTGGTTAAAGACATTTTTAACATCTATTTGGTGCCTGCACAGTTCAAGTAAACCAGACAGGCTACCAAACCTTAAAAACAAAATGCAAGGCAGGGGATAAGTAGTATGTTGATAAATTTTTAAGCACAGGGAAAGGTTGGTTTTTTGATTTTTTTAGGCAGCTACTAATTTGCCGTGTGAGAACACCAGAAAATGGGTATCTTAAAGTTGCTCTAACCCTCTGCTTGCAGACAGTTACAAACAGACTACAAATACTTCTTACTACAAATATTTTCAGTTTTCTTAGAAGGAGAGGAAAGCAGGCAGAGGAAGGCACTGGGTGCTCCTTCTAAATCAAGATTTCTCTGTCTAAGGCTTCCTCCCTCAGGCTGTAAGCTCACTTGGGTAACAAAATCTTTCCAGAGCCATTGCAGAGGAGGGAGCCTTTCCTTACCCATCCCTGGATGAAAGCAGAAGGCAAAACAACAAGTAATTCACACACAGGAGCCATTTCCTATGGAAGAAAGTAGATGTCTACGAAGAGATGTGGAAAGATTTGTCCTGATAGTGCTGGACAAATACACCATGTATGTACAATCACAGTCCAAAAACCAGCAGGACACTGGAAACCACTGCACAGGGATACTGATGAGGCTGCAGCTGTTCCTACAGAGAGATGCCAAGCAGGCATGCTCAGAATGAGATTCCTGCCACTCACAGGTCATTGTCCTAAAACCTGAAAGACGGAAGATTTTTTTTTTTTAAAGTCTGCTTGAAGTTCTTATGTGTGACAGGGTCATCAGCTTCAGTTTTACCTCAAACCCAAGTATTTTAGTGAGGAAGTAAAAAGGAATTCTAAATAGTTGGTGGACATCTACTTGCTTGCCAATGGGCAGCAGTGAATGAATTCCTTGTGTTTTGCTTTGATTGTGCATGCAGCATTTTGCTTTACTTATCTGTCTTTATCTCAACCCACAAGTTTTCTCACTTTCACTTTTCTGATTCTCCCATCCCACTGGCAGGGAGTGAGCGAGCAGCTGTGCTGTGCTTAGCTGCCAGCTGGGGTTAAACCATGACACACAGTCCTTCCCCTTCTGAGAGGGGTTCGAATGCTGAGGAGGCTCACAAGCCAAAATGCACCACAGCTGATACACCCCTTCCCTTTGACTCTACCCAGCACTAACCCAGGGTGACCTTTATGATAAATCCAGGACTAAAAGTAACAGAAAGTCTTGCAGATGAGGACTAGAGGATCTAGGCAAGCACACAAGGAGGATCCTAACCAGACCCTCTTACAAGGAGCATGGCTGTTCAGTGCTGGTTTCCATGCTCAGCCATCTCCCCTGAACAAACACTGGCAAGCTCGTAGCTCCAGCAGCACAAAAACTCTCTCTAACAAAAACCACATTTGGGAATAGCTGGGATTCCAGTGGTAATTCCAATGGAATGTGCTGCATTTCCCCTCCCCGCAACGCTGCCAGAGGGTCTCTGAGTGAATGTGCTATATCTGAATTGTACTTTCAAGAGCCAGTCAAAGCCATGTATAAGTCGGCTGGACTGGTGAGTCATAAACATTTGTTAAGTACATTTGCAACTCCTGATGCGAGTTCAGATGGAGATGCATTTCCAATAAACAGGAAAAAAGCTCAAATAGCTGGGCACAGCTCTAAGGTGCATTTGGCAAAAACACACTTGTATCTCCACTGCAAGATGTTTCCACCTCTTCACAGACACTTCAAACATAAACAGGGACTTCAGTGAAGTCAAGTGTTACATCCCTCAGAGGACCCTTATCCTCTTGCTGTGTCAGTAATGCTCCGTGTTGCACTTAGTATGAGCAGCACTATGGATTTTAAATCAAGCCTAATCAAAGATTCATTAACAGGCAATACATTAACGCAACATATAACTACCAGCCGCTCAGTGCCCTTTAGCAGCCCTGCAACTCCTCCTGAACAGGCTGTGAGCATCATCAAGTCAGGGTATTTCTCCAGGGTTTAATAGGATAGGTCAAAAGAGCAAAAAATGAGTAACTCTTCTGAGTAGAGAATAGATGTAGCCAACTTCAACATATCTGTCCAAGTCATTCCATGCATGTATATCCACTGCTCTCACAGGTGGTTTGGGTGCAGAACTTACTTTAAAAGATAAAAAAATGGCAGGCTGATAAAACAGAATTCCCCATTTTATCACCTCTGTGAGCAGCAGATACCACTATTTTGAACATCATTCAACCACAGACATGTCTATGGCTACAGCAAGACAATGTAGTCTAGAAATCCTAGAAGTCTGTACTGAATTCAGCCCCATAACATTTTCCGTTGGGTAAAGCAGCATTATTACTTCCATTTTGCAGCTGTAGACCTGAGGCACAAGCAGAACAAAAGCATGGGGTTTAGAAGTATTTAACAGCTTTTTTTTTTTTCCAGTTGATGGGAGCTGGAGACAGTCAGCAGTCCCCATTTAAAGCAAGTCATACGATGCTACACACAAGAAGTCCAGAACAGCCTTGCAGAACTCAGGTGTCACAAGGTTACTCTTCCTGCTTATCAGAGAGTACATCAAGTCACAAAAACATGGGTGTCTTTTTCTAAACTTCCTTCAAAGTAATATACCTTCTACTCAAACACTCCCATTGCTTTTCCAGATTATTTGGGGAAAAAAATCAACAGTGGGAATGTATGGACCACAAACTAATGCTACAGGAAACTGGCAGTCAGCATCTTGTGCTGTAAATAGCATAATGACACATCTATGTTCCCACTAAAGATACTCAAAAGATAAAGAAAATGATACTAGCAAAACAGGATAAATATAACTCCATTGTCTAGTTAAAAAACACCCACACACATCTTTCTTCTAATGAAATACTCTTGCAATAGCAAGAACATCACAAACTAGGAAGGGATGGCAAGAGGGACCTAATAACAGCCAGTAACAGCCAAAAGAGCCAATCTTCAAAGGCAAACACAGCATGGCTCTCCCAGAAGCCCGCAATTCCAGCAGCATTCCTGGATTTTGCAAGTCTTTGCAGCAGAATGAACACAGTTCTAAACTCCTCCTTTCCAAACTCTGCATTTATCCTATAAGGCTGTTTGGCAAAGCTTTCTTTTCTTGTTCAAAATATGAATGCAGAGATTTTGTTCTAATCATGAGTGTTGGGTGTTGTGGAGATTTTTTTAATACCTTTCATGTATAAAGGTCTTAAGTCCATTTAAAATGCATTTATCAACATGTATATAAATTAAGTCTTGCTTACATCATTGAACTGCATTTGTCCTTAAAATTTAAACTGATCAAAAGTAATGAAGATCTTTACAGATTAAAAATTATGTAGTTGCATGATACGACAAGCTGGCTTCAATCCAGTAAGACTTTTGGATGAAAAATGAAGAGGAAACATTCATGAAAGCATACTGTTGATGATATTTCAATTTAATTCCATCAAAGACTGCTTACAGTAAGTACTACAGACAGATCTGCAGTAAACATTTAATGACACAGAGGTAGAAATCATATAATCATTCTCTGCACTATCTGACACCTGGTATTTATTAGACTGCATAAAGTAAGCAACAATGTGAGATGAAGTAATGTGGAAGCACTGCTCTTACAGTTATATATCCAGGAGCCTTGTAGCCTTTACACCTCAGCGTGTGTCACACACACAGTAGCTACAATTCTGCAGGCTCAACAAAGACTTGAACACATGAATAATTTTAATCAAGCAGTAAAATGCTGCCTTAAAGTCACTGGGACTTATTTCACAAGTATATATTTGTATTATTATTGCTATTCCATCTGCTTCATAATATGTCCTCAGTGCAGGGTTATGACAAAATTAATGCAATCCAGGCAACTATCCATAGCACCATCTTTCAATTTCAGTACCTCAGCATGAAATAAGCAGAGGGAAAAGATATATATAATGATTATTTTTTTCAATACATCTATATAAAGAGTCCTGAAGTCCATTTAATTGGTACTGTTGCAGAGTAGCATACTGATTTTTAGAGCTCACTCATAAAATTTAAATCAAGCCAGTGACACTGAGCAGTTTTCACAGCTACAATATCGTTTAATTTTGCGTAACAAATAACTCCCCATTCCACTAAGTTTATTTGCCAATAAGTGAATGATCTACATGCTACAAATGGCAGAAAATGCAAAGAAGTGGGGAGAAGGAAAAAAGACACAAGACAAGGCTGCTTTGTTTCCAAAGAAGCTCATAATCCTATTTTCTGTTCAGTGCACCCAGTGGATACTCCAGTATCTTAAAATACTACCAGGAATCATCCCATGCTCCAGGTACCCATCTCATGAAAACACACACACAAGAAAAAATAAAACAAAACATAAACTTTGACATTTCGAAGGTGCAGACAGAAATCTACAGATGCACTTTTATAGTTGGTTCATCACTGCAACCTCAGCACGTTTTCAGAGAGTATTCAAAATGTTGCAATGATACAAAAATTATTTAGGATGTAAAGTTGTATTTTATGCCAGTTTTTATTTAGCAGCATGTTCATCTTACCCTTCTATTGGGTTTATGTTCTTTGTTTTGCAAACAAAAGAGAATGTAGGCACACAAGTAGGCCAGTTAGTTTTACTTTGTTATGAGATCAATAATGTTGAGCCTTCCAGAATAACTATGAAGTAGCCGAAGCTGAAATTTGAGGATTTAGAAACAATTTCTTCAGAACTTTCTATTAGATTTTTAAGTATCCAAGAAAACCTCTTTTTACAACTATGAAGTACTTTCCTCCAACTTTCTTTCATTACCTTCCTTGCTCAGAAAGTACTGACAAAAAAGGCGAAGATAACAAGCTTAAGAAAATCCCAAACAGCCACCAAAGAAGATTCTGGCACAGAGCTGCACGGTAAAAACCTCTTAAGAAAATAAACATCCCCTGTCTATGATTACAAGAACACAAGCCCAAACCAGTGACTCGTAAAAATAAAACTTGACTAAGCTTCATTTCAAAACCTAAAAATAAGGTTTGGCAGTGGTGGGGTGTGAGGGATTCACACTGTCAGCATACCTCTACCCTCTCCCTTTCTGTTCCAGCTACTAGCTCAATTCATACCTTAAAGAAAGTCACCAGGCTCTTCATGCCAAACCACCACTCAGCATGCACAATTCAGGAGGCAAACTACTCAGAAATACTGTCCTGTTGTTCACAAAATCCACCATGCACAAAAAGAAAATGCAAGGATAAATGCTGTACCTCCAGCTCTGTCTCTCTGCGATTGATATCATCTGTAGATTGATTCAGTTTTTCTAGCTCCCCCTAGAAAGAAAGAAACAAAGTCAGATGCATGGTAAGAAATCTGGGGAAAAAACATGTCTGAGAAGGCTCATTCAGCATTCCCACTGAAAGCTCACAAGGGCTGTGGCTTACAAATTCAGTGAAAAGAGGAAACCTTGAGATGTTTAGCTTAACTTTGCCACTGGTCTTCTACTTGGCTACTTACAAGAAAAATAATCAGAGAAACTCTATAGTTTTATGTTAAGGCAATACATTTCCTATTCTGGCTAATTCTTCACTATTACAAATAAACATAGGGTACACTAAGTTCTGTCTTGTTAATCAGTATAGTCAGCATCTGCGAGCTACTAGGGAAACAGACACACCCACTCCAGAAGGATTAGCATAAAGTTAGTACTATCGCAGGAGACATGCAGTGAATGCACAGAATTGATAAGGAATGCTCTTGCAGCACGAGAGACATTTTACTCTGGATTTTTGGCAAACCATTTCATAATACAAAACCAATCAATGGGACATATGATTATGCTTACAGAGCCTGCCTTCGTGCCAAGATTTTGATCTCTTAGCAGCAAAAACGAAGGTGTTAAATCCCCTGAACAAATACATACTAGAGGTGGTGTTGGCATGAATGAAGTTATTGTAAAAGTAAAGCTCATTCTTAATGACTTTCTTACTATAAAAAGCAACCCTCAGGAGCAGACTCCCATAGCTTGCTTTATTTGAGCAACGTTACTCTACGTGAGATCCTGCAATTTCAACGGGAGTGTTCAAATGGTATTTAATTGTCAACCAGTGTAACAGAATCTGCTTTCAAGTGTTTAGCTGTATAAACTGAACACTGTAAATTGATTGTCACTTGAGCCATTTCCCACTAGATTACAAGAACGACTCTGGTTACAACCAGAAAAGAATTAATTGCAACAGCTTAGCTCTCTTATCCTCAGAGGTCAGATTTCATTTCCCACTCCCAGGATTTGGAAGACAACTATTCGTGTAGCCATGTTGTCCGAAAAAAGACACTCAGACAAAAATTACCTAATTACCAATTACTGTAAGGCTAAAAACCTTGCAGCCCTCACGGAAACAGACACAGCAGCCTCTTTTTTCAACCAAACAGAAAACTTAACAAAAACAGTGTTTTGCCAACGTTGCGGGCTGAAGGGCCCTAAGGACAAAATGAGATCAAAAGGCACTAACTGGGCTGAGCCTCCCAAAATCAGGGCAGTAACAGGCTAGCTTTTGGCTGAGGGCCTCACCATGCTTTTGTGAATTTTGCAATTGGCTCTGCTCGGCCCTGGAAAAAGAAATGCTCGCGATGGAGGAAAGAATTACAATTACAGCGAGCAGGGACCTACGCCAGGGATCCTCTCAGCAATGTACACACATGTTATATTCACTCATGGCAAACAGTCCCAGCAATGCTGGAGGCAAAAGCCATAAATCTGCAGAGACCTATAAATACATTTCATTTCAGGGGACCCACAGCACGCTGAAGTTTGCACCAGGCTATTGGCCGCGACGCGGTTTGAGGGAGAAAAGCTTTGTGTTAGAAACCACGCAAGAATTAAAAAAAAAAAATCATTGCAGGAGGAATTCATGGAGAGGAAACACCACATTGCACTGAAGAGCCTTCTTTAAAGAAATCATTTTAATTTAAAATATATATATATGTATATCTCCACGTTTTCCCGCATTTACGAATTTCTGAGAACCAGCGCTGTTCCACGGGCAAGGTCACGCCGTCATGGCAAAAAATAAAAAGGGTAGGGGGATTTCAGGAGGAGGAGGAGGAGGAGGAGGATGAGGAGGGACGCCGAAGGGAGCCCGGCGCAGAGCGATGCCCGGGGTAACAAAGGGCTGGGGCGCCCCGGGGCCGCTTCCCCGCACCGCGGAAAATACGTATGTATAGAGGCAAGTGCGTGTCTGTGTGTGTATATATAGATATAGATATATATACGTATATATATATGTATGAACATGTGCAGCAAAAAATAAAAGGCAATCCTTATTCCGCGCAACAACTATATACGTTACACACGTATTAAAATGAATTTTTAAATTAACACACCCCCAGCCCCCCTCCGACCCCGGGCGGTCAGGCTCCCACCTGGATGCGCGGATCCACCTCCTCCTCCTCGGGGCGCGGCGCCTCCTCGGCGGGGCGGCCCCGCCGGCCCCCCGGCTCCATGGCGGCGGCAGCTCCTGCTGATCCTGATCCTGCTGCTTCCAGCGGCTCCTCCTGCCGCTGCTTCCCCCGGCACCTCCCGCTCCGCCGCTCCCGGCTCCGGGTCCGGCTCCGCGGCCGCCCCGGCCCCGCCTCCGGGGAAACCCCTCCCTCCCCACAGCGCCCCCGGCTCTTTGTGCGCTCAAGGAGGAAATCGGCACAAAATTGCGGAGTTTCCTTTTTTTCTTTTCC
>JAWWEU010000081.1:42268304-42329259 GCA_035583155.1 Acropternis orthonyx | reverse complement strand
CTTTTTTCCCACCCCCCCCCCCCCCCCCCCCCCCCCCCCTTCTTCTCTCCTCTTTTTCAAGCTCTGCTGGAGGCTGACATGCCTACGGAGAAGAAAAGCAGAGAGAGAGGGAGGAGAGAAAAATACTAAAGGCACTTTCAACAACCTTGAAAATTCAAATGAAACCCAGATTTCTATTGTGCGGCAGCCAGGCAAGCTACTACTGTAGCTGCTTCACGCAGCAGAAAAAGACATACTGAAGAGACATTCTTTTGTTGTTAGTAAAAAGGAACTTCTTGCAAGCAGCACTGATAGTATGTACATGCACGGCCCCTGTCTAGCAGAGCATTTGAGATTAGGGTCTCCTTAATCACAGGGGCAGTGCCCACACTGGTACCCAAACACTAACAGGAAAGAGTAGAGCAACCCTTCTGGAAAGCAGTGCACCAGCCGGGATGGGAGCCAGCATCTCTTCACCTCACTGGCCTTGGGCACTGCTGAAACCCCTTCTGTGGGCTGCACAGAAGAAATAAAACTTTAAACAATTACTTTCTCTTCCCTTCTTACACAGCAACCCCCACGAGAAACTGACAGCACATTCCCCTTGATGCTAAAAAGAAAAATCACAGTGCTTTGTCTTTTCCCTCCTCAAGACAGTCCCACCAAGGTACATAGACCAGGCAACCCACGCAGGAAAAACAAGACAAGAAGTGGCAACTGGCTAAGCCAAGGCCATTCCCCAATTCAGACCAGCCACACTGAACTGTTTCCTCACTCCCTCTGGGAGGATAACAATTCATTTTGGACAGATGAGGAATGTATCTTTACCTTAAAAGTATCACTTTTGATTTAACCCCATTTTTGTTATAAAACTCCCCACAAGATAATAACAAAAAAAATTAAAGTGAAAGTTTAGATGTGGTGAAAAAAAGAAGCTTCCTTTATGAGACTGAAGGTGAAAAAAAATCTCAGCAAAGCGTACAAAGAAAAAAGTTCACATTCCTAAGGGAACTAAGGCTAAAACAGAGGCAAAAGAAAATCAGTCAAGATCTTCCAAATGCTATAAAGCGACTGGAGAAAAAAAAAGAGAGAGGAAAGTGACATAAACATTTGAAAATAGTATAAACATGCAAAGTGACACCAACAAACTAAAATAATCAAGCAACAGAGGAGGTGTTGCAAAAACGCAGATGGGTTGTTTGCAACATCTTCACTTCTCACAGCAGAAGAAATCATGTAAAGGGGAAGGAAAAAAAACAAACCAAAAACAACTCAGCCAAAGCCAAGTGTTTAGTCTTACTGCTGTCCATTAAGGGAATTCAATGTGTTCACACAGCCAGAGGTTTCCAGGGCCCTGGCGTCAGTCATCTCCAATGTGCTGTGGCTCATGCCAAGACTGTAATGGTCAAATGTCCAACATTTTAATCATCCTAAAGGAGCACAGGAAACACAAACCTGCTCATGGAAGAGTTAATGCTGACAACTCTGCTGTTATCACTTTCATTTCTAGAAAACAAGGCTATGTAAAACAGCTACTGCAGCTATGCCATATTTCTCCAAAAACTTGCACAGGCTGACCCATGGCAATGTCACACAAAGCACTTGGTACAGAAGTGCTCCTGCACAGATGTGCTCTCCCAAAAGGATTTGTGATATTTGCACAAAGCACCCCGTTCTTCCATTGCCACCATGACAATCCCTGTGATTGTTACAGCTCAAAAAACCTCCAGCCAAATTCCTCAGTCTGCTACCATCAAGGCAGAGCAAGCTGTCTCTTTCCTCAGTCATACAATGGATTTAGCCAGCTGGGAGAGCTGCCTGCAGAGCTTAGTGCTGTGCAAAGGATGGCACGGATACACAAGCCCCTTTCCCCATGGCTCTGAAACCTCTCACAGAGTCCCAAGGCCATTGAGATATTTTGATATCAAACTAATACACTGGGAAGATTTACCTATAATAAAATCCCTGAAGAATGCACAAGTCATATGCCTGTCATCACTGCAGACATCACTAAAGCATAAACTGACAAGTGGCCTTAAGGAAAAGATTTGATAGAAAAGTGAAAGGGAGACTATTCAGTACACATAAAGATCAATAAAAGACTTCAGACTCTATTATTTACATGCTCAGTTTTTTCTCTTCCCTGTGAAATAGTTTTGGCTGAAAGTGCTGTCACGTGCAAAGGGCAGCAGAGCCTCACAAATATCCAAGGAACAATTCTGCACATCACACTGGCAGGCTTCATGCTTGAGTGTGCCCTCAGCAAGCTTGCCAAAGACACCAAGCTGTGTGGTGAGGTCGAAAGGCTGTAGGGAAGGGATGCCATTCACAGAGACCCTGACAGGCTGGAGAGGTGGGCCCGTGGGAACCTCATGAAGTTCAACAAGGCCAAGTGCAAAGTCCTGCACTTGTGTCAGGGCAATCCCAAGCACAAATAAAGGCTGGGAGGAGAATAGATTGAGAGCAGCCCTGAGGATGACCTGGGGATGTTGAAGGACAAGAAGCTCAACATGACCCAGCAGTGTGCACTCACAACCCAGAAAGCCAAACATATCCTGGGCTGCATCATAAGGAGCACAAGCAGCAGGTCAAGGGATGTGAGTCTCCCCCTCTGTTCTGCTCTTGTGAGACCCCACATGGAGTGCTGCAGCCAGCTCTGGGGGCCCCAAAATAAGAAGGACATAGACCTCTTGGAGCAAGTCCAGCAGAAGGACACAAAGATGATCAGAGGGCTGGAGCACCTCTCCTATGAAGACAGGCTGAGATAGTTGATCAGCCTGGAGAAGGGAAGACTCTGAGGACACCTTATAGCAGCCTTCCAGTACTTAACAGGGGCTTACAAAAGAGCTGGAGAGGAACTTGTACAAGGGCATGTAGTGATAGGACAAGGAGGAATGGCTTTGAACTGAGGGTAGGTTTAGATTAGATATTAGGAAGAAATTCTTTACTGTGAGGGTGGTGAGGCACTGGAACAGGTTGTCCGGAGAGGCTGTGGATGTTCCTTCCCTGGAAGTGTTCCAGGTCAGGTTGGATGGGGCTTTATGCAACCTGGTCTAGTGCAAGGTGTCCTTGCCTGTGGCAGGGGAGTTCTGTGAACCCAAACATTTCTGTGAGTCTATGATTCCATGCTCCGCTTAAGCAAATGCTGTGCAAGACATCAACTTGCAGATGATGGCATTTGGGTATTACTTTTGCCAAATCATGAGTGATCTCTTCCCAGCAAATCTCTCCTACACAATCTGTTGCAAGCCAGACATGTCCCCAGCCCCACCCCACCCCCAGTCACACTGACCTTTTCGCTTCCCCCACAGGCCCTACATGCGCCAAGGCATCTGAGTAAAGCCTGCATGAGGCTTGACCAAGGCGGTCTGTGCTTTCTCCTGTATCAATATTTCAAAACCCCAGTCCCAAGTATTCAATATTTGAACAAAGCACTCTGAAGTTAAGGCAGCAAGAAACAGCTTGCTCTTTCACTAATGGGATTCCAGAGTGGCCGCAGCAGAGAATTAGCCCAGACCTGTCAGGCTGGGCTGCAGCTTAACATGAGCTATGCTGGAGATGGTACAGCTCAACTAAAAAGCACAAGGAGAGGTTCTGGTGCCGGAAAAGCCACAATTCGTTTCAACAACCAGTTTAATTGCACCAGGCGACATCTCTGTGTTGCAAAATGACAGCAGGCACTTGGGGTACAAGCCTGGTTATTAACATTAGATCCTGGAGCACAGAAACTCTGGGGCAAGAGCGATGCTCTGGTCAAGAGCACTGCTACAGTCATACATTTGGGGGAAGTTGCTAGATAATCTCCTTTTTGGGGTCCCACAGAAATCCTCAGTGTACAGGCAACATTTGGCAGGGGAAGGATTGAAACGCCTGTACTTTGAGGGAGGAATACAGAGAGGTATTCTCTCCCTCATTCTGGAGAACGGTTTGTAGGTTAGGTATTACATTGCTGAATAGCCATTGGGGAACTAGAAGTTGCCTTTTAAATAAAATCAGCTGGGAAGAGGTATGCATCAGTGAAGAACTGCCTGAGGAAACTTCCTAATGACTGTAGTTAATTTAGGGGGTAAAATTCAAAGGGAATGGATAGTGTAATTTTACATATATTTGATAATAGTAGATTCTGAATGGATCTTAAGGAAGAGTTGGGTTTTTTTCCAAATCTCATCTTACATTCAAATTTCTGCTCATACGTGCCCTCAAAGCTTGCTTCTGCTCAAGCATGAGAGGCAAGGGCCTAAAATACAAATCAAAGTTGCATTTCCTTCCTCAGAAACATGTATCTTCTCTTTTTGAACACTGATAGCATATTGAGCAGAGCTCAGGACTAATTAAAGCACATTTGATTACTGAAGACAGTTCATGGAAACCTTTGAGAAGAAAACAGCCTGAGAGGCAGAGCCTTGCTTACAAAATACTGCCCCTCTCCTCAAGGGGACTGGAGAAACAGTTCTGCTCTGAAAAATTCTGCTGCTTCCATTGATGATGATGCTAGAGGCTAACTTCCAGTTGGCTTCAAATATTGAAGTACTGTTGCAATTTGGTTTTAAATAACATACCATCAAACAAACACAGAAGAAGCATAAACAGTCCAATTCTAAGGAAAAAAAACCCAAATATGCAAAACATGGTCCCCAAAATACATTTCTGAGCATAAACCCCACCATGTAGTTCCTTAACTGAATTAACCTTGAAGATCAGTTTACCACACTGACTTTTGCAATGTTATACCAGAATTTAGTCTAGCTCAGGGAATGTCTCATTTAAAAACAGACACACCATCTTCATCTTCCAAACTGCAGCAAAGGCATTGCTCTGTCACCATTCAAATCCCGTATGCTTTCCTGGTTTTCAGAAGTATATTGCACATGTTCAAAACATTTTTAAAAGTTAAGTAGGATCTCACCCACAGTGACAGTACATTTGAAGACATGGCTCTCCATAATTTAATCTTTCATAAGAGGCTAAGCACATTCTTTTTTTTTAAGATATGCCCTGTGTTTATGGAAGATTTTAAATGTCCTGAATGCATATGCAGGGTACTAAACACTTTAGAAGTGGTCAGAATCAAAACGTCCCCTGGCTTATTTCTCAAGCAAATTTTCACACTTCCATACTCACGATGGTTGTGGCATGTTTGTGCTCTGCATTTCAGAATGCACCAAAAATCAGTTCTCTCTCCTACACCAGTTTGTAAGATGGTATCGCCTTATGAGCTTGCACACAAAGACACATTAATGGAGCTTGAGCATCTGTGGCACAAAAAATTGTAGATTTCCCCACCTACAAGGAATTTATTTAAAGAAAAAGTCACATTCCAAAATACCCTTTGATTTCACTTCCCTTTAACAAGCACCATTTAAAATTAAAAATAACCTCCAGGCTTCACAGGGCTACAAAGAAAGGAGGCTCATTTAAAGAGGTACAATCTATTTCCTAATCACACTAATCTTACTGTCTTTCACAAAAACTAAATACAAAGCTTATTAGCAAAATTATCTGCTCGACCAATTTCTACTGCGTATACATTTATATCCCATGAGCTACTTCTCTTATTATTCTGAAGCCTGAAAGTCATGACGTGTCATATAGATAGTGTGAGTGCAATATAGTTTTATATACATATATATATATACACTCACATCCACTATGCTATGTATATATATATATATGTGTATAAAATGCATGAGTAACAGCTTGATGGATTTCCCTGCTTGTTGTTATTTCATTGGGAAAGAACCACCATCCTCAAGGGACATTTTATCCTCCTTCAAGCTATCTTTTGGCAAGGCTGGTGGTGGTGGAATTTCCCACTGGAAACCAACAGTGCAATGACACTACATCTGCAGAGGAGCAGAGCAGTCCTGCTGCTCCTCTGGCCAAAGTACAATGTGTGCTGCTCTTCCAGATTTAGAAAATAACAGAGTAACATAAGACTCTTCCTCAGATCTGCTGCTGAATGATAAGGAAGATCCCTTTTACAGTGCTTGATACACGAACACGGAAAAACCCTATACTGCACCCTTTCAAGCTGAATGTATCCACCCTGGTCCCTGTCCTGTGCTATCTGCTCTCCCTGATAAGCAGTCTCCCATCAGTTTCAATGGCAACAGGATCAAATGCAAAGGTGTTAGTCTATACTCACAATAAGGCCTTAGACAAGAGGTATTGCCTCGTGAGAGAGTCAAATGCAAGTGCCATTCTCATCTACCCAGCCTGACAATTCACTAACGCTTTGCAGCAGTGCAGATACATCATTGCTATTCAGTTCAAAAACACCCACCCTCATCTTTTTTTCTTTATACTTAAGACATCTGTGCAAACCACATTTAAAGCACTTATTTAAAGAACCGCCTCTTAATTCTCAAATAACATTACCCATGTGCAAGAATACTTCTCATTTTTCCAATAGTTTGCCTAATGTTCAGACCGATTCCATATTTGTGGCTATTTAACTGTATCAGTGGGTTTCGCAGAGATAAATTTACAGGATAAAGTCCCCTCACTGGTCTCTTGCCACCAGCCCACAAGGCTCATGATACCAAATGCAACACTGACAGACGAAGGCAGAAGTCCCTGCACTATAAAAATGTAATGGCAAACAAGAAGGTTGAGGCAGTGAAGTTCCTGTGGGTCTGGTTCAGGGTATTCATGTGTCTGGGGCACTTTCTGTGAGAGAGCCGTGAAGGGTTGCTTAAAGTCAGCAATTTCTGCAACCCTTCCCTCACACAGCAGGGCTACTCCACGCACCTGGCACATTCCAGCTCACTAGGAAAGGGTTTCCTTTATGTCTTGTGGTCACAGGCAATGCTCCTGACAGATGCCTGGTGACACTGTGAGCCACCTTCCCACCTCCACTGAGTCATCTCCTATGGCGCAAAGGTGCCTGCTGTGTGCACAGCTCTGTGAAAAAGCCGCCTGGTGACTGCTGAAGGCTCTCCAACCACAGACTTCGCTTCTTACTAATCTTGCTCTCAGACAGGAAATTCACCCATACCCTATTTTAAGCTGCTGAGCCCACAACATGAACACCTTGAGCTCCCAGAACACTTTCCCTCAGGATCTCAGGGTGTTCCTTCAAGCACCAGCTGTCCGTGGAAACTTTCCCTTTGGTTTCCAGCACAAATCCCTTTTCTTGCAGGTTGATTAAACAAAGGGAACTGTGCTGACATTTCCAGTACGAGGATGGCCCAGAGCGTAGGCGAAACAGCTACTTACTCAAAATGAGCTTCCAAACAGGGGGCTGAGTAGATCATGTGGCTACAGAAAGATTTGGTACCTCTTTATCATTATGATCAGCTCAAGTGCAAAACAAAAAAAAAAACCAAACACCTGGTCTATATCTGGAGAAACAAAAGACAGGGACTGGCAACCAAATGGGAACTCCTGCCTCTGAGATGTGAAGGCAGACTGGCAGCCAAGGGAAGCCCAGAGATGGGGACAGACCCTTCCACAGCCAAGTCTTACTGGCAAGATATTAAGAAAATTCTTTGCACAGTCTCTTTGCTTCCTAACCACACTCAGCTGCCCATAAGCAGTGACAGAAGAAATAGGAAATGTTTTTCCTACCCTTGTCTTTAGTTTCCTAATTTACCTTGTAACAGAAAAAAAAAGCTTATCAAGTATCTAGATACAGAAAAAACTGTCAGTTTAACAAATTTAAGTTTGATGCCTGCAAAATCCTAATTGCCCACACTTCCAAGTGTCTCCTTCCGGATATGTATGGAAATCCACATATCTTTAAATATTCAAATTTTAAAAACCTGCCTTAGCTTTGTACAACAGAAATACTTCCTGTGTACAAAGCCTTTCTGTCTCCCACTCCCACCATTTATAGCAAGATTTTCTGCCCTGGCAGAACCATATTTTTTCAGTGTTTCCTGTTACATAAAAATGGAGTGACTGAGCACATTGTGTGTAGGAGTGAAGTAGAGTCTGTTTCAGCACCCAACTTTATATATCAGAAGAAGTAGTGATTAACTGTGTTCCCTCTGCTGCCTTCCCCCGTGCCATAACCTGCAGGGACATGCTGCTGCAGAGCCACATCCCTGCATTTCCATCTTGGTGCCCAAGAGCAGCACCAAGGCTGTAAAATCAAAGTCAGTCACACGAGGCAGGTTGTGAAGCCTCCTTGCCACAACTGTGCTGCCAGCAGTATCTGACCAAGTGCCTCACACCTCCAAGAGCTGAATAAACACTTCAGATTGCAATGCAGACAGTAGGCTCTCCCTCTCACCTCTGCTCTCCACTCTTCAACCCTCTCACCTCTATCACCTCTACTTCTCCCTCACCATCCAAGCTCTGCCTTGCTTCTTCCCCAGTCTCAGTATCTTCCCCTTCTGTCTACCATCACTGGTATCATTTAACCCATTGCTTCTGTCGTTCCTTAAATTGTCTTTGGCCTTCATTTATCTTTTTTTCCCCCTCTCCAAAACATCTCAATTTTATGTGCCGGAAATCCCTTCCCTAGAAGTGGAATTCAATGCTCACTCCCCACAGCTGAAAATTTCCCTCTCATTTCTCTGTTTCACCCCAATTCTCAATCACTTCCCCACAACCCAGCTATCCACCACTAAGACACAGTCTCAGTAGCACACTCTCAGTGCTGCAGCCCAGACTGGACAACAATCCTCAGGCATTGATCAGCTCTTCCCCACGGGTCCCTCAGATAAGACAGGCATAAAGCAGAGGCTGCTGGGGCTGCCTGAGTGACCTAGGGTGGAACAGAGGCTGAAGCAAGAAGGCTCAGCTTAAATTATGGCAGAAAAAAGAACAAAAAAAGAAAAACTGCCCAATGCTTTGGGGGCTTCTGAGGGTTATGGAATATACTCACAGCTTCTACAGTTGACATTATGTCTGGGAAGTACAGTGTAGATACACAGGAGCAGGGGAGAGAAAAGCATCTTCAGAGTTTCGTGGCACTGAGTCGTTAGAGTTCCATCAACTGAAGAGCTCTGAAGACAAGACCAAATATTTAAAGCTACCAGATTACAGATACCTGCACCACATGCTTCTGGACTCACTATTTTGAACTGCTTCAGATTTTTCTCTTTCACCAGCAGGAGCAGACAAGTTCCAGACCTAGGCTTATTTATATTAACTCAATATACCAGCAAAAATCAGTACCCAAGGCCAGGCTAGCTGTTGTCTCTCCCGCATGGTAAAAGCAAGTGCTGTGCCAGAGAACAATAACAAAATTAGCTTTGAGTAAGAGTCTGAGAGAAGACATGTACTAGTATTATTGTTATATCTACTTCTCAGACAAAGACAAATAAAGAGCTAGAAAAAAGGCAAAAAGGTACAGAAGAACCTTACAACAAAATTTAAAAGCAGATCCCAAGAGTCACTTCTTAAATTTTGTTTTAACCACTCATTTGGACTCTCCATTTTGGTACACTTCATCCTTGCTCTATTCCACTAGTTCTGCAAAAAGTCTTTTCTCATTTTGAATTAGAATTACCTATTTAGGAGCCAGGGCCTATTGCATAGTCCTTAAAAAAGACTCACTAAGATTTCCATAGCACCAGTTACATAACTAAAAAAAGTAATTCTTACTCTGGTAATAAATTCTCTCAAAAACAGACTTTTTGTTCATAGATAAACTGTGACATAGCATTTGCCATTAGCTATGGTTCAACACCACCATTTGCCAAATGATTCAGCGTCATCATTCCACCTCCCAGTCTACGTTCGGTTTGCTCATCTGCTGCAGAGACTGCAGAATTTTTGCAGTACCATTTGGAGTATGTTGATTTTCCCTGGACCAGATGAGCCTCTTTTAGCCACAGAAAACATGCTCAACCCTGGAGAAGACTAACTGCAAATTCCTCTCCACTGAAGTCTCTCGAGTATGAGGGCAGTTGTACAATCCCAGTGAATAAGAGGCCATATGGACAGAAGTGAAGCATTTTTACTTTGGAAGTCCCTGCAACTCCCCCAAAGGTCAGGAAATTAATGTCCCCTCTCCTACCTTTTTTTTTTTTTTTTTTTTTTCCCCGAGTGGAGGGAGAGTGGGGCAAGTTTGGCTTTTTGGGTTTTTTTTGAGATGCCCTCTAGACCACCAGAGTGGGGGTTACATGGAGATTACTTTGTGCAGGATTTAAAAACTGCTCCCTTTGGCCTAAAAGGGTAGTCGCTCCAACTGAGTGTGGCATGTGCACCACTCCCCAGTCCCAGCAAGCAGCACTGGGAGGGTGTCCCAGTACAACCACAGCTGCAGCAGTGGGACTCAGTCCCTCAAATGCCATTGCACAGTGCCGGGGATGCGCAGTGGGATACCAGCACGGGAACACCCTCTCCAAACAGCAGGAGATGAAACTGATTTTTCAGATGCAGGCATTCTGCAGACAGAGCAAAGGGAACAAAGCAGATGTCAGGCAGTCTGCGGTACAGCTCTCCTCTTGAGGGCACCCCTTTGGAGTAGTAATTCCTTCAAGGGGAAGAAGGGGAGGGAAAACAGCCACCCGGCAGTGTGCTAATCTTCACAGATGGAGCAGCTTTAATGCTGCCTAATCCTCCAGAGGGAGGAAACAGCATTTCCTTTGTGCCAAGGATATCAAAATGGCTGAAGATGGCAATCTCCACTGACATTAACTTTATTAAAGGAGCGATATTTCCATCAGCCTGAGAAGGCTTGGTCAAGAGCCAGCTGGAGATGCATTCTGCATAAGCATCTCCTCCTAACAACAGAAAATAGCAGGCAATTGGGAACTCCTGAAAGAATATACAGGCATCGAGCGTGCACACAAACTGGGGGTTGCATATCCCAGCCACATGCACCAATTATACAGCTATCAAAAATTAGCACAGCAGCAGCATCAATGTGAGCAGCTACTTACTGCTTTTTACTCTTTTTAAATTTGGCTCCTGTATTATTTAGCTGCAGATATATAATCAACCTGTATTGTGAAGCGGGAAGCGGTGCCCCTGGGTTGTCATTACAAGAATGCCAAACCTTCTTGAGCCACCTCCTTGGCAGAGAATGATTTTTCCATGTAAATTGGATACAAAAGTGAAATAAAGGATAAGCATTCTCAGTAAATTTTTAGTAATAGGAACTGGCATTTAATTAAACCTTACTTTAAATAACAGTAGTATTTACATTCTATTCATAGACACTTTTTTGCATCTAAATATTAAACAACTGTCACATTACAATGGCAATGAATATAAAGTCAGTTCCTAAACACTTTAGGCATTGCACAGTTGAAACACCATCTTGAATACACATTGGTATGCCAGCATGTCTCATCCAGCCTTGCCTAGAACACCTCCGAAAGAGCAGTTTGCACTACATGGCACTGCCTGGACATTCAGAGTCCTGTTGTAGAAATCAGCATAGATCTATTATTTTTTAGGATCAGGTATTTTAGTTATTTATAATTGGCTCTACAGAATTTCTGAAGTGTTCACAACAGTTCCACACGTTGCCGCCTTCTTGTGCAAAATGGAACGCTAAAACTCGGAATAGAGGATCTGAAATATAAAGCTCTCCTGTTGTAACCAAAGCAGAAAATACCAACACATTCATCTCCCCTTCCTGGAGAACAGTTCAATTATCATCATGTCCCCAAGCAGATTTTGCACTGAATCACTGTGACATCTGCTAGGGAAATGAACACAAATCTATATCCGCATGCAGCAAATACATTGGCAAGGTTGCAGTGGGGGGGAAGGGAAATAAGTGTCACTTTTCACACAAACTAGAAAATGACAGCTTGTCACATCCATGAGTAAATACTAGCAGAAGTGAGAGGAGGCAAGATGCTTCTTCACCTTTTCCCCCCACCATAGCATTACAAAGATACAGATTAAGGACATAACTGTGGCTTCTTATTGCCTGCCTATAGTAACAGGATCTGGACACACATCACCCTCTGGGAACACTAATAATGGATCATGTATACCACTCACACAGGTTAGTAGAGTTCCACTGAGTTCAAGGAAGTTGTGCCTCTTTCCTAGCTGAAGAGCCATTCCAACATGCCAGAACTGGGGAAACAAGCCAGAAGAGCCCCAAAGGATGAGGGTGCAGAATAACCTCCTTCAGGTCACTTATGGAGAAGAAGGCTTGCTCATAGCCCTGTCAGCAGCAGGGACAATTTTATGATAGAGAGGCACGGGGTTTAGTCCTGACTTGCCTACATGCAAAAATCATTATGCAACACAGCACAACCCTCTTTGTGCAGACAAAGAAACCCAGAAGAAGGATAAGTTATCTCAAATTCCCCCGTGTTTCCCCAAGGACAGGAGTATGCCCATGGATAATTGCTGCCAAGCCACCCACACGGGGCTTGTTTGTCCATCTGAACCCACAGGCACCTTGCCCACCTTCTTTCAGTCCAACATGCAAGGCTTCACCAGATGCACCACATGGCAAGGCACAAAGTTGAGTCCCAAGCGCAGGATGGAGGAAGAGCCACGGGTATGAAGCTACTGATAGAAAATCACCTTCTAACAAGAGGTTCCTTGGCTCCAAAGCCTACCCCAGTTGCACCATAACACTGTGACTTCTCCTCCACCCCAGTCACACACAAGGCTGGACATGAAGGCAGCACAGCAGAGCACACCTGAGACTCAAATATCTAAGTTTCATCATGCACGATGTGCAAGATGGATCTGACCTTACACCCACAGAGGAAACAACAAGACCTCTTTTTAAGCTAATGATGCCTTTTACACAGGGTTGCAGTAACTGCAGCTGTTTTGGGAGGAAACAGATTCTCTACCAAAAAGACATAAATGGGTACAAAAACTGCACATCACACCTTCACCTGTAAGAAATGCATTGCATTGATATTTAATCGTATCCCACTGCTGGAGCAGAGCACAGCACAGCACCCTTTCATCAATTCTGGCTTGTTTTCAGGTGCACCTTCCCCACACCCACAAGCCCATGTTCAGATATCTGTGTTGAGATACTCTGTGATTCATATGGTAAGATTAACATGACTGTAAAAAGGGTATTATTACAGTTCCTTTTTAAAGAGATGTACAACCTTCCACCCACTCTTCCTTGTACTTTTGCAGTGAGAATTTCTTCCTAATTGGTATCCAAGTGTGCAGATCAGATCAATTTCTCTTCAAAAACGAGTGTGGCTTTTTATCCAGATGAAAACAGATACTACAGACTTCACTGATGGGCTCTGATTTTAAAAATTACAGTAATCAGGCTTTGATAGAACCACTGTGGTAACAGATGTGTGGTTAATGTGTTTCCTAATTTTGTGAAAATTTGACTACAGACAAAGTAAATAAATGGCTTAAAATAAGAACAACTTTAGTAACTTGAACATTGCTGATGAATGCCAAATTCAGAGCTTGGAAGTCTCCCCTGGAATGTTATTAGTTCATATCCTCCTACTTCTTCACAATCCTAATCTTTAAAATTTAAGATAAAGAAAACTTTGAAATTTGGACTCTTGATCTGAATTTGCTTTCTCAAGCAAGAGATAAACTTTAAGCCTTCAGGAGTTACATATTTACAGTCCTGTTTCACAACAAAGAACATTGATTCTTCTAGTCAGTAGAAAAATAGAAAGGCTTTCTCTAGAAAGCTGTATTCTATAGTTAACAATGAGGAACTGCTTGAAAAATAAGCAGAAAAGGAACAGTGGAGGAGGTTTTTTAAGCTATGTAAAGAAAGGTTATTATTAGAACTGCCAGAATTCTTTACATTGGTATAATTCAGTAAGAACACTGGCATGCTTTTCTACTAAATGATGGTTTTCAGACAGGCAGTTTAAATTGATATTTTCACAAATCCACACTGTCTTAACTGAAGGGCTGTTGGCTGGAGCCATCCCACTGCCTGTTTCAAAACAGAGGTGGAGAATGAGTGTAGGATCTGCCAGATATCTCCTCCTGTGCTTGCCCCAGCCTGACCAAGAGCCAGGCTGCTGCTGCTGCCACCCCTGCCTCAAGCACTGCATTGGAAGATTGCAGCATGAGCAGCACAGAGGCAGCAAAGAAACACCTGTGTGCCCTGAGGGGGGAAGATGAATGCAAGAAAGAAATAAAACTTCAGTTTTAAAATTACTCTTCCATAAGATGCATTAAAAGGGTCTCATAGCTATTTTACACATAGACTGACAAGCAATAAAAAAATCATCAAGAAGGTCAAAAGACACTGGTTGCTTTTATCTGCCACACAGCTTGCTTTCAAGTCTGCAGTTCTCTGTGGTTTCTCAGATGAGCATAATTTCTCTTCTAGGTGTTTCTAACACACCTACTGAGCTAGATTCCTATCCTGCAAATACTAACAGCCATTACATGCATTCTTGTCTGCAGTATCCAAAATATATGTTATGTCCATTATATCTAGGACACCTTTAAAAATTACAAGTATTGAGAAGAGACATAGAGGAAAAACAGCAGAGTTTTGTAAAGTGTTTCTGTCACAGCACAAAAAGTCCAGCAGTTTGTAAATCAAGAAATCCTAAGTAAATTTCCCCCATCAACTCCAAGTATGTTTCTGGTACATTTCCCATAAAATTGAGATTTTGCCTTTCTTGTACTTCACGTGTTCCATACTTTAAAGCCAGCTGAACAACTTTTTTGTTTTTTTTTTTTTTTTTTTTTTTTTTTTTTTTTTTTTTTTAAGGACTTGAGGAACTCGGAGCAAGACAGTGAAAGCTTTCTAGAGAGCCAAAGCCAAGTCTTGCCAAGTGAGCAATCATCACTATTTATGCTGACTAAGAGTTTGAGCCTCATGCTACTGTATGCTATGCTATACTAAGAGCCTTGAGCCAGCTTGGGAGATGCTTGGGGAAAACAAGAAGCAGGGAGTCACCTCTGACTGCCTGAAGCTCTCAGCCCAGTCTGGCATGCAGGCTACACTCTGCCTGAGAGCACGGAGAACCACAGAGCTGAAAGCAAGCAAACACAGCCAAGAAACTCCAGCCTCAAGGAAAGCTAGAGCCTATCTCCCTCTGGTCCTTTTTTCATGTCTAAACAGACTGCAAAATACCTTCAGAGCTACTTAGCCCAGCATTTTTTTCCTTGCCCATGCCCTTGCAGGGCAGCAGCCTAGTTAGTCTCAGTATATAAGCTCAGTGATACACATCTGCCTAGTGAGCCTGTCCATCACTCTCTCCTGCTTAATCCTCCCCTGCCTCAAAAAAGAGGAGCTGTTCTTTAAGTTTCTCGAGACAGATTTTGTGTGTATAAGACACTACCATGCATTTGCTAGGCAGTTTTTAGTTAGTTAGGCAAGAGTTACCTGGCCACTGTAAATCCCCCTGGCCAGATAACTCTTGGGAACAAAGCAAACTGCTTGGAGCACAGCTAAGCAGCAGCACTCACATTGTCTTGCACCACCTGTTGCCTTTTGTCTGTGTTCACATCATGGTAAGGATTCTCAACCAAATCAACTCTCTAGGTAATGATTTGCTCTACCCATGGTTCTCTGCTGATTACAGGATCCCAGAACTTCTGTTTTTTGGAACCAAAGCAGAAGTTCATCAGCTTCTGTGTCTTCTAATACATTCCAGAGACAATAATTCACACATGATTCTCCTCCCCACAAATCTCTCCGTTCTCTTCAGCTGAGCTGCTCTTTCTCTCACCTCTGCTTTCTGAAGGGAACATGACTCAAAATTGGGAAATAGCCACTGGGACTGGCTCTACAGAGAACAGGTGCTTTCTCTGCATAAATATCTGCAAGCACTACTTGGGTGAAAGAAATCAGAACAACATTAGCTTACAATAAATGAGGTTTCCTCTCTTTCTGTGCAGTGTCATAAACTAGGCTGCATTATATGTAGGCTTACAGACCAATTAATGCAATTTTGGAATTTTTTTAGCCTAAGAACTTGCTGAGATGGGAAAGCCATGGAAATGGCTGAAGGGAAAAGGTTAAATGACATACTCTGCTGAGCTGTACGTGAAGAGTGATGTGAAACTATTTGAACTCACTAGTCAGCATAACAAGAGACAGAGACTGCTCTTACTGCTCATAAAAGAGAAATAATCTGAACTGTATGCATTTTTGTTAGTGCTTAGTAGAAAAAGGAGAAATTAAAGGAAAAAAAATAGAGAAATGTTGAATAAGGGTATAATAAGGAGCAATTAACTCCATGTTGTGTGTAGAACAATTTCCTCCAGCACATCCTCTTCACAAATGAGGCACAGCAGGAACCAAGACCAGCGGAGGCAGCAGTGCTTTTTCTAGAGCGCTTAACAGTAGAACTTATCTTCTAAAAATGGTAAGTAAGAATAGGGGCGACTAAATCCTGGTTGTTTCAGCTCAGATTTGTATTCTGCTGTTCACATAAACATACAAGAAGTCAAACCTGCCCCAGAACAGTTGCAGTCTAAAGCCAATAAAACTAGGGGAGACAGGAAATGTTTATCACATACAGATGGCAAGCTACATAGTTTGTATCACTGAAGGGAGAAAGAAGCCAGACAAGTCCATTTACTTAAGGGAAGGAAAATTCTAAAGAAAGGCATTAAGAAAAATGGGGGAAAGACCTGGATAGGAGGTGACTTGCTTATGGGCTTGATTTCCTGGTTCAGAAATCACCCTGAGCCAAGCAGGCACAGAGGTCTGTGAGCTGCAGCCACATACCCCTGTGAAACATGGGACACTGCAGAGGACTCTCACAAAAAGTGCGGCACTGCTTCCCGTCCCAGCTGTGCAGAGCCAGTGCTCCTCAGCATCCCCACACACTGCACAGGCCTGGTCACTCAGAGCTTTCAGCAGGTGTCAAACATCTGTCTCACAACTGTCTCTGAGAGGAGACTCAAGCAACCTAGGCTGCCAAAGCAGCACACTGTATTAACATTTGCTCCTCTTATGCTTTACTGTCCTTTGGATTCTCCAGTGAAAGCTCTCAAGTGCTGAGAGATCCCAAGTGGCATCTTAAGGCTATGCAGGATGAGTATATTCCATAATACAGCCACATGCAAGTGCCCGTGGAGGCCCTTCTGGTTCACCCCCTGCCTGCACAGCTATGCTCCTTCTTAATGAGAACTAGGACTTCAAAAGAGAGGATGGGAAATTATGCACAAACAAGCTATCCCAACATTCAATCATTTGATGGCCAGTGTGCAGGTCCAAGTCCCAGAGTTTGAGAAAGCAGTCTCACAAGAATGCAGGTTCAAATATATGAATGCACTCAGATTTCTAGGCTTTCAGGACTTTGCTGGTGCACGAAGCTTAAATGTTTGACATCTTCAAGCATTTTTGTTCTAGGCCATGGAAAAATGTTCCCTTTCTAAGTGCTTATTAAACTTCTTTGGGTTCATATATGAAGCAGATGATTCTGGGTTTTTGCCCTCTCACAATAATGAGCAAATGGACAAATGGGTATCCATTCTGTTCGCTCCCCTATTGATTTTGTGATTCACAGTGTAATCAATTTGCCTGTCTCTCCCCAGACTTCTGCCTCAGGGCAAAGAGAGCTATCCTAATGGTATAGGACAGTTAGACTATCTCTGCCTGGTGCTGTGTTACAAATACTGCTGATCTGCGAATGCACACTCTCAAATGCCTTTTTTTTTCCCCTGCCTCCTGCCCCTCTGATAGGCATATTGCATTGAGAAGGTCAACAACTAGGTAAGTCCCAGTTTCCCATAACAATTACTATCTTCCCACCTCCTGGCCCCTGGAAACTAATAGTGCCCACTCACAACTTACCAAGACAGTCAATTCACATCTCTTACCATCATCACTTCGGCTTTATCTGTTTCTCTTCAGTCATATCAACATTGGTTTTATGTTGATATTCCCATATTTGAGGTTCATATCAGTTTTTGACCCACTGGCTAATTGATTGCTAACACAGCTATTTGGTTCAGAGGAGATTTACTTCAGATGCAGCAGTACCCTCTTTTCCTTCCTTTCTGGAGCTCGCTATCTTCCAGTCCAACCTATACTCACTGCATTCCACTAGCAAATAATACAACCCATGGGTGTTCTTTCTTCCTTCTTTCAAATGCTGCATTGTTTTGGCTAACAGTGTTTGTCAGAGCCTCTGCATCAACACATTCTGAGCTCTGGCATGTCTTTCTGCATTGCATTGTAGATTTAATTTTCTAGGACCTCCATAGTATTGTTCAACTTTCTTAAATTTCATAAACCAGCCTCAGTGTTTTCCTCTGCTTTGGAAATTACAGTTGATCAATAAAACTGGTCAGTTTTGTGTTATCTAGTAATAATTTTCTGTGATTGCTTTCTCTCAGATCCCACTCAGTGTTCAGCAATTCCTTAGGGACTATGTTAACTCCCTTGATGGAAAAAGCTGGTGCCTCAGTTTGCATTTTCAATTTGTATTCCTGTATTAAAAACAAAACAAAAAATCCCACACCCTCCCCTCTTACCTTTATTCGGTCCAGCCTCCAAAGTCTGAGACATATCAACTGGTTCAGAATGGGAGAGAAAAAAAAAATATCTCGTGACTGTCTTCATCCTTTGCTGGTACCCACTGTCTGCATAAAAGGCTTTTTGAGTTGGCCTCTGCTTTTCCAGAGCAACGTCAGCTGTGGTGCCATTTTTAGCTGTGACATTTTCCCCACTCAGAATATTTTCTTAGTCCATTATACTCCATGTACCATCTGCCGTACAATAGTCACACACTGCCAAGAAGCCTGGTCACAGTCTGCTTTATTCAGTGGGTGAGTCCTAATTGCTTGGCCTGGCACAACGTGAGCCACTGCATAGCACGGCATCCAATTCCAACCGCTCGTGCCACGGTTTCTCAGGGGTACAACCCTCCAGCACGCTGCCAGAGGCAGCTGTGACCACCCATTAGTTCCAACACAGAACAGTCATGCTTCCATTCAACTTCTCTGAAGCCAGGAGGGAGCCACTGCTCCATAGGCCTCTGGATGGATGCCCTTTGTTCCCATTTTCACGCTGAGAACATGGCAGAAAGGAAGAGGCTGAGAGACTGGGAGCTGAGCAGAGCACTGCACATCCTGGATACGAATTATCTGAGTGATGCTGCTGTCCTGCCTGGTGCTAAACAATGCTGGAGGCATAGGGAACAGGATGGCTGGGGTTATGGTATTGTCTCTAGCTTTGTATGGAATGCAGTCTCAGTAAACATGTTCAAGGATCATCTAACCTGTTGAACAGAGGGCAGATGCTGGTTTTAGTACCCTTCTTACAGGCTGTACAGCTGTTGGCTTTGAACACCTTGGTGCCAGCACTGTAGAATGCAAGAATCCAGTCTCACCCTTCTCCCTGGTGAGTGGGTCAAGGCTCCTTCAGAGGCACAGGCAATGACACAGACCAACCTGACAACAGAAACACCACAGTCCAGCGTACCACTCAGCACCCCTGCCAAGTCTGAACACAATCCTGACCTAAACAGGGCAACTTCACAGTCCCACAGCTCTGTGACACCCCAGCAGCCTGTTAACCAAGCAGGGAAGACTTCTTGTCCTGCCCAACCACACCAGTACACTCTCAGCTGGCGCTGTCTCTGGGTCTGCTGTGCTCTCAGCCTGCACAGGCAAACGAATGTTGATATGACAATGGCACATTTTCTTTTTGATCACTTGCTATTTAGAGAAGAAGTGGTAGGCCAGATACTACTTCTGTGTGGTGGAAATCAGGACAGGTTTGGTGGAATGGGGAGGAAGAATAACGGAATGTACTAGGAGGCCAGTACTGCAATATTAATAGTTACTTGTTAACTCATTGTGTAGTTTCCCATCAAAGTAACCTTTTCTTGAAATGTCTCAAGGCCCAAAGCCATGGAATGCTGTGGTCCCTCCACAACAGGCAGTAGAAACTGATTGCACAACTCAGCATTTTGTAGGGTCAGGCCCCTGATAACAAATAATGTGTCTCTGAGCAAGAAAGCCTACAAGAAGACTTGGTAGATAGACATACTGCTTGGAGATGGGCCAGGAAAGAATGGTGCCTGAAGAGGCTGCTGTGGGAAGGAAGTCCTTTGCAACACTTTTGGGCTGAACACACCCACTAGTCCTACTCACCACTGTCTTGGGAAGTAGGAAAAAGCAGCTCTCAGTCTGTTCCGTTTCTGCCTATCATCCAGTTGCTGGTAAGCAACCATTTGGATACAGCCTCTGCACTTTGCTTGGTTACAGGTTTCATTCATAGAAGCCTTTCCATGAAGTCACTTATTTTGGGGTTGGCAGATCCCACTCATGCAAAAAGCAAGGATGAGCCAGTCCTAAATAAAGAGAAGGGAAAGTGTAAGAAGGCAAGGAGAGGAGCTGTGTTCTTACAAATCCACTTCTGCACTGACAGCTAATTAGCATTTACACTAATTCAAATACTTAATATCTGAAAGAATTACTGTTGCATAAAATGCGGTTGGAGCAATTTTACGTGAAGCTTATTAGCAGTAACGGATTATACTGAACACACCATAGTGTGCTATATAGTGAGATATAAAGCCAGCAAGATTGAAATGTAATTTTATCCTATTCTTCCTCTTTCCCTTGAAATGAGAAGGGCTTGCTGGAGAAAAAATGGGGATTACGAAAGTAGGAAAAACTGTAAAATGGGAAACTAAACTGCAGCTGACTTCACACAGTAATTAATGAGGGAGACAGCCTCTCTGGTCATGTGCATCTTATACATCTTCGCTTGAGTGGCTGCTCAACTGGAGAGCAGCTCATCTATAAAATAAAAGAAGTAGGCAGAAAATAGGGGCAGTTAATACAAGCAGAAATTTGTCTAATATTTTTGAGGAGTTAAAGAAATATCATATTAGGGCAATACATTTTGAAATGTGTATAAGTCACTGCAGTTTCTAAGGTAACAGTTTAGTGGTACACAAATTAAACAGAAACAAACAGCAAGTTGTCAATGCAACAAATTGTTGCCTCATGGGAGGAGACAATTAGAATCCCAGCTGCCATCAACAATAATATTATTTCACCTTACTCTCCTTCACGTTGTGCTAAGAGCATTCCCTCTAAATAACCATTATCTCTGAGGTACAATTATATTTTCTGTATTAAAAAATGTTTTTTCTTTTTTGATATCCAAGAGCTATTAATATAGACAAAAAGACAACTTTGACTGCATATGAGAAAAGACTCCAGTTGTCTATAGTTAATCATTACCAGCTCTTCCTAACACTGTTAAAACATTTGGACAACTCAATGCTGGGATTAAAAGGAAGGTGGCACTGGTTAGTGGCTAGTGCCATCTTGTGAACAAAATCCCAAACACCCTTCCCTCACCCTTTTTAGCCAAGCTGTAGCTATGCAGCAGAGAAAAAAATCCAACTTTTGCATGAAGAATAGCTTCATGACAAGAGCTCCATATTTAGGGATAAAACATGAGACTAAGCCTCCAACCAGGCCAGACAAGCTTGATACACAAGATACAGTCCAGGAAGAAGATACTTCATAGTACAGCTGATGGGAAGAGAAGCTATTTCTTTCTCACTGCGTTGCAAACAATACCTAATGTTACCTTACTCAGGTAATGCACATCATGTCAGCTGCAGACTTTGCTGACCAACACTGACAGACCAACCTGAAAGGAGGCTGTTGCCAGGTGGGGGTTGGCCTCTTCTCCCAAGTAGCAAAAGCAACAGGACTAGAGGAACTGGCCTCAAATTGCACCAGAGGAGGTTTAGATTGGATATGAGGAACAATTTCTTCACCAAAAGGGATGTTAATCATTGGACCAGGCTGCTCAGGGAAGTGGTAGAGTCACCATTCCTTGCAGTATTTGGGAAACCTGTAGATGTGGCACTTAAGGTCATGATTTAGTGGTGAACTTAGCAGTGCTGAGTTAAGGGTTGGACTTGATGATCTTAAGGGGTTATTTCAACCTAAACAATTCTGTGATTCTTCAATTTTTCACTCCAAGATCCTTCCTTTTTCCCTAGGGGCAGAAAGTGAGAGCAAAGGCCTGAAGTCACACCCAGGAAACCAACAGCAGCATTAGGAATGGTGCTCTTGTCATTCAAATTCAAGAACTGTGTTTTCCCTCATCAGAACTAGTATCTCTCATTAATAGAGGACCTGCTCTGCATCAAGATAGCTTGCTAGTTAGATACTAAACCAAGATATGGTAAATAATTTCTTTCGTCCCATTTTCACAGTAATTCAAATCTGAAGTAGGGAAAATACTAATCTCTGTGTCTTACCACAAGTGGGATGCCCTTCCTTCGTCTTCTAACCCATCTTGCATAACTGAATGGTTACAATTTTTAGGACAGGGATTGTCTCTTACTCTCTGTGTCTGCAGCACCTAGAAAAATGCTGTCCCACTCAAGGGTTTCCAGACATCACCACAACAGACATGTAGTGAACATTTTTAAAGGGGTTTGTTCCAAAGAATCCTGTATGGAATGTGCCATATATTAAACTTAACATTTGGGCTTCATTCACCCTGGTGTCCAAGACTCTCCTGCAATACTGTACAATCTACCATTTCAGCAGTTTATATTTCTTTCCACCTCCTGTAATACTCAACACATGCCAGACTTTGCTCCAGGGCCACTCAAATGCTTTTGCAGCACAGGTAGCAGTACTGTAACTGTCTGTAACTGTGATGATACAGCTTTCTTTAGTATTTAAATATGAATAATGCCAGTGTTGCAGCTACAGTTTTAGCTGCATGCTCTCTGAGCATGTCAAGCACATTCAAAGTCCTCTCTTTAAATTTTTGAAAGCTGTTTTTTTATTTTGGGGTTTGGGTGTTGTGGGTTTTTTTTTATTTTATTTTTAAGGGATATTCATATTTTGATTTTTATAACTGTACTACAAAATGCTGCCCAACACTGAATTTCCTGCCAAACAATAGGCTGGCCTGGCACAGGAACAAACCACATTGCTGCTAACATTGACAAAACAGTCTTACTCCTTCATCTTGTGAACAACTATGCACAAGAAGCCTTTAATTTTACAGAAGTACTAATACAGTTTAAGATCTGTTCTAACTGCAAAATCATTCCATGTTGCTGATCTGCTATTGGTGGCTGAATCAGGCAAAGAAGTCTGTACAGATGAAGTACAAACTGTGCATTATGGAATCAAAGTAAAAGCTCTCTGTAGCCGTACCAATTGACAAGCTCATGCCCTCTTCAGTGGGCTGTTGAGGCCCCACGTTAAGAGATGTAGGTGGTTAACACTGTAAATTTTGTTTGTGATATTTTCTTTTCCTTTAGGGTCCAGTCAGAAGGTTTTTTAAAGCCTTTATCTAGTGGCTTGGAAATGAATCTTTAAGTAACAGGGCAAGTTAGTATTTTGTATAGAGGAAAACCTGTAAGGGGAGAATTTGTCAGTATTTCTAAAATACATTTTGAGTCTGCATCAGCTTGATTGTTTCAGTTTACTCTGAGGTGGGTTCTTGTCCCTTCTGAGTTTTATTCTTATTTCTAACAGGCTTTCTCTTGGCCAGTGTGTCCCAGTCAAGTATAAGTCAAGAATATACAGATAGTTGCTGACCCTTAATTTATTAGCTGCTTTCAAAATCAAAACCAAAACCTGAAACTGGTACTGAAAGCTGATCCAGAGCCAGCAAAAGTCTAGTGGCATACACTGTGGAGCAAAGAGTGCAGCTTTATCAGGTGGAAAGTCATGAACATCTGCATATTCAACTTCCAATAAGTGACTCACCTTCATATCGATAAGAAGTTACAGATGGAATGTTCCCTGAGGCCAGTTCCTAAAGGACAGGACAGAGCACCCTCAAATACTGAAAGTGAAATATGTGATTAGATACTTCAGCCAGCTGCTCACAGCTAAGTCTAAGAAATTGTACAGCACTGTAGAACTATCTTTCTGAAGGTAGTCTAGAAAAAATAGTAGCAATGGTTTAGTGGCTTCTTCAATGTATTTTCATGTGCCTATGAAATTTGTTTTGCTATTAAGACAAACAGATCAGAACATTTACAGTATTTGTGCAGAAAAGTCTCACTTCCTTCCCTCCCATCTTCTTCCACCCTGTTTTTGAATACTCTGGTTTTAGCAAAACAGGAACAGGTTTGCTACATTTAAAAGAAAAATATTGTTATCATCTCTTAGATTACAAAAGTTCCAACTAAATGTCAGATTTCACACAAAAGTTTGAAGTCAAAATTAGAAAAAAGAAAACAAAACACATAAAATTCCTTGAATTTCAGATGCACAACAATCCCATATTGTATGAAGATATCATTATCCCATTGAATAGCAGCTTCTCTGCTGTTCAAAATTTACTATAGAAATTCATGAGAAATGGACTGTAGAAAAATACTGAGTGGAGCCTAGACAGCAGAGAGAACTTGTCTTCTTGTGACTTGTCTACTTTCTGATTTTTCCCTGAGACTACCGTCAGTTATTTCCACTCTAAGCGCTTTGGATACTACAGGCATCAGAAACTTCAGCTGGAGTTTACATGGTTGGTGTATCTGGTTTAAGCAATGGCAAGACAACACAGCATCCCAACACAGGAACTCTGAAAAAGCACTGAAGTGACAGTGAAGTATAAACCTTCTTACAAGTCAAGGCAGGAAAACAAATCTGGATTCATATTTTCAGTCACACAGCTGCCTTTCTAAATATTTCACTTCATACATTCTACAAGCATGCAAGTTAAACCTGTGTCTTTGCAAAGACCTCCAAAAGCAGTAAAATTTTCCAAAGATGAGATCTAAGACTTGCTGGAAAAGGGGGTAAATGTTCCCAAACAGAATCACTTAAGTAGAGCTACACAAAATCACTACTTGTTTGGAACAATCACGTAGTCTTTGTCTTGAGCCCTTGTCCTCCCTGATTTCACAGCACCAGTATTTTCTCCCTGCTGCAAACACAGTGAATGGTGCACATCAGCCTAGGAAGTGGAAAATGAAAACGGTTCTCTAATGGAGCATCTTACCTGGCTAATAGCTTTTATTTTAGCAAGCAGTGCCTCTGTGTGCCTCCCCACAGTGCAGACTCACCATCTGCCTTTGTTCTAATAAATGAACTCACATTGCAAACACAGAGCACAAACATACTCATATCCTGAACCTACTGCACCCAAGGGCCAGATGTTTTAGCAGAATGTATAACTAGTAATTGTTTACTCCCAACCATTTGAAACGGCTCACAATCTTTCCTAATAACAAGCATAATCAGTGAAAAATTTATCATAGCTGTATTATCGAGGCAAAAATCCATAAAAGAGTACTTACCTATTTTCTCTAATTGTATGTCAACAATATCTTTCCAAGATATCATTCACCTCTCACAGAGTCTTGGGTGTATTACTAATATTACACACAAATAGATGCTACCTTTCTGCCTCCCTTTCTGCCTCCCTCTAACATTAGTCTCATTTTAGAAGCTGCAGGCTTTCATTTCCAAAATTTCGCTTTTTAGATGAACAACTCCTTTAAAATTGTGTGTCATCGCTGGCCTGTGAAACTCAGGAAATGATTTTTCCTGGTAACTTAAACATGATCTTAATTTTTTCCTTCACATACTGATGCTCAAGGCCAATATCCTCTCCAAATACGTATCTCTTTCAAATAACTCTTCCACAAACCACCTCATAACTGGTAATTTTTATCTCTTAGTATATTCAGATGTATAAACTGCACAACAGATCAAGCAAAAAAAAATGACAATATAAATGAGCTTTCAGATTCCATGTACCAGTTTTCTCCTGTGAGACCAAGGCTGTCTTACAGTTGGTTGTTGATGCTTATATAGGTGCTGGAGTTTCCAATCCCACTTTCATAGCACTTGGTTTCATTGAAATTATGCACAATCAACCATGGCCATAGTGTTGTTATTAACTGCTTAGTTATTCTACCTCTGGAACCCAAGGAACCCTCAGGTACCTGAAAGATGCCCAGAAATAGCCTTTTAGCTATCAAACGAACCACATAAAATCTGCTGTGATACCATCACTTTAAAGTTCAAGTTATTCTCAGTAGTGCATATTTTTAAGGAAAGAAAGATTATCTGTGCATGTCAGATACTCAAATACTTCATACTTCTCTAAATTTGATGAAAATAGTCAACAGACAGACCTTACTCATCCTCACTGAGGCACTGCCTATTAACAGCATCCCATAATACCGACTGTCCAATTCCAGTAGGAGACATCAGAGAATCCCACGCTGAAAAGTGACTGCAGGAAAACCTTTAATTCAAGTACCTACTTTAATAAACATCAGAGTATGTAATCACAGTGCACCAAGCCATAAGAAAAAGGTTTTAAATTGGGTTTTCTTAGTCCTTCTACTTCAATAATTACTTGCTTCTAATTTAAATAATGCTCAGAACAGAGTGACAGCATAGAGGAATTTACTACTTATGCTTGCCAGATACAGCACCCAGCTCAGTTTAAAGCAAGTAAAAGGCAGGTCTTCTGCAGACAATTGAGTGGGTCTCAGCAGTCTCCATTGATTAAAGACAACTTAAGTCAAAGAATAATCAAGACATTTGTTACAATCACCGCATAGTAACTTGTTTGTGCAAGGTGAGCATGATTCAGTACATATAAGCTTTTTTCAAGTCATTTTAACACCATTTTCCCTGATTACCACATCTCTCTAAGGACAGATCTTCATAGAAGCATAGAATGGCTTGGGCTGGAAGGGACCTTAAAGATCATCTTGTTCCAATATCCCTGCCACAGGCAGGAACACCTTTCACTAGACCAGGTTGCTCAGTGCCCCATCCAACCTGGCCTTGGACATTGTCACTGGTGCGGTAACCACAGCTTCTCTGGGCAACCTGTTCCAGTGCTTCACTACCCTCACAGTAAAGAATGTCTTCCATATATCTAACCTAAATTCCCCCTTTTTCAGTTTGAACCAATTACTCCTTGCCCTATCACTAGGTGCTTCAAGTAAGGATACTAGGTACAGATATCCTTGGCATGTGCTGCTGGTGAGCTGACAGGACCTTGGAAAGCCTGAAGAGTTGGGGGGAGTATATGCACTTTACTCAGCACTACCACACCCATATGCACCCCAGCAGTTACTGTGTCTCACATGATGAGGCAAGGATTGCTTAAAGCTGACTCAACTTCCCCAAACTTTATCATAGTTAAAAACAGCTTGCAATGATTTAGAGTTCACAGAAGCAGAGTCATAGAGACCAAGTTAAGCTTTCTGACAATTCATCTCAAACTAACATCTGCTTTATGAGAACTATAACTGAAGACCTGTCAGGGGCACTAATTCATGCTACTTTATTTTCCAGGTCTGACTGGAAATGAGACTGAATGAGAAATAATAAAAAATTAGAAATATTGCTCTCCATTTAACACATTGCTACACAAAAAGTGACAGTAATTCCTCAGGCAGAAATACACAGAAACACCGAATCTACAGCCACCCACAAAAAGGTGCATTATTGTTCAGTGTAAAAATGAAGTCAGTGGCTGTCTGCAGCTAAGTCTATTGGGTTGACTCATGATACTTAGTATTTTTGATACTTCCTACATCTCATTTCCTTTTTGGGATGAACAGTTCAGTGCACTTGCCTTTGCATATGCTGACAAGCATATAGCAGAGTGACAAGGCACCACACGAAGCATTCCTTCAGTCTCATTTATGTGCTGTATACTCCAGAAGGACCAAACCTCCAGTCCTGAAAGGCACTTGGTGTTACAGGGCTCAAACCAACCTAAATATCAAGAGGGCTCAGATTCCATGTAGCCATTGACAGAACTGCTTTACTAAAGATAAGCATTTGCTGAGGGAACCCACTAAATGATAATTGTTCAGATTAGAATAATGCTATCATTGTTATACTCCTTTTTAACAGTTTTTTATTTACTATAAATGTTACTAGTTTGGTATTTATTACTAGCATGGCAGAAAGGGTTAATGGGTTGCACAGCAGGGGTCAGCAGCGCATAAATCTCTGGGATAATACTCTCCATAAAAAAAAGGAGATGACATGTAATAACCCTCCTCAAAGAGTCATTAGGAGAATTGTGTGATTTAAGCACTTTTTCCTCTGAGGCCAAAGATTTGTGATACAATAAATTCAGCTTTGGGGCTCATGGTATTAGATTAAAAAAAACCCCTGTGGTTGCCCTGATGCAAAGCAATGATCTCTTGCAAATTTATTTGTAAACATACCAACTGAATAAGACCTCTGGCAGCTCCAATTTCTTAAAAATTTTTGATTCATTAACTTTTAACATAAAGCTTTAGGCTGTAAAATAATTACTGACTCCTTTCCTTCCATGCACATACAGCCAGTGCTAAGAGTGCTGGAAAAACAAAATCATTATCACATCTTATGGCTACTTTGTCATAAACTGACAAATAGTCACCTCTGGTCAGCATCAGATGTGTATGACTGGGTCATCTAGCAAGTCAGCAAGTCCAGTGGAATGACAGCCTGAGTCAATCAATTACACACTCATATACTGCAAGAAATTAAATCCCTGCTCAGGATAGGGCCACCCTCAAAGTCACAGAATGCTCAGAGTCTTGCCCAGTCTATTACCAAGTACTTCCAAGAATGAACACAACTTCTCTAGACCCTGTCCCAGTATTTGACCTCCCCTTACACACACACACACAAAGAAAAAAAAAAAAGGAAAAAGTAAAATCTTAGTATTTCATTGGAGTTTCTCTTGTTGCAATTTGTGTACATTATACAAGATCAGCACAGGCCATTGCACAAGTCACTTCAGAAGGATACTTCTGAGCTTCTTCTGCTGTAGAGCAGCTGTTCAAAATGCAGGTTAAAGATTCAGGCATGTTTTTGAAATTATATCATCCAAGAAGGCAGAAAACATCCTGCAGTGCAAAGTGCCAGAGCTGCTGAAAGGAAAGGATGAAGTCCCTTCAAGCACTTAAGCCTGTGGCAGACTATGAGCTATAGCAACAATACAGTGGCTTTTAGTGGTAGGAAGAGCAAAGACCAACACAACTTTCTTGAGTGATGGAAAATAATTAAGACCTCTGCTCAGGAAAGAAGCAGCTGACAATACTTCATACCAAAGAAAGTACTCCTGACTTGCTGATTTCAGTTCCAAATTGGAAACTGACTTGCAAAACCTCAACTATTTCTGTTACTCAAAAGAACATCTGAATTTAATATGGGATAAAGACAACCTGATCCATTAGATGCTTCTGCAAGCACAAAATCAGAAAAATTAGGATCTTATTTAGAATATAAACATTTTTTTACATATCTAAATGCTGAGCATATTAAAAAGATACCATTATTAAAATACCAAAGCATCTTACATTATGCTGCTCGCTGAGTCTGTTTCATTCCTGTAAGTCCTACAAGTACTGAAAAAGGTGAAATACTGCAACTTTAACAAATCCCAAAAACACAAGTGATAGGAAACACAGAATAATTATTTTAAAAATAGTTTTTAATAAAAATGAAAATAACAGTTATGATAATAACTAATGAAAGAGAATGCTTGAAAGTAACCATATTTAGTGTGCTTTACCTGATCCTCCAACAATGTTGCACAAGTTTTACTTTAGAAGCAGGAAGCCTGCATCAGTAAACCATCTTAAAACTGAATTTGAAATAGCATTCTTATTTTGTATCCAAGGACAAAAACCAACAGCAGGCACTGCATGCAGTCATTTCTGGTTTACCAGGAAGATGAGCACACAAAAGGCTGTGTGCTAGCTTTCACTTCAAACAAGCAATGCTGTTGCTAATCAGCAAGGACTTATGTCTTACTGAAAGGCTTTTGAAATTTGCCTTGAAGAAAAACTCTGGGAACACGCAAGTCTTCTTTCCTATTGACAGTTTCTCGCTGCACATATTCATTGACCACTTGCTCATACCCCTCAGCCTTGAAAAGCTGAGATAAGAACTCTGGAAGAGAATTTTAAAAAAAAAAAAGAAAAGAAAAAAGATGAAATATTTTGTTTAAGCTATTTTTGAAACACCAGACAGCATTTATGTGAGCATATGTTCTTCTGTGTTACAGCATGAAAATCACACAGGCCTTCAGATGTCATGCTGCTCTATGCAGGCAGACTGCTGAATAAAAATCAATACAGATCTCCTTTAGAAACACCAACCTAAGCAAAAGAGCTTGTAAAACTGGGGCTTAAGCTAGTTACTCCATTGAATTTCCAAAAATTGCCACAACTCTTATTTTTATTGAGCCTTGTTATTCTCGTTGTGACTGATGCCAGTGCATTTTTACTTTGTGCAGCTGACCTTCGCTAGCTGAATACATCACTCATTGCAGTATATCAAAGGCAGTCCAGCCTTGCAGATGCATCTCTGCTCAGGGAAGAACACCACCCCATGTTACATGACACTGCTCAACAGAAACATGGACAAAATGGGGATATGGTGGTATCAAGCCTCAACTGAGTCGAACTGAAAGGATTTTTCATAAACAAAAGCATTTTACTCAAAGCGTATCTCCCTTAAGGAAGGCAGAAGTAGCTCACAAAGAGGGTGACCCATGCAGCAGAGAGGGCTGCTTATCCTATCGACTTGTCATGTTAATTAAAAATCATAATTTTTTCCTTGCCTGCACCATATTTCACTTACTCAAGCAGTAATTTCACAGTCAATTCAAGCCATTTCTAAACTTGTGTTCCTTGACAGAAAACAAAGACATGTCATTTTTCACTGCTCAGGGGGACTAGCTCAGTGAAACACTGATCATGTGGGTACAGGAAGCACTAGAAGAGATGGTGTGTTGAGGAAGATGAGACCACGCACGTTGGTGGTACTGCAGGCTTATAACAACCTAAGCCCACCATGGAGCCACATGCACTGGCTGTAAACAAAGCATCCATGTAAAATGGGGGGACCACATTGATGAAATATAAATAACCAGCACCTAATTGTGGACATATTGAAATCTCACTGTAAGGAATTTGCACATATCTCATAACACAAAATGACAAGCCCGCATTCCTCCACAAATTTAGTATTATTTCAAACAGTAGAAGAATGGATTTTCTTTCTCCATGGAAGAAGTTCAGTGTTGTTATCTGAGGCCAGACATATTATAATAAGCATCATTCAAACCATCCCATGCAGCAATTACTCAGTGTACCAGTGTAGTGCCAAACAAATGAAAAATAGCATGGGTTGCAACCTGTGCAGAAATGATGGGAGTCATGTCTCCAGTAACAAAAGAATTTTCAAGCATTAAGCAATATTTATATGAAAATTTGTGAGATGAATGAGATCATAATGATTAAAAATGGGAGCAGAGATGATCTGTGAGACAGTCACAGACCAGCTCAAGGAAAAACAATTGCTAACATGAGCAATATAAAATAAATTCTCTTTTCTCCTTCTTTCCTCTTCCTCCTCCCTAACTCAGTTCTTCCACTAATGGAAACATGCTTGCATACTAGCAAGGAATTTCTCATTCAGAAACAATTCTAACACACAATAAAAGTGGGATTTAAAATTCCACAGCTAGGTCACTCTCTTATTTGTTCCCTTTAGCATCCATTCTCTTTGCAAAAGCTTAAAAGTTTAAAAGTTTAAACAGAACTAAAAATCACTTAATAACTAACAGTTCTGGAAATGCTTCAATGAAGCTGTAGCACAGCCTGCCTTATCTTAGACTTCATCATTGTCCTATGAAGAATAGAGAGAGCTCAGACAAGATTAATGTTTTTTATATAACAGAAGCAATTAGGTAATATGCTATGGCATAAAATATGAATAACATTTACTTGGCTCCAAGCTGGTCTCTTCAGTGTCTGTATTTTGCTTTAGACTAAGAACAAAGAGCCCCACAGAAATAAACTCACAGCTCTTATTACACAATGCTCTACAACTGATAGGGGGGAGTAACGAGTTTAGCCTGAGGAAGTGGGAGTTAGAAGCTATAGCAAAACTATAATCCCAACTCATTTTGAGAGTCTAAGCAAATTCATTCATGTCTCTGTGCTTCAAATTCTCCCACCAGTAAACCGGAATAATTACCTTCCACTAGGAGCACTGAATGAAAAACTTTATATACTTTATCATATGGAAATGCTTTTTGCACCATCTTTACTGGGAAAAAAAAATTAAACAGAAGAGTGACCACAGCAAGTCAGTGCTATCCTAGATGGATTTGTGCACAGGTTTTTCTGTGCTGTAGTCATGATTCTGGGTTAGAAATCAATGGCTTCTTCAGTAGATCTGCTTTTGCGTACCAGAAATCATCTTGCACAAAAAAGGATGTCAAGAGATCTGCTTAGTTGCTTCATGAAGATGATCAATTCTCTGACTGAACATTGGTCTTTTTCCCTTAGCTAATGAAACTGAATGAAACTCAGCAAATTCAGAAACTGCTGCTCTTAGCACATTATAGCACATACAACAAGCTTGTAAACAGGACAGTCCATAAAGTCCTGCCAGTCTAAATACCCTCTTCTTCCTAAAAAGGATGGTAAATGAAATAAACCAAAATTTAACAGATCGTAAAACAAAACTTCCATGAGCATGTTGGCATTTCCCTGAAGCAAGTTTAAACTGAAGATTCACAGAAAAGAAAGCACTCTACAGTATGTCTTACCTTCAGTAAAAAAATATGATCTTGTCCCATCTTGTCTAACATAAAAGTTTTCTCCAAGTTTGCTGCTGGGTTTAAACCTGAGCATTGCATGATCATACAGTCCATAGTCTCGGAACAAGACACACTTGCCTGGTTTTAATACCTGTCACATAATACACACAAGCTTTAATAAGGTAAACAAATGTAGCCATATATAATGTATTTATTTGTATACACACAGACACATACATATAATTAAGACAAGGTAGACTATCACATTCAATACAGCAGTGATAAAGATATATAGATATAGATATGTATCATTCCCTGTGCAGCAAAAAAGTTGTGTAAAAACTGGACCATCCACTCTTAAAAATGTTTCCCCATGAACACAAGTCTACAAATAGTTTTAGAATATCTATCTGGGTGCTGATCAGCTAAATAAACAACACTCTTCAAATACAGAGGAAAGTAGAAAATACACAGTTTAACAAATCATTCACACTTTATCAACATAGACATGTCTGCAATCTATAAACATTATTTGGAGTATGCAAACCAAGTCACACCTTTAAAATCACAAAATCATAGAATGGCCTGGGTTGGAAGGGACCTTAAAGATCATCCAGTTCCAATTCCCCTGCCATGGGCAGGGACACCTTCCACTAGACGACCAGGCTGCTCAGAGCCCCATCCAGCCTGGCCTTGAACACCTCCAGAATGGGGCATCCACAACTTCCCTGGACAACCTGTTCCAGTGCCTCACCACCCTCACAGTAAAGAATTTCTTCCTAATATTTAATCTAAAACTACTCTCTTTCAGTTTGAATCCACTCCCCCTTGTCCTGTCACTATATGCTCTTGTAAAAAATTTCTCTCCATCTTTCCTGTAGGCTCCCTTCAGGTACTGGAGGGCTGCCTTTTATACACCTTTTTTTGTTATTGTTGTTGGCATGAATTGGGCCTCAATCCAAACAATCTCACAATACCAGGAGAAAAAAAACCTTCATAAAACATATTTTAGTCCTGTACACTAAGTGAACTAACTAAATACATCCATGGAATATAATATTAAAGAATACTATTACAAGAGGGGTTATTTTCTCAGAGAAAAAAAGTGGTACTTTCAAGCTAAAAAGAAGAGCTTTAAGGGCTGTAAAATCTTCTGGTGTTACCTTGTAAATGTTCTTCAAGACAAGATGCATTTTGTCAGGATGAATGGCAGAAAGGACAAATATAAGTGTGACAACATCCACAGAATCTGCTGGTATATTGTCTAGAAGATCATCTTTGGTAAGATCACAGTGGAACACTTTACATCTTTCAGTACTGTATAAGGCATTTTTCTAGGAAAATAAAAAGAGTAAGCTCTCACTGAAAATTAGCAGCATTTGTTATTGCTCCGTAAGAGTAAAAAAACTTATGAAACTAATCAATACAGCAAGACAAAACATGGTGGCAAAGAACAGTAACTTCCAACAGGCAACTAATGCAAATAGAAATTCTTCGCTGCATACTACAATAGTGAAACTGCAACAAGTAGAATAGTCTGTTCTCATGAGTTTGAGAAGGCATGTCCATTAAGGCAGTTCAGAAAACTTACCATTTCTGTTTTATTGCTGCTTCTACTCTTTAAAAAATACCTACATACTATTAAGAGAAATTCTGCATTACAGGGCGATCAAAGTACAGCTCTTGAGCTACAAGCAGACTGCAAACAGTTGGGGTTCCTGTCACGGAATCTGCAGTTGGGCTGTTCTAGCCCACACTTCTTGGGGTAAAAGGAAACCTGGTCTTGGCAAGAAATAAGTTCAGCAAGAGCTATGGAGGCAGATGCCACTAAGTCGTCCAAACCCCCAGCCCAACCTCATCTTGGGGTGCAGCTGTGTCATCCCAGGGAGCTGCTGTCCTCTCCTGCTTGCCACACACATTTCTTCCCACCATGAGACATGCTATTTGTGTCTTGTGGTTCTTGGTCACAAATGTCCCACAAGACAATGTTTTCAATTAACAGATATATAGAAATGTACCTGTGATAACAAACTTAATGAACCAGGAGACTCTTAAAGCCCAAAGCTCCCACCAGCCTTGCTGGAAGGCTTGACTTTGGACTGCAGTACCATCTACCCATGAAAAAGTATAAACCTACACCTCACCAGGCTACAAATTTCTTTAACAGTAACTTTGATAGTTTCAAGGTTCTCCTTGGGACTTCCTCTGTCAAGGGCAAGCTTCCATCACAAACAAATTTGGCTTGTATTGCACTGCCAGCAGAAACATAGTAGCGCTCCCAAAAACTCCTGTCTTCATAAATTATTCTAGTAATATACCATAATGATGCAACATGATGCTGCAAAGCAAGGTCTTGAGCAATGATTTGGCTTCTTGCATAAGATCTCAACCAAAATGGATCAGTCTCCATTTTTTGGCAAAATATATTCTACATTTCTTACAAAAAGGAAGGCAAGAGAAGCCTGTTACATTCATTTGTAATTTCAGAAACTTCTAAAAACACTCTAAGAGAAGTTCCAAATATGACACCAACCTTCACATACTCAACAGCTCTAGGAGAGAAATCACAGGCATATGCAAAAATATTTAGATCTTCTTCTAAGAGTGGAAACAAGCAGTTCCCAACCCCGCAGCCTGCTTCCAAAATGGTCAGTTTCTGATCTGCAAACTGGGGAAGAAGCAATACAAAATAAAGCACATCATTTTTGTTTTCCCCATTACATGAGCATTACAATCTCCAATGAGCACTTTAAAAACTATAATCAATTTTAATTACCACTGGTTCAAAATAAACCCAAAGCAGACAGCCACTGGATAATCTGACACTAAAGCCCAGACAACTTGATTTCTGCAAAATTAGAAATTTTCTTAGAATATATTAGTATTTCTGTAGTCATCTACCCCTTAAGTAAATCAACAGACTGTTGTACCATTTCTGTCTTGTCTTTCATTTAGCTGTAAGGAACAACAGATGCAGCTGGCTATTCCCCTTAACAACGTTCTGCAATTAGCCTGCAATCCTGGATGCTTTTCTTTAAAGCACTGTATTGAAGTGCACCAACTTGCATCTGAAAGTGTCACATCACAGAGAGACAAGCTGCCTATTAGGGACACATAATAAATATTCCAGACTTCATTCTTAGCATCCAGTATGCTATGAACAGTATCCTCATCCAATTATAAACTGAAACTGAACAGATGCATCTGATTCTGAGGAGTTGTCTTTGATATTAAGAGAAACTACACAGGGTACTGCAAACTTACCATGGTGCCAGCTCTTACCCAAGTGGTGTTGTTTTAAGTATTATTAACTTGAAACAACTGATTGGAAACAATCAATCCCATCTTTTACAGCAGAAGTGTATAGATCTCACCTCACGACATGCTTTTAACTCTTGAAACTCTCTGGTTGTCCAGTGTCTGTCTTTGAAGAAATTTGTGCTGTTTCTTTTGTAAAAGAGATCCCAGTTCTTCTGTGCCTCTTTCTCCAGTTTTAGTTGTTTGAACTCAGACACCAAAACCTGATCTTTTGCCAGTCTCTCTGCTTCCTCTGGGCTAAGGACTCTTGCACTATGGCCTTTTTTTTGGAAAGCACCATCTTCAGTAGGTGTTGCTACTATATTTAAGCAATTGACTGATGTCTTTTCTTGCAACATCCTAGATTTTTTCACACAAATATGAATGCCAAAGACCCAGGGGTGGTTTTTTTCCTCTAGTGTATTGTTCCATCACTCAAGTAAAATAAAAATAAAATCTAGAAGAAAAAATGAGCAATAATTACAGTATGCACTTACAACAATTTTAAAGTGATCTGTCCTACCTGATGGATTGACACCACCGGCTTTCTCTTAATTTCAGAAAACCTTCATCCAAACTAATTGAGCATATATAACATCACACTAATGCCAAAGTTAAAGAAGATACTTCACAGAGCCCGCTGGGCTTCCCTTCACATGCTAGAGAGCTAGTCAAGAAGAGAAAGATGGTGCAGCTCTAAGTTTATTTCCAATAAAACAGACTTTAGAAGGTAAGTAAGGGGTGGGGTTTTTTTCTGTTAACCCCAGTTGGAAGACCTCAAAAAAAAATCACAACTGAAAAAGAGGTGGTATTTAAAAGTCACATTAAAATGGATAGAACAAAGTATATTGATGTCCGCATTTCTCCCTCCTGCTCTCACCTCTGTGAGAAAACACTGGTGAGAACACCAGCATTTATAACACCACATCCCCTGAACAAGAGGGAAGAGGGAAAAAATGAACAATAACCACGCTACAACAACAAAAATAGCGCTTAAGTATTTTATCTCGCGACAAAATACACGATGCAAACCATGCACCATGATACGTACGTGTTGTATATGATGTTATTAGGATATATACATGTTATGATACAACCATAAAACGCAGACGTGTGCAAATGAAATAAAGCACCCTCAGAATTTTGTCCGGCCTCACAGGAGACGGATACAACCTTTTTTCCTCCAAACCCAACAGGTTAAAGAGAAGGGGTCCCTTCGAAGGAAAAGTCTCTTCAAGGAGAGCATCCTCAAAAACAAAACCACAAACAAAACAAAACAAAACAAAACAAAAAAGGGAGTTTTGTACTATATTTCTACTGCATGGCTATATATTCTAGGCACGCTCCCAGAAGATCAAGGTGTGCAAAAAAACACCCGAGACAGCCCTTGCCCTGCGCTCAGACAACGCGGTGTCGGGAGGGCAGCGCCATGCCGAACTCAGCGGCAGCAGCCTAAGCCTGCGCTAAAGAGCCTCTCAAAGGTGTTTAATCCGCCCCTAAGACAGCAAACATGTAGCACCTCGGTGTAATGCCCCGGTCCGGCCGCAGAGACAGCGGCCACCGCCTGCAGCTCCTGCCCCGCGGGCCGGGGCTGGGCCTCCGGCAGGGGGAGAGGGAGCCCTCCCCTTGCCTTGCCTTGCCTTGCCCTGCCCAGCCCTGGCCTGGGGGGCGGGCAGCGCCGGGCTCCCCCGCCCCGGGACCCTCCCGGCCCCGGCCCCGGCCCCGCTCCATCCCGCCCGGCCCCGCCGTACCGCTGAGGGTTCCCGGAAGAGAAAGCCCGGGATTTCCGGGAGGCCGCGCACGGAGAGGAGGGAGGGAAGGGAAGGGAAGGGACCGGCCGGGCCGGGAGCAGGGCCATGAACGGCTCGGCGAACTCGCTGCTGGACAAGGAGGAGCACCCGCTGCAGCTGGGCGAGAGCTTCGAGCGGCGGCCCAAGGCCTCCTTCCACACCATCCGCTGTGAGCGCCACCCCCGCGGCCGCCCCTTCCTCCCCGCTCCGCTCCCCTCCCCTCCCGCAGCGGCGCTTCGTGTGCCGCCCTGCCCCGCTGCTCCTCACGGCTTCCTCCGCCGCCATCCCGCCGCTCCGGCACCCTCAGCGCTCCGGCTCCCTCGGCGCCCCTTTCCCTCCTGCCCCCTCAGCGCCCCTCTCTCCTTTTCCCTCTTGACCCCTCATCTCCCCTCTCCCTCTTTCCCTCCTGCCCCCTCAGCGCTCCCCTCTCGCCCCTTTCCCCCACCGCCCCTCTCCCGCTCCCTCCGTGCCCACCTTCCCTCCCCACCGAGGTGTCCAGCCCTGGGCAGAGGGGGAAGGTGGATGCTGGCACGGGGGAGGTTTGAGCCAGGCGGGGCCAGGGCGGGCAAACACCTTTGTGAAGTTTTTCCATGAGTCGCGTGGAAGCATAAAGGGATCCCCTCCTCAAGGGCTGGCTTTTCCGCTTTATTTCATTCCCTTTGGGTCAGCCGCAGCACCCGCAGGTTGATTTTTAACCGGATATTTTCATGACGAGGCAATGTGTAGCCCCAGCAGCCCCGTCCTCGCTGTCCCCACTCCAGCCAGCTGTCATAAATCACTGTCCCAGAAAAGCGGGCAGAAAGGCCTCGGACACATCAGTAATGCCTAATAAATGCAAAATAAATCCTGAGGTAGGGTCTCAAGGAGTTATGAAGAATTGAAAGAATAGTTTATATCTTTTTTTAAGACACGATGGATTATTCCAACTGCTCTGTTTAGTCTTAGGTGCAATGAATTCCATATTAGAAGATTGCTTTGAAGAGGAACCTGCTGTATCTCTATACTTGAATTCTGCGGGCAAGAAATCTAAGCTAAATGAGTCCAGGATTTTTTATTAAAATGACTAGTAAACCATCAACAGTAAATTGAAAGAATGCTAAACTTACAATTCAGCAGTTTTCTATGAAAGTGTGGAATTTACATAGACAACAGGAGGATTTTTTGGTTTATGAATCATAATGCTAGGCTCAATGTCACGACCCGTAGTCGTACAGAGCTCTTCAGACTAAAACTGGAAGAACACAGTTTTATTTCAAAAGATATTTCTGTGTGCTCTATTTTCTATCTGTGACTTTCGAGTGAGATCTCTTCATTGCCTGGTTATAATTTTTTTTCCCTAACTTGTTCTGGAATGATTTATTTGGGATCCAAACATTATATTGTTCCTATAATCCTTTTCATGCAAACAACAGTGAGAGGATTTTGTAGGCTAAATTTGTTTTGACCTTCTTAAAACATTTCATTCCTTTCTGTAAATTTTATGAAATACTGTACTGAGAAATTGGATTATCCCTGGAAAACACATCTTAAAAACATTTGACTTCTTGAAAAAAGAGTGTAGGTACATGTGGAGGGAACGTATGTGCACTCGGTCTACACCAAGATTAGCCAAGCATGTGGCCCTAGTAAGCTAGCAAAATGAAAACAATTTGTTGAGTGTTTGTTTAAAGGTTTTGCTATACCTAAGAAAGAAGTGTGATAGTGATACTCCTTTTAAGTTAGTGACTGTGCTGTGGAAACTCTTGATCCCGTTTTGGCAAAGACTAGCTCTTGTGCAGCTGGTTTATTTTATTTAGCAAGCTTGCACATAAAGTAGGTGGGAAACAATAGCTAGAAACAGATTGCTCAGATGAAAATGAAGGCTATGATTTGATCTGGCAGTTAAGGCATGAGGATTAAGTCAAGTGTGTCTGATTCTGCTTGTTGTGCTGTCAAAGTAAAACTCAATTAAATATTAACGTCCTCTTAATGAGAATTTATTACAAGCCAGGGTTTGGGGTTTTTTTCTGCAAATGTGTTTTTCATAGTGGAATTATATTTTAGATTTGTTCTGAGGTATTCATTTCATAGCTAATGCAGTAATTAAAAGCCTTGATCATTAATATAATTGCACCTCTTCATATCCAGGGATGCTACAATTGAATGGAGGATTCTTTTAGAAACAAACAAACAAAGCAAACCAACCTATATTTGTCTGAATTTATTTCACTTTGCCCAAGTCCTCTGTCAGAATATTAGAGGTTCTGATTTTTTTTTCTGGTTTTTTGTATGGCTCATTAGCACAACAGAATAATGAGGGGGAAATACTTTTAACTTTAAATGTTCCTAGTTCAAATGAATATTATTAAACAAATGCCATGACGGGGAGACAAAGCATTCTAAACAATAGAACAAAAATACTTAAAATGAGTGTTTAAAGCCATTACAGTGCCTCCCTTTAGTCATGCCTTCCATTCACAGTGGCTTTTGATTAGCATGGAGACTGCTCAAGTAAGATCACCATCTCTTTCCTCATAGATGAGATCTGAGGTCTCCTCCATCCTTGTGGAGCTTTTAGTGCTATTGTGGACACCAAGATGGCTGTTAAGTAGCCTGAAATATCAGTGAGGCTAAATAAATTGGTGTCACTAAATTAGTGTTTGTTCGAGAGAGAGCCCTCAGGTTTGGAATTGGCAAGAGCTGTGCAGAGTGGAGGGTGTTGGAAGTTCATGCTCTCTTGAGATGCATGGTATAAGTTTACACTTGCCTGCAAAACTAATATTCTTCAAACACAAGGTCTAGAACCTTATTTCCATTTTAAAAAGGAAGTTTAGAATATGGTACTGTCATATGACTGATGTGTTATTCTAGCCCTGCTGTAAACACTAGCGAGTATTTTAGCATTCCCTATAATCACAGTAAATGTACAGTGGCTCTTTGCAGGGCGGGATGACTCTTCTGGAGACTGAGAAATGTAATCACAATTGTTTTCCTCTTCAGATGATTTTAAGCCAGCATCGATTGATACATCTTGCGAAGGGGACCTCCAAGTGGGTAAAGGAGATGATGTTACAATCACTTTGCCACATATTCCAGTAAGTGTGTTACATATGTGTCCTTGTTTACTCTCCCATGAATTTGCAGTGTAGTTACAGTCTAATGCAAACACTGTTTTGACTTTCGTCTTTGCTAACACGAATGGGTTCAACATCTGAGCGGCCAGAGTTGTAGTGTGTTACCTTAAGAAAGGACTGAACAACTGGATCTTTGTAAAGGGTTATATTTGTAAGGTTACAGTTTGGGGTTTTTTTTTGTTTTTTTTTTTGATTCCTTCTCTCCTATTCTTCCTTGACAGCAAGGAGACTTGTGCTGTTAACTGAAGCTGTATACCTGGTTCCCATCCATTTTTAGTGCTATGTCTTAATGAAGCAAGGCAGTTTAACTTGGACTTTAGTCAAGGTTTGATGTCAGAAACCACAGGTAGACCTATGTAAGCATATTCCTGCTGTTACTAAAACATGTACAGATAGGACATAGGGGGTTCCCTGTCTTTAGCTCTATTAGTGGAAACAGGGGTGGCGGTCCTGGTGAGTGGCAATGGAGTGCTTTCCCCTCCACTTCCTTCTCTAATTATGCCATGAAGATCTACTGTGTGAGGATGATGGTCAAACAGCAATAAAACAAGTGATCCAACTGTTTATAGGTGCCGCTGTCTTGTAATAGAAGATTCAGTTGTTTCCTTACCAAAACAAAAGAAAGTGCTTGCATGCTGGAACTGGATTTGTTTATTGGCTGAACTTAATGCTATGTGTCAAGCCAATAAACCCAAATTCACAGACATCAATGGGTTTGGTGGCTGCAGGGGGCCACCGGTCAGTTTGGAAGCTGTGTGTCAGATCCCTTTGGTATTGTTTATTCTAGCACCTCAGTGGTTTTAATTAGTAGGTGATAGTACTGTGATAATTCTCACTGAATGAGGCTTTAGCCTGCTTCGCCCTGCTCCTGGTTTTTATATGGCTTTCATCACCTTTAGTGCTGCAGGAGGTCACATACTGGTTTTTGTCTGTATAAAAATGATGAGCATGGTAGTGCTATTTGAGAGCAGGTAACAATTCAATTAATAGCAGCATTCATCTTGAATTGACGGGAAACAATGTTGCTTGTTCATCTTTTGTGTTGAGCAGCGTCACTTGTAATGTTCTTTTCTGAATCTCTGTACTGATGAGCTTAATTTGATTCTGTTCCCCTGAGTATGAACAGCTTTAAGCCTGTAGTGTGCTTTGGAGGCTGAGACAGCCAAGCTACCTCATGTATGTTGTTCCAGGGCAGTGCTGCCTGTGTTCCAGACAGAGAGCTGGAAAACACTAGGCATACTGGAAAAGAGTGAGAAGTTTTGAGATCATTTTGTCCTGACAAGTTTTCTGAACTTCTTGGATCCTGCTTTGGTTCCCAGTTGTCCAACAGCTGGATAGGATTCAGATTCTAAGTTGTTTTTTGAAAAAAATTCTGATTCCTGAAGATAGCTCTGATAATTTGTTCAGTAGAGGTATTTTGGTGTCCCTTGCTGCTTGAAGTACTATTTCTGCATGTGGATTTAATGACTTTTATATTTGATAAACAGTCTGGGTTGGGGAACTGAAAAATTTCTGTTTGTTAGATTACTACAGAAGAAGATTATGGAAGATTATAGAATATCCTGAGTTGGAAGGGATCCACAAGGATCACTGACGTCCAGCTCCTGGCCCTGAACAGAACAACCCCCAAAATCACTCCATGTGCCTGGGAGCATTGTTCAAACACTTCTTGAACTCTGGCAGGCAGAAAACCCTCACGAGTGAAAACAAATGTTAGCTGTTTCACCTACCTCTTTCTTCTATCCTGTAATCAGCACAAGCTGTAAGCCAGTGTTATTTAGGCACTAACACAAACCCTAAATGTTTGATTTTTTTGTCAATGAGTGAAACTGTTAATTTGCTTAAGCAGTTACATTTCTACTTATTTTTTTAGCCTAAATCACGGGTTTTGCTGAGTTAGGAGGCTTCTGGGTATCCAACAAACTTTGATCCATTTTTGTTAAATTTGTGCATTATACACTTCCTGACTTAGTTGTCAACAGCAAGCAGGATTTGACTTTCAGCCTGCTTTTTATTCTCTTAAATGTTGCTTTCCTCTCTTAAATGTAGGAATGATAAAAATGTAACATGCCTTTGAAGATTAGACTTTCTTGAGACATCCTTTCTGAATCGTGTTTGTATCTCTTACTGTGTCTTTGTTGGGAATTCAGATTTTTCACCTTTACTGTTCAGAATTCCTTTTAAATTCAAATATATTCTATCTGTTAGGAGTGTGGGGAATAGGAATTGCTTTCTGAGTGGTTAAAATATGATTGCTCGTTTCTGCTACTCAGAATAAAATGTAGAAGAGTGCATTTTTTTTCCTTTTCTCCATGGTTTTGGTTGCTTTCCTACAGCCTGTGCAAGGGTGAATATGAATAAACATTTTTTTTTTAAAAAATTGTTTTGTACAGTCCTTTACAGAGAAGTCTGAGAATGTTTCATAGCTGAATGACATGGCCTTTTTGACATGGCCAAGTTGTGCGTCCATGCTGTTAGGTGCAGACGGACCATAAGATTCCACCAGCTGTATCCCAAAAACTCGGAGTGTGAACCAGCCTGTGCATATGGATGCAGTACAGCTGAGCATAGTCTCAGCATTATCACTTAGCCAGTGTGCACCACCACAGGAGTTTGTTGCCTTTATTACTTCTCAGTCTAAGCCTTCAGACTTTCATGGCTCTACACAGCTTTGTGTGGACTTGGAAACTTTCTGGAAGGCATCACAGTACCCCATTTGCTTTTGAAAATACATGTCAATATAATTGCATGGCCATGTACATGCTAATCTGACTTCGAAGAAGGCAGCTGTTCTTGCATAGTTTGTGACTATGAAAATACTGCCTTATATATTTATGTAAAATATACAAAGCAGTTTATTTTCCAATTGACCACATATTTCTTTAGGCAATAATTCTGTTACACAAATAATTAGAACTTTATTTCTTATCCAAACCAATGATTTCCAGAGCAGAAACATCAGGAAGATTTCTCACACTTGTCAGGGCCAGCTATGCAAATTTAGTTATGCTGCCATTTTGGGAATGAGAACTGTAAATAATGGCAACCGTGGAGAAGAGGTTTTGTCACTGCAGACACACTTAAAATGATGAAAGGCATAATGTTGCTGTGAGGAAGTGTCTGATCTACTGCACATTTTCTTTGCGTTTTTCTTTTTTCATGAATGAATGTTTTCTGTAGGAACTAAACATTAAATGCTTAGCCTCTTGTTCAGAGCAATGCATACATTCTTTTCTCTTAGTGTTTAAAAACTTTTGGGTAGGGGAATATAACCAAACAAATATGTGCACTTTCTTTGTACCAGGGTTCAACTCCACCAATGACTGTCTTTAAAGGAAATAAAAGGCCATATCAGAAGGACTGTGTGCTTATTATCAATCATGACACTGGGGAATATGTGCTGGAAAAACTTAGTAGCAGCATTCAAGTCAAGAAAACAAGGTAAAGCTGGGAACAGGGTTGTTGACAGGATTAATTCTTGCTGAGGTTTCTTTTTCAGACTGTTTTTTGAAACAGAACTCTCTTTTATTTTGTAGTTATGTTTAATTACTAAACCTTATGGACTTTACGTGGCCAATTATCATGCCCCAAAATGCAAACAGAAGTGTGAATCCAAGAGTAAAGAATTTGTAAATTCTCCACTGGTGAAGTGACATAATTATAGTTTGCAATGAAACACCTCTGATGATTTGACGCTTTAGAAGCTGGCTGAAGGATGGGATGTGTTTCAGGAATCTCTGGTTAGCTAAAAAAGACCATGAAAATATTAGACTGTCAGAAGGATCATTGGACTTTCTAGGTTTGTTCCCTACAGATTCCTGTGGGAGTCATGATGTTTTAATAACATAATCTTAGGGAACAAGAAACACTCATCCCTGTACTGGATTAGTGATACATAAAGTGGAATATAAGTACAAAGCCTCCAGCTGGTGAAATGGTGGGGGCAGCTGTAGAAAAAATGGTTATGAGGTTTTTGCCTAGAGAAATTGCTAAAGCCAGAAGTCCTTTCTGACCCAATGTTCTTAATTTGCCATACAAATGCTAAAAAGTATGCCGTTGGAACATTTTTTAACTGTCTTACTGCTCAGCAAGTACCTGAAGTCTCTGGATTGTGTTCTTTCAGCATCACTGGAGCACAGGTTATTTGAGATCTAAAGAGAAAGCAGTTATTCAAATGTCTCATGAAGAAGAAACTCTTTACAAGTTTTGAGTAAAACCCACTTTGTTGCAGTGTAGAACTCTTAGCTGCTGAAACTGCTAGAAATAGGGGCTGCAGCTCATCAGTAGTTGGCTGGATGTTTGCCAAGAACACCTTGAGTTCAAGGTAAATGGACTGTAACTCTCCTCTGAATCACTGATGTGAAAACTCATCCATGTGGCATTCAGCTTGTCCAGTGGATATGAGCATATCATAGATAGACATGAATTCCCAATTTAAGTTCTGCTGGAGTTTATCCAGGTGAAGCTGAAGTCAGAGGAAGCAAGTAAGTGCAGGACGGCTTGAGTTCAGTGAGGTGTTTGGATACACTGAGTTTTGGGCTCTGGTGTGGTGAAAAATACTTCAATCTTTTTCAAGCGGAGGCAGAGTAGTGAGAAATGGGGATCCCTGTTTTGAGGACTAGTGCTTTGCAAAGTCATTCACTTTCTAAATCAGAAGTGCCCTTGTTTTTTTCATGGTTACTCAGATCTTTAATGACCCATTGACACTCTGTGGGAACAGGGTTTTTTAGTGTTAACACCTTGCTGACATTCACAGGGGAGTAAGTGAACTTACTCTACATAAAACCTTCTGTAGTTCCAAGAGCATAATTAATACCAGAAACGGCCTTTGGCTTTTAATGTTTCACGTTATACAATGAGTATATTCCCAAATCCTCACTTTTGTTGTAAACAGACTGTGCAAACTGCATTAGTGGGTATCTGACAGCTGCATGTCACTGATGAATGAAGAGGTGGTTCTGTGCAAGGCTGAATGCAGAGTTCAGTGAGGCACAGAGATACCCAAGTAAATGCTAAATGTACTAGCTCAGGTACCACAAGTGGTTTAGGTGAAGTCCCAGGAAGTTTGACATGGACTAGTTCACCTTCTTTTTCAGTGAGATTAGTTTACAGACGCAAAGGGTAACGCTGCTGAGTTAGGACCCTCCTTGAACTAAAACTGAGCTCTAATATCCACATGAGTTGCTTCTGTGATATGCTACGTAAAGCCATACCCCCAAAGGCTTTGGAGTCAAGCGATAAATACACCACACCCTTTAACCTTATTAGGGTGTACTGTAAAGGAACCTATTTTGGTTTTGCGGTTGTTGTTTGGGGGTTTTTTTATGCCAGGATTATTGACTGTCCTAAAATCTCAATCAAATAATGGATTCAGTAAAAGGAAGAGATTGAACTGAACAGCTAGGCATACTGTTACTCTGGAGACTATTTCCCACTAAGGAAACAGCTTGAACTATTTTTAAAGACTAACTGCAAACAAATGAAAAACAGGAATTAAATGCTTGCATGCTGTATTTAGCAGTAAGAATGATTACTCTAGGCAGGTTGACCTCTAAGAGAGTTCAGTTTGAGATGATTTAATTGCAAGTGAGAAAATGGTTTATTTTGCTGTGATTGTTTTAAGCGGATTTTGTTACGAGTGTATTTGTAGTTACTTTAAATTACTATTATTGATTATTCTTTTTTAAAAACACAAATATTAATTGCTAAATTAAAGCCTTCATTGTTCTTGAAGTGAAGAATTTGGCATCACTGGACCACATCTGGATTTGAAAATAAATTTTGCGAGGGTGTTGCAGTGTAGTTGTTTGTGCTCCTTTGTTATTGAAAGCAAGTGCTGCATACAGAAAGCTGCGCTTCACTGTTTATCATTATAAAACAAATAGAATCATAAAACAAAGTAGAGATCTGTACAAAAGGAAGTCACAGATGATGCATTAGTACCAGGATGTTGAAAAAGCTGAACGTAGTTGCACGGTACCGCTGAATGTCTGTGGTTGTTTTTTCAGAGCAGAGGGCAGCAGTAAGATCCAAGCCCGAATAGAGCAACAGTCTGCCCGAGCATCTCAGCCTCCGTCACAGTTCAGAGCCCCAGCCAAGCCAGCAGTTGGACCTAAAACTTCTCCTTTGAAGGATAATCCTTCACCTGAGCCTCAGCTGGATGACATTAAGAGAGGTAAAGAAGGGTTTGTGGTTTCCTGAGTTTTGGCTGGTTCTGTCTTTCTTCATACTAATAAAAACTATGAGTTTGCAATTTCTAAAAACATTCAGGGATTAAAAGATGGTACTTGACAGCTGTTTTGTCATCTTTATATCTTGTTTTAAGGCATCTTAGTGAATTATCTATTCTCCTTTGCTAGAATAGATATTTATACTGCAGTCTTCTCTGGCATGAGAGAACTTCCTCTTTCTGGATAATTTTCTCTCTTCCAAACTGTTTCTCTATTCTGAAAAGAAGGAAAAAAATAAGCCTGAATTCAGAAACCTATAGTTGAGTGCTAGACAAATTCTATGGGTGTCTTAGGCAACCACAACAACAATAATAAAAGCTAATGGTCCAAGATCTAGTTATGCAATCAAATCACTTGGACAAAAGTTATTCCAGCAATGAGTAAGGCTGGAATTTGTCGGTCTGATCAAAGCAGTAGGTGGCTGCGTTGCCAGCACAAGACAAGCTCACACGGTGCCAAGCAGTGTTAGTGGGGGAGGAATGACAGTGTGAACAACTTTGCAGCTTCCCCTTTCCCACAACCACTCCCTTGAAGCTTTGATCACATCTGCCATATAGTTGCTAAGCTTTTATTAAAGTATCTTGATGGGATGATTGGCTCAACTCACTCTTCTGCTCCAGCAACGCTGCGTCTCAGTGTTTCTCTGTAGGCAGGATGCACTTTCTTTGCCCATGTCCTTCTTTTTCTACTGGTGTGATACCTGTTTTTGCTGTGGATAATACAGTCAGAATGAGGAAGACTTTAAATTTAATTTGGTTTTCTTGTGTTTCTTCTCTGGCACCAGATGCAATTATTGTATTTTAAGCTTGTAAGCTTGTTCTTTCTCTCTGGGTTTTTTTTCTGGGTGTCATTTTCTGTGTCTTTTTTCCTCTGTCCCATATAGCTATTTTTGTCTGTAGACTTAGCCTATGTTAATTGCCCAGATGATGTTAATTACTCAGCAGGGTATTTTTTCAGTTCATGGTAATCACTAGGTGACATTTTTACTGCTAAGCTATCTCTGTGTTTGCATAGGTGCTGACTGGTCTCACTCTCCTGCAGCAGCAGTAGTATTTTCAGTACCTGGATGCTGGTCAGCAGACAGAATCAACGTTCTGAGAGATTCTGTCAGCTACAGATCCCTTAGTTGAACTGTCATTTTTATTTTCTACAATAGGTAAGGAGAAAGATAACAAGTGATAGATCAAATTTTTTAATTCAATCAGTAGTGGATTTTAAATGTCTTTTCTTGTAGGGTGTAATAAGTCACTTAACCTTTGGGGCACTCTTGTATACATGCAGCAATTTGTAAAGGTCATGTTATAGTAAAATAATTACCCTGGTCAGGGGTGAAATCTATTCTACAAGACCCTTTCCTAGTGGTCTAAAGTATAATTCACATTCTTCAGAACTGTCCTAGTATTTTTTTTGGCACCTCTTCATCTTTTATTGGAAAGTACCTCTAAATAAATAAGCTGTAGAGCTTTGTTTCAAAAATCAAGCAGAAGAGCACCCGACTTGTACTAATCTTTTCCCCTGTGAACATTTATGTTGCCCTCCTGCCTGAATGGAGCATAGGAGAGAGTAAGAGCTTGTTGTTTTGAATGCTGGGCTACATCTGATAGTGTTTCATTAAGCAGTGGACAGTTGCCCTTATATACCACAGTACAGCCATTTATGTGCATGAAATAGTTGGTGTTTATCACACATATTTGACCACAACAGAAATGTTTTCAGTAATAATGACATAATTACAGCATGCAACATATTGACACATGTCAATAACATTGACATAATTACAACATTTGGGAAAAAAAACACAGAAACATATTTCTGGTTTGGAGACTCTAAGCTCAGTGCTTAAAAAGCTGAGGAGATCTTATTTACCTAAAATGCAGCTGTTGTGCTTGTTTTTGTCTCTCAAGAACACCTCAATCAAATTTCTTGCACTTCAGTATAAAATACTGCCTCTTCTAGCTGCCATCTCTGCATGCTCAAAGTGCCAGTATCAAGGTGATTTCTCTCTACCTTGCATACTATTATTAACAGTAAGCATTCTGCTATAGGCAAACAACTTTACCCTCCCTAAAGCTGAATGACGTTTTTCTAAAAGTCCTTGGTATTCTTGTAGCCAAAGGTTAGGGCTTTAGTTAAAAATTCTGCATAGCCTATTGGAATTCAGAGAAGTAGGAACAGTTAAACATAATTATGGAAAGAAAATAGCGTATTTGATACTGAATATATACAGAAGACAGCCCTGTTGAGAAAGAGTGTTCTGTTTGGATAATGGTTTCTGACCTTGAGGTTTTATTTTGCTCTACGAACTGCATAGAGTGCCAGTGTAAAACAGTAAGCCATTTTGGTTTTTTGAAAGAAACCCTACAGCTGTAATATGAAATGTGGAATGTTACAGTTCCCGTTGCAGAGTCAGCCTTTTCCGATGATACAGGCTCAATTAAGGCACGTGTTCAAAACAGTCAAATGGGAAAATGGAAAACTGGAGAATTCTAAAGCAGGTGTTTTTTTCCTGCCAGGCCTTGGTGTCATCATTGGCTTAAACAGTGTTTTTGACTGTGACACAAGACTGTTTTGAACAGACTTCCTTAGTGGTCCTGCTGTAGTTCTGCCTGACAGGCTTTTAGTGGTGCAGCAGCCACCATAATATTGGTGAAAACAATTGCTTTTTTCTCATCTGCACAAATGAGATGTGTAGAATTCTGGACTCAAAGAACTAAGAGACAACAGAGACTTCAGGGCAAGCTGTCAGCCTGTGAGGCAAAAGTTCACTGAAGATTGACTCTGACCAAGCTTCCACCAGTGATCACTGTCGCTGATAACAACCTTAACTTCTCAGTCCTTGAAGCTTGCGGTACTGATGCTGTTTTACTTTTTCTTGCCTGTTTTCAGCATAGTGGGCCTTACCACTTCTTCCAAATAATTCTCCTGTTCCCTCCTCATAACCAAGCCTCTTTTATGGGCTCTTAGTTTTCTGCTTCCCCAGCAGAAAACCCCCACTTTTCATTCTGACACTAATCTGTAATTCTGTTTAAAATTGGCCAGGCTAATTTTCTTTCCCATTGGTCAGACAGCATCACTTCCTGCAGTTATCTCTTTGTCTGCTGTATTGAGTTCAAACTTCTGGCTTAGATATTTTTTTTCCTAGTTCTCTGGGGTGCATTTTTGTTTCACCTTTTTCCCTCTCACCACAAATGCCTTAGATGGCTTCACCTTCTTCACACTATTTTAAGTGCTGTTTTCTGGGCTCTGTAGTTCTTAGCCTGTGTGCCAACACTGCTCCATTTCAGCCTCAGACTTAGTTCTGTAAGCATACATGTGTAATTCTAAGGCACCTGTCTTCTATTACATCTTTTTGCAATATCGACTGTGATAGGGGATTGTGCTTGTTGCAATACAGGATATTCTGACAATGTATTATTATCATCACTTTCATTTGCAACTAACAACTCCATCAGTAAAAGTATGTGGAAATTTTACATCATAAAGCTGTGGATAAAAAATTTAAACCTGAGCATTTTAAAGGGAAAGAACCCTTATTCCTGTTTACCTTCCCTTTAGCTTTCCCCTGCTAATTTATTAGCCTTGAACATTAGGAACATGTACAATTTGAAATCCTCAATATGGGTAGGCTGAGAACAGTGACTTAAAAGTGCTCATTTACCTTTGTATCAGACTCTAGGGAGTTTCTCTAGACCTGAAATGGGTTTTTAAAGTCTGCAAGACCATATTGGGAGGGAATAAGGGAGAAAGACATTATAGTACCAAGTAGTATCTTCTGTTGGCCTAATCATATATTCTTCTTCCCTCTTCTAATGCTATATCTTCAGGATGAAAGAACAGGTTTTATGTGGCATACTAATAAAGTACAGAGAGCACAGATGGTAGATTTAGGAAGCAAGTTGGAGGAACAACTACTATCCTTAAATGCCCAGCTGGAGTATAACTATAGCACTTGAAATTGAGCTCAGAATTTTGAAATTACAAAATAGTGGTTTTGAAAGTGGCAAAAGAAAACAAAATTTCTCAAAACTAATACATGCTGAGCTAGAGGAATTCTCTAGTAAATATTGTGGAGGCTGAAAACTGAGCTGTTATTCTGCAGTGTTAGGCAGCCCAAGGATCTTACTAAAAAGGGAAGACTTCCAGTTTCTCAGACTGACCCCTGCAGGGGCTGAAGATAAGAAACCTTTAAATTGTGCCATTTTTACGTAAAGAAAATAGTAATTTTACATGATCTGGCTATGTCATACACAAGAAAGGTGTCATCATCTGCGTAGCTGGGGTTCTTCTCACTCTGACACACATCTGACCTAAGGCAAATCACTCCTGGCATGAGTTCTGCTTTTGTCAGGTAGAGGTGATAATACCTGATCTCTCCCTTCTTTCATTCTTATTCCTTTACTCTCTGACTTCTCCAGGGCAAGCACAGAGCTCTAACCTTGTGGGTATAGAACTGCTAGCACCAACAAAAGCCTAAATTTTAAGTTTCACATCCTATTCTTAAAATATATGTGAATGTTGCTCTCTCATGGAAACCTGCCTAAGTGAACTGAGTCATTACATACTGAACTTTGTGGGTGGATACAAAAGAATTGTCCTCCAGTAGTGTTTAGGCCACTTACAATTATGATACATTTAACAATATTGTATGATTTGAGGTGATGTACCTTAGTAGCTCTTCAGTAACCAGTCATTCAGCCAACACTAGCTGTTGCTGATGAGGCTGTTGTGGTGCTGTCATGGTATTCCAGTGTTTCTTTGCACTGGAAACCTTTAAGTGGGGAGTGTCTTGAGTAACTTTCCAGTTTCAGAGTAGTTTCTGTATTTTCCTGGCTACTTGTGTGCTCTATGGCAGGTTATGGTATTTTTACCACTCCCCAGCATGTGAAAATTCTCAGCTATTCTTATCTGCTCTGCTGCAAGATTATTTGATGTCACCCATCTGCTTCTGAAGTTTGTTTAAAATGGGCTGTGGGACTGTGCTGGAGCAGTTTCACGTATTATCTGAAGCCAGGGCAGTTTCTGTTGTGATCATTTGCCTACATCCATGTGCCCCACACACATACACACCATTTTTGATGTTTTCCAAAAGCCTAAATGCCACTGGCATCTAACAATTTCGATTTCCTTGATCAGGAAATGTACTTACTTTGTATGTAGAGCATATAGTCTGCCAAAAGTAAAGAAGTAGGAAGTGCTTTCAGGAGTGTAAAGTATATAAAGAATAACAGTGGAAGGGGAGGTTTTATGATACTAACCTATGCTGTTGCTTCTTTAAATTTATCTACAACAGAAAGTAAAAAACTTGTCAGAATTTTTTGGTTTCCCTTCCTGCCTCTCTCTTTCATGTGAGATATTTTGGTGTGACAAATTATACTTGACAAAACTATTGCATTTTCACATTCTTTTCCAAAATTCCATGGGGCCCTGTTTATGGTTTCAACCAGATGAATGTGTTTTTATTTCAGAGCTGAGAGCAGAGGTTGAAATTATTGAGCAGATGAGCAGCAGCAGTGGAAGCAGCTCATCAGATTCAGAAAGCTCATCTGGGAGTGAAGATGAAAGCTCCAGCAGTGAGGGGGAAGAGCCAGCACATGTTTCCCCTTCCCAACCACCACACCAGCAGTATAACAACAGGAATGCTGTCGCTAACGGCACCAGCAGGCCACAAGGAAGCAATCAGCTCATGAACACGCTCCGTAAGTGAATGCATGTGTCTTATCACTGTTGAAAGCTGATTAAGACCACTCATTTACTTAGCATGTCAGGCTAGCTCCATGAAGTGCCTTTTGCCAAACAGTAGTCCCAGGGAGTTGCACTGGTGTGCAGTACAATTTCAACATGGGGGCAGATTTTGTGAACAGAGGGCTGAGACCTCTCTAAAGGTGTGGACAGACTGTGGGATCAATGCAATGGACCCCACTGGCCCTGCTGAGCCTTGATTCAGACCTCCAGGTGGAATGAGTGTGTAGGAAAGAACCTACCCACTGGTGCGGGAGGATCTGGCACACTGGAGGCTGGGAGTTACTTTAATGTGAATACACAGAAGAGATGGAAATACTGGGGTTGACACATGTGTCAGTTAAAGGTCCGTAAAGAAACGTGAATGGCACAAGGCTTGCTCTGTGTTCACAAATGCACAGTCTCTGTGGTCTTGCTTTGTCAGAGTATTTACTGTGTTGGCCTTAGCTGTATTTTCACAAATACCACATTTTGAAGGGAAATTCAAAGTGCCATGTATTTGGTTAAAACATCACAGCTATGACATTTGCAAGCATTGAATCAGTCCAAGCTCACTTCACCCTTTAAAAAGTGTAAGAAACATTTTTAGAGCATAGTTCTGTCCCACAAGAATATCTCTGGGGACATGGCGTACATCTGTGTTGCTCTTTCTTTATGCTAGATCAGATATATTCTAATTTAGTGGAGTTAAAATATTGCATTTACAATTACCGTAAATTGTTCTTAATTCCTCCTGAGGCATGTTTGTGTATATCTCTTTCCACTCATACATAGAGAACCAGTGGAATTTGAATACAGGTACATGTAGGGTTTCCACCTTTCAGAAAACAACTGTATTATACACACCATACCAAAAAGGCCTACTGGAAAACGGTAGAGCCTGTCAGTCTTCCTGCCAGTAATGAAGTGAAATCCAAAATTCAACAAGGTCATTAGGACTCTGTACGTTTCCCATCTTCTGGTTGTGAGCAGTCTCCTCCCTGTTCTCCTGGGCCATAACAACAGTACTGCATAGGTCATTGAATGATGAGAAGCTTCTGACTGCAGGATAATCTGTGAACTGGTAGGGTAACTCCTCTATTCAGGCAGTGATTTTGCCTTTGGGTTTAAAATCATTTTGCTATGGGGAGGGCACAGTCTTAGGACAAGAGGGCACAGTTGTAAGCTGCACCAGGGGAGGTATAAGTTAGATATTAGGAAGAAATTCTTTACAGAGGGAGTGACTGGGCATTGGAATGAGCTGCCCAGGGAGGTGGTAGAGTCACTGTTCCTGGAGGTGTTTAAGAAGAGACTGAATGTGGCACTTAGGGCCACCGTCTAGTAGATGAGGTGGTGTTAGGTCAAAGGTTGGACTCGGTGGTCTCAGAGGTCTTTTCCAACCTAGTTGATTCTGTGAGAATCACCCCTAACCCAAGTTCTTGTCTTGTAAAGGGGTAGAGGAGATGAAGAAACCCAGGGCATAGTTGTTGCATAGCTGCTCTGTAGCTGTTTTGGGGCAGGGCCATGGGAGAATACTGGAAGAGCTAGGTTCAGATACCAGAACACAAACATGATTCTTGTCCCTTTTTATCCCCTCTACCTCACCAAATCACAACTGCTCTGCAAAACAGGATCTGAGACAGTAGGTTTGATCTATATTCTGGCCTTTTGTCCAGTCTCTCTTTGGACTTTGAGGGGGAGCCTTCACTGTCACAGCACATGTCAATTTAGTTCCCCCAGTAGCCTTGAGTGGTAATGGCTTTAACATTCCTTTTCGTTCATTGACATGTGGAGGCCTTGCCTTGACTACCCAAATGGCCTTAAACCAAAAAAAGTCTATGTAAAAAGGGCCAAGAAAGCCAAGGAATTCCCCACTGCCTTGTTCCAGAGCCATATACGGGAGCCTGGCTGGGTGGAGGCTGTGGAATGCTTTCCACAGCTGCTAGCATGAAGAGGGCTGTTGTCCCACCAGGGAGCAACTTTGGTGGCTGTGGAGCCAAGGATGCTTGGTTTGGCCTGGATCCAACTGTGTATTGGCCCCTTGCAGCTCCTGATGTTCTTGGGCATGGAGAACAGTTCCATTAAATGACAGATGATGCTGGCATTCATTTCATATGTTACTCTTAGTTAAATCTTCTAGTGTAAATGTGACTGTCCTTTGGTTTGATTGCCACGAAATGTGAATGAACGCCTGCTCACTTGTTGTGTTTTGTTATTTTTTGTTTTCCATAGGAAATGACTTGCAGTTGAGTGAGTCTGGGAGTGACAGTGATGACTAGAGGTTGAGCTTTTGCTGTTTCTGTTACATATACATGAAGAGCTAATTTACGTTGAAGTGATCCTATTGCTTATGAAGAGGAGCTGACACAGAGATGGTTCCATGTGTGGAATTTTAATAGAAGAAATGCATAGCCCTACAAAACAGCAGATGTTGAGGGCTGTTTTACTGTGTGAATGAAGTGTATATATTGTGTATATTCTTATGCTGTTAAAGCTTTGAATAGATATGTACAGTGGGTGAGCCAATATATGTTCCTGCCCATGGTCTGTAAGTTTAATTGTGTAACTATATGATCTCATCTAAAAGTTTCTTGTTTGTAGAAGATGTTCAGTACATCATGACTTTGTTGGAGGACTTCTGTATATAGGGTGAGCATGAGCCAACAATGAGTTTAAATTAACACAGAGGATCTGGTGTGTGCACTGAAGTGAGACTGTCATAAAGTAAGTTACAATACTAAGTTGATTTCTTTGGTTTCGGACTTTTCTAATGCCTTTTTATTGCTATTTATGGTTGATTTAATGGACAAACTTTTAAACAGTTGGAAAATAGGAATCGTAAAACCATGTTTGTCCCAAACCTTGCTGCACCAGTGCCTTATAAGCAGGTTTTTTAAATAGTGCTTCAATTCCTGCCATCTTTCCTGCAGGGAGCAGTACTGAAACCTCCTCAGATTGCTTTTGCCAACAAGACCTGTATGTCACATGCAGCCAGCTGTACTCTGAGGTCAGTGACTAGCAAGATAAAAAATATACATCAGTCACCTAAACTCATCCAACTAAGGATCAGATCAGCATTTTCTTTTGCAACTGAACTGTCTCAGTTAACTCAGACATTCAGACCTAGCCTTCAGAAAGATTTAGAAGCCCACCTACCAGTGAAATTGCAAAGTGACAAACACAAAATGTTTGATGTACTGAAATTCTAAGACCAGAGCCTTTGTAGTTTCCTAGAGCATGCAGAAAGAAGTGACTAAATAAGTAGCCACGAAACAACAGAAGTCTCTGTCCTACCAGAGTTGTCCAGGTAGACTTTAGTCCATATTACTGGTTGGATGAGATTTCTTTGTGCTTGGCAGTATTACACAGAACATGAAATACTTGCCTAGGGTGAAATTCATCCTTGTTTAAGGGGGTTTAAAGGGTGCTTAGTTGGATTATCATTAACTTCTTTTGTTCACATGGAAAATGAGTGCCATAGGCAGCCTCTTATAGCTTGAACACCAGGGTGACTTTTTAAAACCAAAATTCAACTGGCATAGGACAAAGTTGCACCATAGTTGTGTAATCCAGGGGAATGGGAAGCTGTCGGATACCTCTGTGTTCTCATTCCTCAGAGTCTGCTTTGCACTGCTCTCATCTTCTAGTTTGTGTTTTAACTCCTGTTTGTTTACTGAGCTCTGTCCTTTTTTTTTAATGTGTTGAAGAGCAAGGGGACATTTGAAGGGAGATTTTATTAAATGGTTTATTTTTTTGCATTAGATACATATTTAGGCATATTTTTGCATTACTGTATATACAATTAGAAATACTTGGGTTTTTTTTAAAGTGTTTTGTGACGTGGGTACATATTTTAATGGAAAATTATGAAATATACCTGATGAAAAGCCAGAATTGCTTTCCTATTTTTTTTTTCATTTTTCTTTCGTTTCCCCTGTTCCTCCTCTGACAGTAAAAATGCTCTGTTTTAAGAAGCTTTTACCAATTTGGGATTTCACACTTTGGTGCAGGAGATCTGCGTGGTGTGGTTAGTGGTTCTAATTAAAGTTGATACTGTTCCTGATTCTTCCCCAGCTAAACATCTGAATAAGCAGGGAGACATTTCTCTGATGCCATTTCCCCATTACTGGAGGGAATTCCTGAGTTCTGTTGACATTATTTGCGCTCAAATGGAAAAGCAGCAGTGCAGCATTTTTATTGCTTACCATTCACTGCCTGCTCAGGCACTCTAAAATCCAGGACATGTCAAAGGAAGTTTATTAATTAGGTGTAAATAAAATATATGAAACTTAAAAGGATAAGATAGCACCAGGCTACATTGATTTGAATTGCCAATTTAATGGTGATTTAGATCAGCAAGTGGGAAACCTTCATTCAGGTACTTGATTGCTGCCTTGTTTGTATTTGTACCCTAGGTCACATTTCCCTGCTATCCCTCCCTGAAAGATTTTTTCCCTTCCTTCTTTGTTGGTAACCAAATTAAAATATTTTCACACAACTACACCACTTTTGGCCGTCCTTTGCATCCCCCTCAGATGCATCAAAGGTGTTGTTTGTGAGCTGTTCTAGCTGCCCATGTCCACACCCAGGTGAGTAACACAGTGGCCCACAGCCCGCTCCTGAGCACATGCCAGCCAGTCTCTACACCAGCCAGTGTGCCCAGCCTGTCCTCTCCCTGTCACTGTCCCCAGCAGCTCCTGGCATCTTCTGCCTGTGGCACTCTCTGAGATGTCCACCCTTCCCACAGTTCTCTTAGGTGCGAGGAATGTGTTTGGTGATGGTGAACCATGTGGAGACTTCAGTAGGCAACATGCAAGATCAGAATGGGTGGCTGCCACCTTTTCTTGTTCTGAATACATGTGAGTGTGTTTTAAAGCCATTGCCAGCCTGACATTTTGATTGGGGCCCTTAAAATTTTGCGTTTCATACATGAAGAAATAGTAAATATTGTCTATCTGTTCCTATTAGATGTCTGTTCATAATTTGCAGCAAGTTTTATTTGGATGAAAATTGGCATTCAAGCAGTTATTTAGAATTCTTTTAATTAGTAAGCAATATATTGAACATGGTGGAGAAATAAGTTGATCAAAACGTTTTGATTAAACCTGTTGATGAAGCAAAATATTCCTGATTATTCCTGATAGGTTCTAATCCTGCGGGATTTTAGCACTGGCACATTTTACCACCTTACACTAATTTTTCCACATAAAGTAGGAATGTATTCTATATGCCAGTTTAAATGCGAATTAACAACGCGTGTGGAATGCAATTACCAGAATGAACTGAAACTAAGGATTTCTTTGCATTCACAGAGAGCTGCCTCCTGTCCATGGCAGGGTGAGCAGGTCAAGGCAGCTTTGGTTTCTGGGGGTTTCTTCTGTTCAGTGGCTTCATCCATTTCAGTGGTTTGGCTTTCTTTAAACTTCCCCAGCAAACGTGGCCTGCTTGTGACTCCCGTAACTAGAATTTCTTGAGGAGAAATAATCAATTACTTAATCTGATTCAAGGAGATTGTCTCAATTTCAAATATTGTTACAATATTTGGTCATCTGCTTATCCATGTGGGATGTCCTAAAATAAAAATACAGCAATGCCCAAACTCAGGTTTCAAATTCTAGTCATGTGTAGAAAAGCTTCCACCCATCCTTGCCCTTGTTCCAGCCGGAAGGGGTGACCAGCCCTGCCAGCAGGCACAGCTTGAGTGACTCCAGCTAAACCACAGGCACAGTCACCTCCGGGGAAAAGTGTCCCTGTCCCCCGAGGAGAGTCCCACGTGTGTAAGAGCATGTGATTTTGTGGAGAAGGCAGATTGATGGGAAAAGGTTTTTCTTCAGCATTTCTCGGAATAGCTCCACATTTGACTGTGGGCAGTACATCTGTTTTGAAGATGCTGTGCCTAAGTTGATTTACACAGTTTCCTTTATTATAGACTAGCTATAGGCCTGTTCATAGATATGTATGGAAACGGTTTGCTGTGCCAAGCTTTATAGTCTTTTTCTTCTCCTTCAAAACCTGTTTACTTGAGTTGTCAAAAAAAAATTAGTTCAAACAGTCCATTCATGTCTTTTTGTTTGTTTGTTTGTTTTTTAAACTTGGAAACAAAAATAAATGTACCCTGAAAATACATGTGATGGAGAACACTTAGTTTCAGTAATTGCCCATGCTTCATTATTCAGTGTGCTAGCTGCTGAGTCAGATCCTGTGGAAAACAGCTGTCCAGCAGTGGGCATCTTGTCGGGATGAAGGCTTCTGATGATAACTCTGTGGATTCAGCTACTGACGATGAATTATGGCATCTTGAATCTATCTGGTTATTTAGAGTTTGTTATACCCACACAAATACATATACTATCAAAGGGAAAAGAGCATTGCTGATGCTTGCCTTAAAAACAAAAGCTGCGATGTTGAGCAGTCATTGAGGCAGACACATGAACTACTGAAAGTGGTTGATTGTACACCCAAACACTGTTCTGATAAGATAAGCTGATTAACGAACAAGTAGTTAGCTGATAAGTACCTCTGGTTTATGTGAGAAGGGTGTGTCTATAAATTTAAAAGTATCTGTTTAGCTATTTCTTCCAATTCCCACTGCTTACACTCCCTTCCTTTCTTTCTTTTGTAATTCCATTACTTCTAACACAGTTATGCTTTCTGCTGCCAAAGTCCTGCAGGAATTTACAGGAAAGGGGGTGCATGTTGAAATGTTACAAATGCGTTGGCTGTATTCACCCTTGCTCTAAGCTTACTGAAAATGACAAAGATGTTGTGAATGGACCCATCTTCCTCTTTTTCCTTGTCTTTGCCTTTATTAGGGCTAAACAGTATTCATTTGGACAAGAGAAAGGGCCAGATGACAGAGGGTGAAACACACAAGCTGATGTTGAGTCATCATGTTGGGTTGATCTCCCTGCGGATGTTAAGGATGCTCTGTCACTGAGAGATGGCCTGAGCTATCTTGACTCAGCCTCTCAGCATCATTTTAAACTGAACACAAAAGTCGTTGCTACCATTGCCCTGTGGCTGGGAGGAGAGGGGTGGAGGTTGGCGAAAAAGTAGGCTGAATATATGCCTGGTAAAGGGATTTGTGGCAGGAGTTTTGATGGGATGTTTGGCCCTGCTATGTTTCTTTTCGCTCTGTCAGTGAGTTTTTGTGTGCCCTGTGTAGTGGGGGTACCCACCTTTCCCTAATTTTTGGGTAGATGCTGGTGGAAGCAGAGACTGGAGCAAAGTTGACAGGTGTTTTTTATTGTCTATGTGCTGCTGCATTTACTTGAACTCTGTGTTTTTAAAATGGCACTGACAAGCTAAATAAGACAACTGATGGGATATATTGGAAAGAATCATATGAACCTGACTTGAAATTCCACAGAATCTGTAATTTCTGATACCTCTGACAGCGATTTTAATTGTCACAAACTTTTGTAAAAACAGGGCTTTCTGAAGGGCAGAGTGTAAAAATGCATTAAATACCATGCTGAGGGTTTTGCATGAAAATTTTGACCTGTGTTTCTTCCCATACCAGCTAGCTTTGCTGTAGGATCTTGTGTGGAAACTGAGGCACACATGTACAGGGCCAAGTCTGAAGGAAAATGTTCTCTGTGTGTTGCAAGTAAGATATAATTGTCCACTTCTTTGCAACACCAGCCCGCCCATAAATTCTGCCATCACCCCCTTTGTAATTTGGGAGTTGGCTTTTTTCTCCATAGCTCTGACACCTCCTTAACATTTTCCTCCTGCCAGAAGTTATAATCACTAACAAAAATAAACAAGCACCAGCTCAGGGAAACAGCTATCAAGTACTTCAGTGAGGAGCATGGGTTTTACTCTAGTGCTTCAAATAAGTTTCAGAATTGTGATAGTCTGCTAGGAACACAGTCTGTGGTATGAGATCTGGATGCTCATCACATGTAACAAAGATGGCAAAATACTTCTTAAGTGTATGGGGTATGTAACAAAAATTTCAGTTACGCCAGAGCCACAGGCTATGCCCTGTGTGCATTGGGAAGCTGAATGGGAAGAGATGTTTGGGAGTGAGACGAGATGACAGCAGGGCTGTTGATGGGACTGAAGTGGAGGGGACACAAAGGTGTGTCCATCCAGTGATGCCAGCCACAGGGTCCTGTCAGCTGGGTCACACTGTAACCCCAGTGTGGCCCAGCACAACCAACATGAGAGGTCAGCAGTGTGGTGGGGCAGCTTTGTATGTCCTGAGAAATGCTGGTGGTTGTCACTCTCTCCTTCATGATGTAAGAAGTATTATATTTAGGTATGCAGTCCTTGTGTTACTAGGGAAGCGAGACAGTCACTTGGATGGTGGAGAGCAAGGGCAGTAGGGAAGCGCAGGGATGGGCACCACGCAGCAGCAGCAGCAGCAGCAGCAGCAGGAGGCTCTGGTGGTTTCCTGCTCTTTTCAAAGTGGAGCCAGTGTGTCTTAAGACAAGG
>JAWWEU010000081.1:42189766-42268204 GCA_035583155.1 Acropternis orthonyx | reverse complement strand
GCAGCAGCAGCAGCAGCAGGAGGCTCTGGTGGTTTCCTGCTCTTTTCAAAGTGGAGCCAGTGTGTCTTAAGACAAGGGAGATCACTGGTTCCCACTGGGAATAGATACATTGAACCAGACGCCCCGAAATTATTTCCAAAACCAGCTTTATTGTAACCCTGTCTTACTCCAAATCAATTTTTCAGGCTCATGAAAGACACTGAGATGTGTTACCTCAGAAAAATAGAGCCATATTTGTCTTATGTGCTACTGTGGCTGGAATCAACATCACAAACTAGATGGTGTAAACAAGAAAATAAAGCCCTTGATTAACCATTAGCTAGTCAAGATACTAGGCTCGGTGGTTAATTAATCCAGCCAGTGAACTTGCTTCCCAAATGCCATCAAGAGATTTTAAGGTGCATTAATGTGCTGCAGCTGTGTCTATGCTAGCAAGTAGTAGAGCCTGGGAGCAGATCCATAATGCAGAAGAGTGCTGAGATTGCAATGTGCACATTGTCCACCTTTCATCTGAGAGGAATCCACCCCTTGTGCCCTCTGCATGATGCAAGCCACAGCAGGGCAAGTGGAAATGACTGGGGCACTTACTTTGTAAGTGCTCTCCTGACCTGAGCTAACCACTAATGTGTGGGCACCTTGCATGAACTGGCTCCATTCCAGCTTCTCTGCAAAAATACTGGGGATAAGAAACACATTAAGAAATACTGCTTAATCCCAGAAGCATATTAGACTTTATGGAGAGATTCTCAGTATGGAATTAATACATGAATCATACTGAATAATAACACATGATCAAATACCTAAGACAACCGGGTTTTTTGAAAAAAAAAATTTTTTTTTCCACAGCAGAAACTCGTATTTTCACAAGCTTTAAGGCATGAACAGCATTCCTAATTAATACACACAAATCTCTGTCTTACAAGGTGCTAAGTGACTACACCAAATCAAAAAGAATGCTGTCAGCAGCACAGCTAGGACTAGTCTGCAGACCTTCTCTTCTAATCCTGAGAGCAGCCTCATGCCCGTGACATCAGGCAGGGCTTGCCTGTGCAGGAAGGTATCCCAAGAGACTGAAGCTGGGAACTAGTCCGGTTTCCAGAGAATGGCTTTTCATTGCAGATAAATGATCAATGCTGTTTGCTTTTAGCTTAGGCTAAACTTGGGAAGGAGGGGAGCTTCCTTTGCCATGGCGTGTTGACTTGGCCAAATTGTCTGTGCTTGGTTTTTCATTACTCTTCCCCTATAACAAGTGACTGTATCAGAAATAAGGGATGCTTCCAACATCAGTGTGGACTTATTCACGGAGCAGTTGCAACAGAAGTTAGGGAAAGGCTGATGCTGTGCTTGGGAAAAGACCCCCAGGGTATGATGTGCCAGATACTGCCCTATCTGTGTCAGTTCACACCAGTGCTTGTACCAGTATCTTTTTTTTCCTGTTGACAATAGTCAATTTTCCTCTGCTTCTCCCCTCTTTTAGAAGGAAAGTAAATCACTGCAGTTAAAATCGCTAGTAAAAATCTGCTTGTGCCCAGAAAGCTATCAGAGCTTGCCTGAAGCTTAGGAAGAAGTGGCATCTTTTTCAATAAATTTACATCTCTAAATAGATGATAAGTGTTGAATCAATTTCCATATGTTTAAAATAGCAGAGCATTAAGAATTCTGGCACTTCAAGCAATCAACTAATTTGGGACCATTATGAGAATATCTTTTATATTAGTGGAGCAATTCATCTGAAAATCAGGGACAGTCTGCAGCTCTGTGGCCTCACAATATCATAAAGGATCACAAATCGACCAAAAATCCTGTTTGTTTCCCTGATGAGATTATGGTGCCTTATGACATTCAGGTATTTGCAAAAAAGACCTTTCAGCCCTAAATAAGCCAATTTATAACATGCCCCCCACCTGGCTTGCCTGGCCACACAGTCTGCTCATGACAAACAAGAGCATTGGCAGATACTTCCTGGTGAAAAAGGCAGGAACTGTAACGTACCAACCTCTGTGTCCAAAAAAGATGCAAAGGCAGAAGCTGTCCAGTGCTCCCCTCCCAGCTTCTCCCAGCCAGTCTGGGCTCACTAAGCCTCATCTCTGGCCACGCTGGCTGGCTGCTTGCTGACCCTCAGCTGGCCAGCCCTAAACCAAGTTCACAGCTCTTCATTCCTTCCGTTGTGTCTATGTCTGAGATGAGACAGACTGTTTCCGAAAGGACACTGAATATTACATGTGTACGCAGCCTGTGCTTCAGAAAGCTTCAAGGAAAATCACTTTCTTTCAAAATCAGCTGGTGTTGGGTTTACCTGCATGTGGCAGGATGAAGGCTTTGTGCTGGGCTTTGAGGGTGAGAATAAAGGGAAGATGGAAAAAAAGTTTCAGGTGAAGGAATCCACAGTTAATCCAGCCTCTTTGTGTCACCCTCAGCTTGCTGAGTCATCAGTTAATTTCCATCATATTTCAGTACACTGCTCACAAATGTAATGTGCCATTGCTTTAATAAGCAATGTGGAGACACTGTGCTGTTCCTGCACAGCACCCAGCAACGTGGTGTAATACTCCTGGTCTAGGTGTCAGGAGCAATGGAGACTTGAAAACTGCCTGCCTGCAGGACCAGGATGTTGTCAGGGCATCAGTATATTCTCCCTCATATTTAGCACATGATCTTACTATTCTTGAAAAGCAGAGACTATGAGGAGGACTGATTCAGGAGTTGTTTGATGACTTCTTAAAATTTAAGTTCGTATTTTGGAGCAGGCAATGCCACCAGGGAAAGCTGCTAATTAGCAAGTGGATCTTGCATAGCCCAGATCTTCATCACTATTTATGTGTTTAATTTCTTACTGCCAAAGCAATAGCATGTTCAACCACTGACTTCAAAAGGAGGGTTTATAGGAGCAGGAGGGTCTTCACTCTGTATAGATTTTTAACTAACATTTTAACTTAATTGAGAAACTGTGCATTTCTAATTCACTTTCCCTCTACAACATCTTCTTGGCTTCCATCATTCATCACAGTTTTTTTGCTCTTTTCTAAACTCCATTTACCATAGCAGTGGGGTAAAAAAAAAAAAAAAAGGAAAAAAAAAAGGCAACCCAAAGCAAAGAGAACAGCCACAGCTGTGCTCCTCATTAACGACAAGAAAAACACAGACTGCTGTCTAGAAGCTCTGGAAAGCTGAGTATCCTCGGGGGCAGGGAAGTCAGGTGGGGAACAATTTGCAAGATACCAGCATTCTGACTCCTGGACTCCAGGCTCAGGGGATGATGTGGCTGTGTGCTCCGGGAGGATGCAGCAGCTGATGGGCAGGTTGGAAATAGAGCAGCCAAGAATTTTTTACCTTTTAGTAACTTCAGGGTAGATACTTGGCAGTAAAAAATGGATCTGTTGGTCAACAGTCACTCAGCTCGAGTTCCTGGAAGAAGCCACTGCTGCTTTGCTGCAGCAGGACACATTTAATGCTCTAACAGGCTTGGTGGGAATGCATGTAGAGCTGTGAGGGTGCAAGCACCACTGGAAGCCCTGCACAGACCAGGCTTTTTCAGGGACAGCTGTCTCAGCACCTCTCTTAAGCAAGTGCAAGTGTCAAGGCTCTGGACATATGAAAAGCATGATGTGAATGAGCCCGTACTGATTTTCTTTTTAAAGGTCAATGATGTAAATAAGGTCTGTGAGGGGTTGCCCATGAAGGGATCAACCCCCCTCACCTATTTTATTCCCCCTAGGATTTCTCGATCCTTTTCTCTTCTGGAGCAAGGGAACCAATCTGTCCTCAGGAAACCAAACTGCAGAGACAGCACAGAGACACAAGAGAATAAGCCGACACACTACAGCGGTTAAGGGTGTATCTCTAATAATTTACTGGAGCTCACCCTCCTGACCTTTCTGTATTTAGATCAGCAGGAAGGGTGCATAATGAAGGCTGCAGGAGGGCAATCGGGTTCTTACAGCTGGTCAGGCGAATTAATGTGAATTGCTTGGCAGTTCACCAAAAGCAGACCAATGAAGGCTCTTCATAAGCAAAAAAAAAGAGGGGGGAAAAAAACCAACCCAACAAAAATTGAAGGTGGACAGTCTGCAGGCAGGATTTGTCAGATTTCTAACCTGCTGTAGAGGAGTACAGTGTTTCAGTGTTTCAGAGAGACACCACAGCTGCGGGCAAGTTGCCTTTGTCTGACACATTTCAGAAACCCTTCTGCTCCACCACCTTCTGCAGCTCCTCACTCTCCCCTCCCCTGCATGCCTTTTCCCCATGTCCTTTAGTGTCGCTGTGTCCTGGGGGAGTACAGGAATAGTGAGCACCTAGCAAGGTACTCTCCCCTTCCTCGCTTGAGCACATGGCTGTCGAATTTGCAGCCTTTGAGACCACACTCATCACCAGGCATTGCAGAGGCACGATCTTTTGTAAAGGTAACTCCTGGGAGCCAGGTACTTTAAAAACCTTCCTGTCCACACCTCCTCCAATCCACACAAGTGGTAGAAAATTGATTTATCCACTCAGTCCTCATGCTGTCATTCCCCTTTGACCTGACTAATTTCTGTGAAGGTGGAGAACATGCATGAAACCAGAAGTCACCAGTAAAACGTGGATATTTATATTTTTGTTCCAACTAGTATGGCTTTGGCAGTGAATGTGCTCTCCCTTCCTAATACTCTCTACATGCTCTTCAAAGTGAAACTCGTTTTCCAGTAGGTGATAATTACTGGCTAGTTGCATCCCTCTGAAATGACCTAGCAACATTTCCCGGCCCTTGCTATGGCTTCCACCAGGGAAATGGAAAGCATCAGAGCTGCTGTGTCCCAGAAGGAGATGGAAACGGAAGTGCATCCCTGCAGGGCTGGGGAAACTACCTTCCCTCTGGTGTGGTTTCCCTTCTGCAAGCCATTCTTGCCACAGCAGACAGCTTCTTGACATCCCCTCTCCTCTCCCAAGAAGACAATTGCCCCCCTTATCTGGCCGTGCTTTGGGGCATGAAAGCTTATGGGTATTTGGAGCAAGTAGGAAGCAAAGTGATGCGTGTGATTTCAGTATATGGCACTGCAGAAAAGCTGAGGCATTGTCCAGCACTGTTGACCATCTACCCACCTCCTCAAACGAGCAGCAGGTGCCTCTGATTTTGACTTGCAGAGAGGCATAAGGGTGTCCTGAACATTGCATCTGCCTCATGCCCCTGACATCAGCACAATGGCCAGGGCCACTGAGCCTGGCTTGCTCTGCAAGCAGCACTTCTGCAGGTTCCTTTCTAGCATTGCCAAAATCACCATCCTTTACCAGGTTGTTTTTATAATTTGCTGTTGAGGTACAGGTGTTAGGGCAAAGAGACTCATCACATGTAAATAAACAAATAAACACATCTGTGTGATCTGAATGGCTGCCCTGTCAGACGTGACAAAGGATTTTGCAGCACGTGCTGCAATAAGATATTTAAAATCTCATTCGAAGCCTGTCAGCTTCCCTACTCCACAGAAGGGAGATAACGAACAGCACATACTTGAAAGAGACATTTTAAGGACTAAAAAGACATTCACGTGGGGCTTTGAAAATGCACATAAATCACGGGTGTTAACACGGAGACCTCGTCTATTTGAAATTGTGTCTGTTTGCAATGCAGCCTTGACTTCCCCTTGGTGCTGTGGGCCAGGGCACTATCAGGCAGGAGGACACCCAGGCCTGGCTGCCCACCCTGGGTGGCCCCAAACCCAAAGGCCCCAACAGCAACAGGAAAGGCTGATACTTTCCTGGGATTGAGGTTGAGCATTGTGGCTGGGGAGATGTCTGCCCTGGTGGTGGCATCCTGCCCTCTGGTTGCCGGCAAGTTGTCACCGTCACATCTTAGGGGAAAGCACTCTATTTTTCCATGTCCAATTTTCACACTAATTACTTAAATACACTTGGAAAAGAAAACCCCAAATACCCAACAGTGAAAGAGTGTTGAAGTTGATAAGTCCTGCACATGACTCACAGCCTTGCCAACCACTGGAGGCCCAACAACCTGAGAACACTTTTGGGTTTCTGCAGGACCCCTGCTTCCTTCAGGAAATGGCAAGAGGCTTAGGATTTCCCTTCCAGCTGTTCAGAACTCACCGCTCCAGCCCCAGGCTGGCCGCAAAGCCACAGAGCTTCCACGAGTGCCCCACACAGAGAGTGCTTTGTGGATATTCCCACACTCACCTGCCCAGGTCTGTGTGGTGGGTAGGAGACTCAGGTTGCCTCACTTTCCTCTGGTGACGTGACATACGGCAGGACCAGGGTAACTACCTACAAGAGCACACCCAGATTCTGTGATTTGAGGCACCTAGACCAAGAAAGGAACATTAGCATTTTTTGAATATTAGTAATTTCTTGTAACATTAGTAGTTTTTACAATGCTTTGCACATTCAGAGCAGAGCTCCAAGTGTAACGAAGGGTTCTAATATCACCCCAGGAACGAAGGCATTATCCAGAATATCTGTGCAGAATAAATGAAACATCCTTTGGTGGAAAAACCAGCAGGCATTCACATCCCACACGCACAAAGGGGCTGAGTTACAGTTGTACAAGCAACTCATGTTGTTGGCATTTCCTGATACCTCAGTGCTCAACTGCAATGTCCGTGGCGGTTTTTCTCTGCGGTATCATTAGTACCAAGTTCCACCACATCCATGGCCACATCTGGGGACAGCCAGGGGCAGGGGACAGTGACCAAGGGGCTGAGCACAGCAGCGTGGGTGCTCAGAGCATGCCCCAGGCCAGCCAGAGGCAGGGGGGGAGCATCCTCGCCGCAGCCTTGCTGGCGCTGCCATGCTCGGCCTCATTCCCTCTGCAGCTTAGAGTCACAGAATCATTATTACCACCGTGCTCTAACCAACTGAGCTGATTTCAGGGTCATTCATGCTGGAAAAGACCTCTAATACCATCGAGTGACCTCACCAATTACTTTGGAGTGGTAGAGTGATTTATGCACCAGCTAATACTTAGGATGGGAGTGCACGATGTGTGACACAGACCACATGAGCTGGGCATTTGTTAGCTGCCGTGGAAATGTGGTTAAATACCACTCGGGAGACAGGCAACAGCCTCTGGGCTGTTTTAGAGACCAGTGTTGTCTTTGTCCGTGCAAACTCTTCTGCCCACTGCCACAGATTGGCTCTGTGCATCCTGTTCACCTCCATGAATTCCCGGGCTTCCAGCTGAAAATCCACCCAGGCCTGTGGGGATCTGCTTTCCTTTGTGGCACAGGAGACACCGATGCAAATCTAAGGCCCTTATAAACGAAGAACAGCTCTCCGTCTCCTATGCCTTGCTGGGACATATAGATAATCACTTGGGATAAGCTTGGAAGAGTAATGAGAAACTCCCTGCAAACCCACCAGTCCCCAGTGACAGGATGGGGGGCTGGGGGGGGAACCCTCCGTAAAGCTTTCCAATGCCAGGGCGCGGATCTGTACCACATCTGGGTACCCGCCCGTGCGCTCAGCACAAAGGGTTCTGCTGACATCCCGGCCCGCTTCTGGGTAGAAGGAAGGGAAGCGCCCGGCAGCGCCTTCCCGAGAGGGCTTTCCCCTTTTTTTCCCGCTTCCCTTTCCCGCCCCCTCCCCAAGTTGCCAGAAGGCGTCGAGCCGATTGTGTGCGGCAGATCCCACGGGGGCCGGTGCCGGGAGCGGGGAGCGGGGTCGGGGGGCGGCGCGGGGGGCGGTGCGGGGGGCGGTGCGAGGCGCGGGGGGCGCGGGCGGTGCGGGGGACGCGGGAGGGACGGAGGGAGGGGAGGAGGGAAAGAGGGAGGGAGGCGGCGGCGGCGGCGGCGGGGTCGGCGATGGCTTTCGAGGCGCTGGCGGAGGCGGCGGAGCGGTGGTGCGCCCGCACGCCCTTCCAGCTCATCGCCGCCGAGGAGACCGAGCGGCGCATGGACTTCTACGCCGAGCCCGGCGTCTCCTTCTACGTGCTGTGCCCGGAGGCCGCCTGCGGGGACAATTTCGTGAGTGCCCCGGGAGGGGGTCGGGGGGTCGCGGCCGTGCGAGGGTGGCCCCCGCACCCCCTGCGGGCGGGCAGCCCCCGCGCCGCTCCGGGACGCGCCGTCCGGGCGGGTCCTCCCCCGGTGGGTGCGGGGAGCGCCCGAGGGCAGCGCCGGGGGGCGCGGGGGGGCCGGGGCCGTGCCCGGCAGGGAGGGATGCGGTGATGGAGGGCGGCGGGGCCGGGGGGATCCTCCCACCATCCGCAAAATGGAGTCCGCTGCCGGTGGGGGGCGGCCCCGCGGGCAGGGGCACCCCCCACTCCCTCCCTCCATCCCGCCTGTGCCCCCATCCCCATCAGCCCGGCCCGGGAGGCGGCGGGCCCCGGGAGGAAGGGTGGGCAGGGGGAGGGCGAGCCCCCCGCGCCCCCCGCGGCGCCTCCATCCCCCCGGGGTGCCGGGCCGGGGGGCGGACAGGGCTGTCACGGCAAATGGAGAATGGGCAGGAGGGATAAAATGGAGTCGGGATGACAGGAGGGCCGCGCCGCCCCCCCGGCAGGTGCCGGCCCGCGCCCCGCGGGGTTCGGGCGGAACGGCACCGCCACCGCGAGCCCTGGCTTTGGGAAGGGGGTCCGGGGGCGCTCCCCCTTGCCCGGACCCTCCCGGTGCTGAGAAGAAGTGCAAGGAAGAGTCGCCGAAAAGCGGCACCTCGACACGGGGTTTGTAACCTGCCCAAGTGCCAGCTAACTTCACTGAGAGGGGTTCATGTGGCTTTGCTTTTTTAAACAAAATAGCTCCTAGCACAGACCGTTATTGTAGGAAGGTTGTAGGTCCTTCCCTTCCCAGAGCACGGTTCATCCCTCCACCAGCTTGAGAAGTGTTCACTAATTCCCTTTCGAACAGGTAAATGCAGAGTGAGCCCGTTTGACAGGTGGGTCCATGGAAACAAAGAGCAATGAAGTGACTTCTGGACCACACATCCCAGCGAGCAGGATACTTACTTATTGTGTTGGGCACGTGGTCTTGCTGAATTATGAAAGAAGTTACATGGACTTTAGTTATGGGTTTGTCCAGGGATGTATGGGACCTCCAGCTGGAGCAGTGGAGCATCTCAAGGGGTGGAGTCTCTCAGTCCTGCACATCCATCTTCCCCGCACCTCGGAGCCTGTCAGACCCCAGGGCTCATCCCTCTCTAGAGATGCCTATGCCCAGAAAGGGCCAAGCATGCTGGACTCTTAAACAAGGATATGTGTCAATCCAGTGCAGCAATAGGCTAAAACTTTGACTGGACAGTAATGATATTGGAAATTGCAAGGAAAACTAATTATTTTTCTTAGGTGTGTGTTGTTTCTTTTATACACTGCTCAATCAAACAAAGTCTAGTCAACTTTAAAAAAAAATCCTAAGCAGTTTCAGACTCAATTCCCATGCTTCCAACACTGGCCATTTTTTCATGTGTGTGTTTTCAATCACATTTTCCCCTTTTTTGGCAAATATTTTCATTCCAGAGTTGCTGTGGGAAGGACTCCCTGCCCAGAGCCACCAGTAGTAAACCTGAGCAGAAGGGTCAACTCCTGTCAAATGCAGAACATAAACAGTGGCAAACTAGCAGTAGTGTTTTTCCTTCAGCATTATTATGTGAGGCACTTTTTGTAATGATAATACTTATAAAACAGGCAGGCAGGTGTCATTCTTAATTCTTCTCCTGTTGGTAGTGTCTTTTTAACGTGATTAAGATCCACTAATGAACAGATTCTCCAGCAGCCTGTTTCTTGCACTTAGTGCAGTGTGGGACTTAATTTCTAGTCCCAGCTTGGCTATCTTGTTTTTTGCAGTAATTTTCCTTTTTTTTTTTTTTTTGTGTTCCAGGAGATAACTTTCCTTTCTAGGTGCAATCACAGGCTGAAGTTTATTTTAAGGAGACTTAATACAAACCAAGGGAGTGATTGTCATTTGCACTTTAAGCCTTGTTACATGGCTCCTTTAACACAGCGGAGTGTGAAACTGAGTAAATATAAACAGAATTCACAGGGACACACTTTACAGCCTTGTTGCACCCTGTGACTCTTAGAAAGGAGCCTCACATTTAATAAGCATCTGGTGCCTGGTATTCTTGTTCTCTTTCTTTATGTCTTCATTTCATAATAATGTGACTTAAAAAGCTATGTAGGAGGTGCTGGAGAAGTCCATGATAACCCACTCGTTAGGAGGAAATGATGAGCATGATGTACTTAAAAGGGAAGAGGAAAAGAATGTGGACAGGTTGCCAAGATGCAATCTGGGGGAGAATAATTCTAAATTTTGTATAAAATCAGAGATACCAGATCACAACAATGAAATAGTTTTCCTTTCCTGAAAAGGTATCTTAAAGCTAGGTATTTAACATCCCAGGGATGCAGAAGACCCAGGTAGATGCTTATTGGCATTTTCAGTACCAACTGGACACTAAAACTCTCTGAATCAGCATTTTAGATAGCTGAACTATGTATAATTTAGCTCCTGAGGCTCGTGGTGTTCTCAAGAAATTAATTGGACTTGTGTAATGAAGGAGGGTGAAGGTTGTGATGCTGTTTCTTGTAGTCTGTCATTTGTTTTGTCACCATGTTATTACTGGTATTCAAAGTAACCGATAAAATAAATAAAAATACGAGGCCATCTTGATGCAAGATTTCCTGTAAAATATTTTAGAACAGAGTCAATGAGTGTGAATGTTTTCTGCAAATCGAGTGATCCCCACAAAGAAAGTTTTGCTGCCATGCTCAACAAGTGGGCTGGTTAAAAAAAGGTGGTCCAGCAAGTGACTTTGCCATCCAGCAACACTGAGTCATCTAAAAGTGTGAGGAAAAGCAAATCCCTCCAGATGCAACCCTATGAATTGTCTCAGCTATCTGCTGTGTGTAGATGCTGAGCTAAATAATTCAACCATGATCCTAGATCAGCTGAGGTGGAAATTAGTGACTGTGTGCTTTTGTAGTGACACAAAGCAACTGTGAGCAAAACTGGGCAAGCTTGGAAAACACATACTCAGATGATGAGGTTAATATTTTTTTAATTAAACAGGCACAGCCGGGCACTGTTGTCCACCGATTTGACAGCAGCCTGCCTCTCCCGCTGCAAAGAGATCCTCAAACATCAGGTTTTCCAGGAAAAGCATCTCCTTATGTGCAGCCTTACTGACTGCTTTAACTTTCTAAGCAGGAGCTGAATCCTCAAATTACATTTGTTTTTATTTTGAGACACCAACATTGCTTTTGCAGGTTCCTCTGGAGATGCATGAGTCAGTACTGAGACAGTTCCTGCACTGCCTTGGTGCAGCACTGAACCTCCACAGAGAGCTGTAGATGCAGCTGAACTTACAGGCATTATAACCCTGGTATTTATTATGGTTGAGGGTTTTTGGGGGGAAAGATGAAATCAAGCCATTTGAGAATGAGATGCATGCACTAAGGGCACGTGAGACCTTTCAGAAGTGCATTTGTTGCTTAGTCAGTGTTTTAAATCTTCTGCACATAGGGAGATTGTTGGAAGCCTTACTCGCTTATTGCTTTATGATGTTATGCCAAAAAGTTCAAAAACTCAATGATCAAGTTATTCCTTTGGGTGTTTCCCTTGCACTAGATGATCTTACTCTGCAGTACTGCTGACAAATTGACACTGGAGTCTAAAACAGGGTGCAGCTTGGTAAAAACATGATAGGACAACATGGGGTTAACTTTCCCCAGGGAATGAAGTAGCTATTATTTATTAAAGGGCAGGGTCTGATTTTTATTTATGTGGAAGCTCCTGTGTATAGCTCTGGTAGTTGAAAGAAGCCACAATTTAAACAAGAATGAGGATCTCAGCAGTCATAATTGTTTTATACATATAAACAATTACAACATGTTTAGCACGAGCCAGGAATTGCCACACTGCAGTATCCGGCTCTGAAATTTGATGGGAAGATTAGGAGTAACTAAAGAGTTATTGCTAACCCCAAGGTAAGTAGCCAGACCTCCAAAATCTCGAGGCTGTTCTTAAAATGTTCTGATTTGAAAGTGTTCATTTGTTATTTTAAAGAGGGCTCATTTGAGTTCACTTCATGTACCTCCTGCCTTTTTAGGCCATGGAAATCACAAAGTGCAGGCATTTTTTCCTGCGTTTTTTTTGTAAACAGAAGCTGAGATTTCGTTGTATATTTATAGGATTACAAGGCCCATGACTCTAAGATGGCATGAAGTATCATGAGACTTGTGGTATGTGTGTTTGAGAGTTGGCAAGACTGTAAAGAACTTATTTTTATTGCCAGAATGGTCAAGAGATGACTGGTTATATGGAAAGAGCAGAACCTACTCAGTAATGCAGAGATGTTTTCATAACAAAACGTTTTGCTATGTTTATGCTTGTAAAATGCAACAAGCAGCAAGGAAAATGTAGGCCAAGTGAGGTTCATAGCAAAGCAGTTAGTTTTTATCTTAAAGACGTTAAGTGCTGTTTTCTTTCGTTAAGTGTAAACCTGCATCCCTGGCAGGTATTCACCACTGAAGGGGAAGGAGACATTCAGGCTTGTGTTTGGGATTGAAACATCTGTTGTTTTGAGTCTTTTCCTGAATGTTAGTTAAGCTTCGGAGACACCCCCCTTTTTCCTTGTTTAAGCATAAGCTGCTGCTTCGAGCAGAGTAAAAAGCTGCACGGCACTTTGGGGAAAAGAGCTGCTGTGCAAAAAGAGAGGTACAAGAGTCTCAAGCCAATTTGGCAGTGTCACCCTTCTCTGTGTAGCTGACTGCCTAAGACGGTCCCATGCACAGAGTCTTCAAAAGAAAGTCTTCAAGATGATGCATCAGCTTGTGCTGTGTGTTGTCCCTGTGTGCAGGAGGCACTGTTGCCTGAGTGCTCCCACCATCACTTGCCAGCTCTGTTTCAAACAACCTCCTCGCAGCAGAATAAGCATCATTTTGGGGGAGAGGCTTCACAGAGTCAGGCTGGGGAACCAACACATCCAGAGCAGGAGCAGGATGAGAGGGAGATCCAAAATGGGTTTAAATGTGCCTGCCTGGGAAGAGATTGGGTTGTAGGAGGAGGAAACCTCAAAACAGGGAGAGAGGCTTGAATTACCAGGATGTTGCGAGTGCCCAAACGTCTCTCCTTGGCTCCGTGTCTAGACTGCGGGTGTGTTTTACGTCTTTTCTTTTGCATCGTCAAGAAAATTACACATTAAGTACCACCTCCAGGGTCACACCACGTGTGCACTAATGCCAGGAAGAGAAAGAGATGCTTTAGCTTCCCGAGGGCTTCATTGCAGCGAAAGATGCAGAGGAAGAGAAAACCCAACATGACTTCCAGGTCTGAGCAGGGCTGATGTCAAAACAAAAAACACCTTTATAGGTAAAATGTGCTTGCGCAAAGTGTGCGTACCCTTCATTGCTGGTGCAGTCATGAGGCACATTCATGTCTGGATCTTTTTTCCTGCTTTCTGATGCATTATGTTAATAAAATGCAGGCTCCTCCTGAGGAGTGTGGCTTCTGAAACAGCCTGCAGTGCCTGTCCCCCGGGCGGGTCTGAAGTGTGGGAGGCTCGGTGCACTTTGGCAGATGTTTACAACATGTCACCTTATAAAATCGAATGGAAAGGTTGGCGTGAATTCCTGTTAATGCCTTTCCTTTCTTGTGTTGCTGTTGGCTTTCAGCACGTGTGGAGCGAAAGTGAAGACTGCTTACCTTTTCTGCAGCTCGCACAGGATTACATCTCCTCCTGTGGGAAAAAGACACTCCATGAAATATTGGAAAAAGTCTTCAAATCCTTCAGACCTGTAAGTGCCTTTTTTTGCTTCTAAAGTTTGACTGTTACCTGTGACTTTTAATAGGACTGCACTGGATAGAGCAAGGTGTTTTTTCTTCTCCAGGGGTTTATATCTCTCCAGTCATCTGCCTGGGCACATGAGTGTTAGCACAAAAACTACCATCAGGCCCTTGGAAATTGTTTCTTGGAAGTCAGCTATCGTTTTATTTCCATCTCTTGTGTTTGAGAGGATGAGATTCCCCTGTGGGGTGGGAGGCCAACTGGTGTGTCAGCCGGTGGCAGCGGGCAGGGGCTCACATCCTGCTGATGCAGCGCTGACTCCGAGGAACGGGACCCGAGTCAGCGCTGCGGGACTTTGTGGCAGGGTTGTTTCCTGGCACTGGAACTGGGGAGTTTTGCAAGGATATGGGTAGCAAGAGTAAACCTCTGGAGAGCTGAAGGTACAGCCTCTCCCCAGAGTGGTTTGTTTTATTTTACAGTTGGCTTTTTTTTCCCCCATGTGATCGAGACTCTGCTCCAGATTTTGCTGTTAGGGTGGTTGCCACTTGGTATTTGCAAACGCCAGTTTGGTCACTGCTTGAGAAGAAGTTGGAGCAGAAGCTGGGTTTTGTGGGGATATATGTTCCTGTTTTGCTGCTACTCAGCTTTCTCTGTCCCTGTTTAACACTAAGGTTTGAGTCAAAGCCTGAATTTCATCAGGGTGAGGTGTCTTAGGCTGGCCATTGTCCTTCATTTTTGCCAAATCCTCCCTTTGCACAGCCTCTTCTTTTGAACGCTTGGGGCTGGCTAGTGGCCTGGTGCGAAGCAGAGCGGAGGTTGGCTGCCAGAGCCGCTCTCCCATGATGTCCTTGAGAAAGTTGACTGATGGGACATTTTTATACTCAACTGAAAATGCAGATCTTTTCCCCTCCTGTCTTTTTCTGGCTGACTAATCCATAAGACTGAAAATGCATCCCAAGTATTTAGCACAAAAGGGAGGGCCTGGAGCACCGATATGAAAACGCTGGCCCTCCCTGTGTTACACCCTTGCAATGGTTTCCTGCAGACTGCCACAGCTGGTCAACATAAAAGAGCATTATTTTAAAGAATCCTTTGAGAGCCTGGAAATAAATAGAACAGATGCACACTTTTCTTAGAAAGGACTGGAAATTTGATCTGTCACTACAGCTGCTTGTAATTGTGAAAACATATAAAAAATTTAAATATGTTTCCCAGGACAATATTTGGCTCTTGGATCTTCATAGCTGTTTTCTCCTGCTCAGAGAAGCTGTGTCTTTGATGAGAAACTTCCACTGGTTTAACTAAAGAGGACTTCAAAAACACTTAATTCAATTGGTACAGATTACTTATTTCATTTAAACCATATTTATTTCAGCATAGTTTAAGTTACTGCGAAATTGACTTCAGTCAAACCAAGCTGAGCTACTCTTCAGAATAAAAAGATTCAAAGCAACAGGAACCATTGTGCTCATGTAGCCTGAACCCTTCATTAATGTGTCACATTTCACCCCATGATTCCCACGACCGAGCACATAAATTGTGGTTAAACTGGAATGTGTCTTTTCCATGTGTCTTTTTCACTCTTCAGGTGAATCAAAGGATACAACACTGCTTGGTACTTTTTCTTGTCATCATTAGTTATGGTGCTTTGAAAAACTTCTGTTTACAGTCTACATTTTTCTAGTTTTGCTTCCTAGCTGTTGAATATACTTTTGCTTTTGCTTGCTCAAAAAACTGTGTCCTCAACTGCCAGAGGCCTCTTGCAGACTGTAATTAAGTAGTTCTTCATTTTATCTTGGATATACCACAAAGATTAGGTTTCTCAGATTCTCTTTTGACTAGCATTGAGAGATCTGCATCTGTGTAACATCTGTGTGTATCATTTGAGGTATGGTTGTGTGTGGATAAGTCTAATGAGGAATGTATTGTAATTTTTAGAAATTGCACATAGATGGTAGGAAAGATTTTTTTAAAATGAATGGTGTTACAACAGATTTATGGGAACAATTCTTTTGCACCCTCAGGCCTTTACCAGACCAAAATCAGTTTTCTTCAGTATTGGGAACTTATTTCCTTGGTATCACTTCATGCTGTCCCACATTCTTTTTCTGCTGGACCTCTTTTGCTAGGGAAACCACCTGGCTGTCAGCTTCAAGGCAACAGTGCATTTGCAGGGCATTTCTTCTCCACTATCCCAAGCAAGTCTGCTGTCAGAGACCAGTCTGGCAAACTTCAGTTGGAAAAATGGCAGTTTAGGAAGAAACTGCTGCTGAAGGTCAGAGTGGGCTCCTCTGAAGTATCTGGGGGTCCTGGCCTGCAGCCTGGAGTACTGAGAGGGGACCAGGGTTTTAGCATGCGCTTGCTAAGCAGCTTTTGAAAGTCTTCTCCATTTCAGTATTCCCAGTGGACATACAAAATTATTAAGACAGTTCCGAAATTCTTTGTTGGGGTCCTCTGAAGGGAAGTACTTAGAAGGAAGCAGTGGCAGTGCGTCTGCAGCTCTCCATGCCCTCGTGCCCAGCATGAGCATCTGCCCTCCTGTAACTGAGGACTCCAGGACCAATTTTTGTCCAGTAACTCAGCTCAGAACTGCTCTGCATGTTCATGGTAGCAGCCCAGTGGTGTAAAAGCCATTTATCCCACATTCACTGAATTCATACATGTCCCAGTGACCTCTCCTTTACCTCCAGATGCGTAGTTTCACCAGCAGGAATAAATAGATGTAGTTCAGGGAGTGTTGCTGATGGTTGTCTTCTCTCTGTGCTTTCCTCCCTCCCTCTTCACCATGCTCCTGGCCTCCCCCTTCCCACAGGTCCCCACCTGACAGTTTTCTTCCCCTTGATCAGCTCTCTCTTTATACACCCCTTTCCTGTTTTACCTCTTTTCTCCTTGTTTTTGCTCTCCAATTAAGTCCTTTCAAGTCTGCCATATTGCTGATAATTTAATATATGAAGCAGATATGGACTAGAAGCAGAAACTAGTGTGTCCGAAAGAAGACAAGGTGGGAGTCAGTCTAGGATCTGCTCAGGTCATCTTCGTCATCTTACTATTTTGCAATTATCTGTTGTACACTTTCCTGTTTGGACCCAATATTTGTAGAGCTCTCTGCACTGTGGACCCTGATCCTCCCTGCTTGGGATCGCGGTGTGGGCTGATTTGTCACTGTGATATGGAGAGTAGTAAGGGGTTAACAGCAGTGGCAGACCATGGTTCTGTGGGAGGCAACAGGATGCGACCCCTGAAAGTGCGACCTGCATGGTTGAGGCCCTTGGTGCCTTGGAAGGTCATAAAGTGTCCATGAGATACTAGAACTACATCTCCCTTGGAGGAGCCTCCCATCCCACCTCACCCCACCTCATCCCATCCCCATCCTTCCTCCGTAAAACCACTAACATCTGCAGCATCACTCTTATTTAATGCTGCTCTGGGGAAAGAGGAGATGGGTTTTCAAAGGGCAAAGAGAGAGGGGATGTGTGAAAAGCAGGATGTGCTTCCCATGCTTTGGGATTGTGTAAGCCTTTGTGGTTCTTGTGGTGTATGCTGTGTTTTCCATGCTAATTTTGCATGGGAAAAGCTTACAGTATCCCATGAAATGAAGACTCATGTGCCTAATTTCCTTGCAAATCAAGGACGAATTATAACCAGAGCTGGGGAAGGAAAAATGGGGTCAAAACTCTTTCTGCCAGATGATACCAACAGAGGAGGACAACACTCACATTTAATCTGAATACACCAGATCAAGTTTAGGAAAAATAATGCTGGTGTATAAGAAAGTCTAGAGAGAGTCCTTGCTTTTGCTGTTTGAAATCTGAGTATTTTAATTCCAGCTTCCACATGAAACAAAACCCCCACATCCTGAAAATGACCCAAGCAGTTTCACGTTCAGTTAAGCATTTGATTTGAAAAATATGTGTGCATAGGAATTTACTTTGTTCTGCTCAGAAAACAAGAACATTTTCAGTTTGGGGTCTCTCTGTAAGTATTTTTAAAATGCGAAGGAGGGGATCTAGTCAGAAAATTCTATTTCCCTGCCAAAGAAACCCTGCAACTAAAAATCTGATTTTCTCCCAGTGACAGTGAAGACTACAAGTTTCATTGTGTCCAGAAGCTCATTCTGTGCATCGTGTTTGTGTCCACTAAATAATTTTGAATGTCAATCACAGACTTAATTAGTTTAGGTCCCTGAAAATCTGCCTTGTCATGCCTTCTCCTTTTGATACTCTCACCTAGCGAGTGTCACCCTCCTCTCAGTGTTTCTGGGCTTTGCCTCTTTCAAGAGCTAACAGCTGCATCACTCTCCAAACAGGGTGTTGCATACATCTGCACTGCTCTTCCAGCCCTTACAAGCTAAATACATGGTATTCCCAGTAATGCCTGGCATATGATTTTGCTTTGTGGCTATTAATAGCTGTTAGTGTAGGATTCTAATACAAGATTTCTACAACAGATGCATTATTTTGACTATTACTTGGTTTATCTGTCTTCCTGACTTCTGTTGGCTTGGCAACCTTTTGGAGGAGAAGGGAAAAGTTCAAACATTTTTTTTGGAGGAGTTTGCTCCTTTTCCTGTGGTGAGCAAGGGATGTTGCAGTGATTGGAGCCATCAGGTGGAGGCATCCAAATATTATCCAGAGAAAATGGGCTGGCAGTTCTTCACAGGCCCAAATTTAATTTGCAGAAGTTTAAAGGAACTTGGATAATTCTGAGTGGAGCACACAGTACTTCTCACTGCAAGGGCTTCACCCAGCATGCCAGGCTTTGTGTGGTGTAATGGAGTGAGGGGTTCAAGAGAAGCACTTAAATGTGGTGGGTTCCTTAAGGTGTTTAGGGACTCCTTGCCTACTCCATACTAGCCAGTTCTGCGTGAGAATGCTTTCTTTGTTGGCTTTTATAGGGTTGCTGAAAAACTATCTTAAACCAAGACAACGGCTGCTACAGTATTATCATAGTTCTTTCTGAAGTTAAACCACTGCCAAGTCTTAAACACTCAACAATTCATAATGCGACCTCAGGGAAGAATGTGAAGCTTTTTGCAAGTGCTTTGTTTTGGTTTTATTTATCTTCCGGTCTCTGAGCACTTAATTTGGTGTGAGGATGCATTTTAAACTCTTTCTCTATCCCAGGAGGGAGAGAAAGAGAGCTGAGATCATTATGCAATACTGTTATTCCAGGGTTTAAGGTTTTCAAGAAGTGGCACGTAGGATTTGTGTCAAGATTTGCAGCGAAGCTGCATGAGTGGGTTATTCACTGTTACACAGTATTTTCTCTTCTTTGTAGTTACTTGGGCTTCCAGATGTTGATGATGATGCATTTGAAGAGTATAACGCAGATGTGGAAGAAGAGGAACCAGAAGCCGATCATCAACAGATGGGTGTCAGTCAGCAGTGAATTTCTGAAGAGCTAAAGTAATTCGGAAGCCTTTGGTACCAGGTGGGGTCTGGTGGTCCCACGTTAGCCTGTTCAGATTAGCACATCACAAGGGGATATCTGGCTGCCAAGATAAAAGTTTTTTAAAAAATGGTTTAAAAAAAATAATAACAATTTGTGATGAGCTTTGCTAAGAAGTGACCTGAATTTTGCTCCTGCTTCAGTGGGTTTTCTATGGAGTTGTCTTGGTAGCATTCTGCCGCTATCAGTCTAGAAGTAGTTTTGTCGCTGACTTGTCTCTTCGATTTGTGCTCGAGAGTAGCATTTGCTGACATGAATGCAGAATCCTGAGAATGTAGGAAGCGTGTGGTGAGAGTGTTGAGTCCTCACCGGTGACCTTTCCAAGGAGACCAGCACAGAAAGCAAACACGACCTGCGCTTTTCTATTTACTTCAACAGCTATAGTTTTTGACAAAGTACCAAACTCGGAGAGAGTTCTCCTGAAAAACAGTAGTTTAATAGTGGTTGGTGCTGCAGAAGTGCATGTGGAGGCTTAACAAAATTAATGGAAAGTGGGAAGTCCAGAGGGTGTCAGACATACTAATGTCATTTTACTGACACATGAGTTTACAAGTGCTGAATGAATAACGGGGAGTAGTGAGTATCAGCAGCACACATTATAGCCAACCCTGGTACTCCAACACCATGTGATCCAAAGGCAAGTGCTGCTTTCTTACAAATCAAGTTAAAAATAGCCATTGCCTATCCCACTTCTGCATGACAACTAACTTTTAAGCTTTGCTGGTTTTGATACACTGCCAAATTATTACTCAAACCTCACGGCATCATGAATTAGAATCACAGAATATGCTGAGTTTGAAGGGCCCAATCATGATCATGGAGTCCAGCTCCTGGCCCTGCACAGGAGAACCTAAGAATCACACTGTGTGTCTGAGAGTGTTGTCCAAATGCTTCTTGAACTCAGACAGGCTTGGTGCTGTGACCCCTTCCCTGGGGAGGCTGTTCCAGTGCTCAACCACCCTCTGGGTGAAAAGCCTTTTCTGGTATTTAACCTAACCTCCCCTGACTCAGCTCCATGCTGTTTCCTCAAGTCCTGTCACTGGTCACAAGAGTGAAGAGATCAGTACCTGCTCCTCCACTTCCCCTCACGAGGAAGTTGTAACTGCAGTGGGGCCTCCCCTGAGTCTCCTCCTCTCCAGGCTGAATAAACCAAGAGACCTCAGCCACTCCTCATACAGCTTCCCTTCCAGAGCCTGCACCATCCTTGTGGGCTCCCGTTGGATGCTCTCTAACAGCTTAAGGATACGGTGGCCCTCCTGGCTGCCAGGGCACTGCTGACTCATATCCAACTTGCCGTCAGCCAGGACCCCCAGGTCGCTTTCCATGCCACTGCTCTCCAGCCACTCATTCCCCTGTCTATGCACACAACTGAGGTTGGCCCGTCACAGGTGCAGAATCTGGCGCTTGCCCTTGTTAAACCTCATAGGGTTCGTGAGAGATTGCTCATCTCTGATTTGTTGAGGTCTCTCTGCAGGGCCTCCCTGCCCTCGAGGGAGTCGACAGCTCCTCCCAATTTTTAGTAGTATTGGCAAACCTACTTAGTATTTCTTTGACTGCTGCATCCAAGTCATTAATGAAGATGCTGAAGAGAACTGGGCAGAGGATGGAGCCCTGTGGAACCCCATTAGTGATCAGACACCATCCTGATGTTACCCCATTAACTATAACTTTGTGCCCAGCTTGAGAGCCAGTTGCTCACCCATGGTGTAAGCTGGTTATTCAGCTGTATGCTGGGCATTCTGTCCAGAAGGATCCTGTGAGAGATGATATGGAAACCTTTGCTGAGGTCCAAAATGATGAGACCTTCTGGCTTTCCTAGATCAGCTAGGTGGGTTACCCTGTCACAGAAGGAAATCAGGTTCTACAAGCAGGACTTTCCCCTCATGAAGCTGTGCTGGCTGTGACCGATGAGTGCATTGCCCTCTGGGTGTTTTTCAATACCTTCCAGAATAATCTTTTCCATGATTTTACCAAGCACTGAAGTGAGACCAGCAGGTCTGTAGTTTCCAGGGTCCTCCTTGAGTGCACCTTAAGTGCAACTTGGGTGCAACTTAAGAATGAAGCCATAAGGGTATAAACCAGTACCTGGTTCTTAAAATTATGCTGAACCTCTTCCTCTCACTGGGCCTTTGAGCTAGTCTGGGCATTTACACCTCGTTGAAGGGGAGCTAAAATACTACTGCTTTGGCTGATATAATATGTAGTGAGTTTTGCTTATCAGGGAACTTGCTCCCCAGAAGGATGTGGTGAGGGTCTTGGTATAAAGGAGAGGAAGACCCCTTTTATACCTGCTTTGCGTAGATTTAAGTGACTTGGATGAGTGCCAGACTATGAAGAGGGAGGGTCTCTTTATTTACTTGCCTTTTGTACCGAAAATGTAAGAAGCAGAAGTAATTCTGTTGTAATACAGCTGTTTTCCACAATCAACAAAAATGTTTCTAAATTTTCTCCTTTTTTCCAGTTTTTTAAAAATAATGAAATGAAGGTCACACGCTTCAAAAGCCCTTTTATACAGAATTAGCTTTATAAAAACAGTGAGTGAGTGAAGAGAAAATGCTTGGACAACTCCTAGAAACAACTCACATCATTTTGAAAACCCTGTTCTTAACAATGTCTCCTTTTCAATAGATTTTTTAAAGACTTTTTCCAAGGTTACTAAAGAGAGCAAGTTTTCTTGGTGGTTTACACTTATGATGGTGGCTTGAGAGATGCATAGCACGTGATTTTTTCAGTTGGAGGGGAGGACCTTCCACAATTGGGATGATGTGTGGTACCTGAGTCTGCACAGAAGTGTCTACAACACTGTAAAAGTTTAAGAGTTTAAGCATATTTAAAAAAAAAAAAAGAAAACCAGAGCTTAATGCAACTTTGTACATTCTTTCAGCATGCAGACATAAACATGGTAGTCGCAGCACAATTTCTATGGACTAGTGACGTGAGAACCGTGGCAGTTCATTGTATAACACTGTACAGCAGCAATAGGCTTTTTGCTTACTAAAATAAAGTGTAAGACCAGTGGTTTCCATCCCTGCTTTAAGTCCCTAAATTTTTCTTTCTTCTCCAGCTAGAACAGTTCCTATAACCTTAAACAGAGCCTTCCTTCGAGACAACCTTTCTCTTCATAGCATCCAGTCCTTGGGTCGCGTCTCATACAAGTAGATCTTCTGGGGCTGACTCCCTTCTGCTCTGGTGTAAAGCAGGCGAGCAATTTCCAGCAGTGCAAGCTGGAGGCAGAGTCCTGCCAGCCAGGTTTGCTGGCCACTTGCACCCTTGTGGCTCAGGGGCAGGTGGCTGGCACTGATCAGCTGCAGGCACCCCCGTGCACGCCTGCACAAGCCCCGGCACGGCTGCATCGTGAGCTGGGCTGCAGGGTCAGTCTGGCTGGGACATAACCCTCTGCCTTTCTACAGACAGGCAGTTTTCCAGCTGGATCGATCCTACCATCTGGCTCAGTGTGTGGCTGCACAGATGAGTGCCAGCTCAACAGAGGGGAGGGTGCAGGGGTGGGCAAGGGCTGTAGCTGAGGACCTGCTGGTAAATGTGCCTTGCACCGTGTCAGGAGCCTGTGGTGGAGGTGAGGACCAGCCTAAATGCTGTGAAGGATCGACTCCACAAGGCTCAGTGGAGAACTGGGCTCTGGGCAGCAGTGGGATAGGCAGGAGTTCAGGAAATGAAGAAAGACTCTAAGATTCAGTGCTTGTAACTGCATACAGAGGATTGTAATATGTACCCCACTCTGCTACCTTTCCCTGTGTATTGATTGAATTGTTAACGAGCAGTTGAACATTAATACGGTTGCAAAGCAAACAACTCTGTAAATTATGTAGATATGTTATTATTTTCTGTATTCACTAACTCACTTTTTTTTGGAATGCCATATGCCATTTGGGTGACTTCCACACCAGACTGCAAGTGCTGGACAGCTGGGGAGCCCTTCTGGAGTGCACAGCCCTGCAAAACTCCCACTCCACAAAAGCCAGCGGGATTTTTTGCAGCCGGGACCTGAAGGACCAGGGGATGCCTGAGGCTTGGTCCTGCAGAGAGCCGAGCACTCTCCTTCCCTCTCACTTTGCTAGGAGTGGAGTATGTTGAGCCCTGCTGCTGAACTGAAGCATGACCAGGCAGCACTGAGAATAAACTGGAATTTTATACACAGAAAATTTAATTTACATGTGTAATAAATGTGAATGAACATTGATATAGAATGTATTTTATCGAAAAATATTGATTCCTTACTTTGGCCAAATACGTATCTGTATTACTGTGTTACTTGTTCCGTACTTGCTAAACGATGCAAGAGGTGCAGAACTGGTTTGGTTGTATGACATAGTGGTTTTATATTGTATTTTGTTTCCCTCTCTCCCACCACATATTGTGGCTAGTAGCCATTCAGTAATTAATTAGGAGTAGCATGACCCAGTGGCAAGGCTGAGACACAGGGTTTGCCAACACATGCATAAATGCTTGCAAACCTGGGAACTCGGTGAGAAGATGTGGGTTCATAACTGTGCCCTTGCCTTGCCCTGACTTTAGGATCTCAGTGGCTGGGAATTCAAGGCAATTCAATTATGCATCCAGGCCTCCAGAAAATTTAGAAGGAGTAGGGTAACTCCTTTGAAAGTCCCATCTTAATCCTGTTGTAAGTGGAACTGTTAGTATTACTTGCCCAGCAGTGTATACAGTGCTTTAGATCTGTGGGTGAAAAGAGGTGCACATGATCGTTGCCTTGCCTTAAAGCAGAACACTAATGAAAGGACACAGAAGAGTGTCCCTTTTCCCTCGCCCTTTTCTCATAGGCATTTCCATGCTCTAACTAAATATAAATATACCAGAGCAGAACCTCTTGCAGAACTGACACTTCTGAATATGAGTTGCATGAATGCAGTGAGCAGAGTGCTGCTTGAGGGATGAGAAATACATGGGATGCCAGAGGGAAGCACAGATTCCAGAAATGTGACAGCTGGTTTGGATAGCGGTGGCAAGAGTGAGGAAGGCCCCTTCCAGAGAGATGCTGGGACTTCTGAGACAGCCCGAACCATCATGCCAAGCCAGCTGCTTGTTGAACTCATGCAGTTTTTAAAAAAGCTCATCTGGACATTAATGGGGCCTTGAGCTCAGTCATGTTTTATTGTTAGTGTCCTGCCTGATGAAAGCAACGAGATGGTTGAGGGAGGGAGGATGGGATGGAGAAAGAGCAAACTGAAAATCCTTCTGTTTTCTTCCTCAACATTATAATATTGTGTGAGTAGGTAGGAGCAGCAGTCAGGGTGAGGAAGCTGGTTTTTTAGGTGCACAGTAACATCTCTTAAAAGGACTTGCTCCGTGCTTAGTGCTGTGCCTTTGAAACCCACATGCTTGTGAAGAATGCCACTTTTGATGGGAATAGCCAGAGTTAGTTTTCCTGCACCAGTGACATTCACACCAGCTGCTGCATCGTGTTGCTGTGTCCCATGTAAGGTGTGCTGTGTGACATGGGGGCTGTGGGCAGTGTGCAGGAGTTTCTGCTACAACACTGCTTGGTAGGTCACTGCTCTTTCCCCCTCTTCAAGGTGGGACATGAGGCTGCGACAGTAAAAATGATTGCCATAACACTATGGTTGTTGGTCTGGAAAGCTGCCATTCAGGACATATTCCCAGCCTCTTTCATCACATTTCCTGGTCTTTCACTGGGATCCAGGGCTGACATCCATGACTATTTTGCTCCGTGTCAGGTTTAGCTGTGGCAGGAGGTGAGGTTACCACTTTGTACATCCTTACCCTGTGTCTGTACTTTCCTTCTGTTTATCCTAATCATTCTGTTCTTAGAATTTCTCACTCACAGAAGAGGGGAAGTGCAGGAGGGGGTACAGGAAGGCCCCTTACCTCCCACAGCTTACAGCCAGGTGCATCAGTGCAAACTGCAGTTCAGCACAGTATGTTGGTGAGTCACACTGTCCTTTCTGCACAGGGGAATGAGATGGCATGGGAGATGTGTTATCCCTTGAGGAACCATGAGTGGCCCATGCCAGACAGGGGTTACCCAGAAGACAGGAGTCATTTTGGGTGCCAAACCCAGCATATTTTCACAGGGAGCGACGTCTAGCCAAATAATCCACTCTCTGAAAATCATAACCTATTGAGGCTTTTCAGGCTGGGCATCCAGAAAATTAGACCTGTCTGGTTGCTGATTGCTGGGAGGTCTCTTTCTCAGTGCTGGCTGGTTTTGGTCTGGCTGCAGGACATGGGAAACTGGGAAGGATCCCTTCAGGGTCTCTAGTTGGATGCCCCTTTCTGTAAATCTCTGAGCAGAGGCAAATGTTTGGTTTAATCTGTTTAATTCTGGCAGGACCTCCCTTCCTCCCCAGCAGCCTGTCTCTGCAGCCAGCTGCAGCTGGGAAGGCTTTGTGTGAGAGCCAGGCAGGAGTGACTCAGGGCAGCAGCTCTTAGACCCTGTAACAGGTGGGGCTTGAGGTGGTCCCTGCAGAATCACCAGGGAGCTGAAGGCTCAGGGATATAATTTCCAAGGCAGATACTGAAAAAAGAGATTCCTTAAATTGATCTTTAACTGTGATGGGAAAGGCTCTGAGGGCAGACACTCATTTCAGTTTTTTATTGGGTTTTTGAGACTTAGTTGCATTATTGGTATCTGATGTCTGTGTCGTGTCAGGTGTACAGAGGAAACCACCACAATCACCAGTTCAGTGAGCCAAATTTTTGTTTATCTAGATTTGACTTTTTTCTCATTTCTGATTTTTTTTTTTTTTTTAAAGAAAGACAATCCCTAAAGTCACATCTGCATTATTGCAAACCCCAGCTTTTACAGAGCATAGCACTGCACTGTCATTACAAGCTTGGACATAAAAAAAGTACAGATTAACAAAAAGGGCCTTGATTTTTCTGCAGAAAAAACTTTCTTTGAACTAGTGCTGACTACAGTAAAGCTCACAGGTTTCATGTAAAATACATTGAACTTTGATATATTCCTGTTCTGTACCAACATGCTGTTGCTCATGTAGGCAAAGATCTGCGGTAACGCTGCGTGTAAAGAAAGCTTTCATCTGTGGGGGTGGGGGTGTTGGAAATATCAGCTCTGGATTTCAGTCAGTGCAATTTTTTTGTTGTTGTCAAGTTTTCCTTTACTAATGCAGGGACAGTCAGCCCTCAACACGTCAAGCAGAAATCATGTTGTGCTACGCCATGCTAAGGCTGTTTTTGGTGTGGTTTCTGCTATTTTTCTGGCTGGAAGATCTCTCTGTCTTTGGGACTACAAAGCTGTGAAACAGGTCCCCAAAAGAAGGAGCCCTTTTGTTCAGCACTTTCAAAGGTGTAAGCCTTCAGTGGAGCACTGCCTTCCTTCTGATCCTCTTCTTCTCCCACCACCAAGGCATCAAATCCAGCAGTGTCATTACATGATGAGCTTGCCATTAAAGAGATTACCAAACTCTGATGACCAATGGAGTCTTTTCCCTGGGACCAAGATCAACTAACCTTTGAATCTGAAGGACTAAAACGCAGCTCCTATGCATGTGGCAAAGGGAACGACAGGATGGAATTTCCTGGGACAACACAGTGTTTGCAGGGGTAAGGAGGAGAAAATGAGGTCTTTTGAGCTTCAGGCACCATAAAGCCAGCCCTGCTGGACCCAGAACAATCAGGTGGTTTGGTTTGGCACAGTCTGAGGCAGTGGATTTGCTGTTAGGAGCTGGGAATTTAGGGTAATATTGGTGTATGAGCCAGTATTTCGGACCTCTCAGGTCCTTTTCTGTTTTGCACAGATTAGGGAGACATCTGTTCTAATTAAGAGACATGTAATAATGCTGAAATGAAAATTGGTGATTCTGTTCAAATAATTTGCCTCTTTTCTTTAAACACTTCACTTTTAATTGCCGCTTTGACATCTTCTCACCCTGATTTAGTTAAAAGAGTGCTGTCAGTTGTTACCTTTTGTCACAAGGCTCTGTGGATTGACATCTGCCAGCCAATGGAAGAGCAAGGGCTTTAACTTAGCATTTGTTTAGTATTTTTGGCACTTCCTGGCACATGAGCACTGAGGGGAGTGTACCAATTACATGCCCCACGGTGTGCCCAGACCCCTAAGCACTGTCTCTAAAGCCATTCCTGTGGCTGGTGGAGTGCCTGCCAGGACTGACTCCCTCATGTTGGTGCATGTTCCCAACAACACAAGCCCTACAGCTTCTTGAGAGACTTTTGCATGTGGTGGAAGCCACTGTGACAATTAGGCTCTGGCTACAGATTCAGCTGTCCTCGTGGAAGTGCTGATGGTCACAAGTACCTCTTCAGCTGCCTGGAGCCTGCTGCCCACTCCGGTCTGCTAGATGGACTTCTTGCTTGATCAGAAGATGGAGTAAATGTAAACAGTTTAGACAGCAGCCCTGTGCTAGTATGGACTAATACCTGCCCTGCTGTGGTGGGGAGCTGCCCCAGAAGGTCGTGGCTGTGGCCAGGTGCACTCTCTCATGTGCACAGCTTTTGCCCAGTCCAAATCTGTCTACACTCCAGCTCTCCAGAGTCACGTCACTCCTTCCCTAAGTCAAGAAATCAGAATATTCCGGGGCTGTGACAGGCTTTGGCTTTGTATTAAGGAGAACAGATCCATTAGAGGTATGCAGTTTGTCCTGCCTCTATAGGCTCCTGCCTAATGCTCTGTCCCCTACCACAGCTGTCCTCAGATGGGAAATGCAGTTACGCTCCTCAGCAGCACCTTGTGCTGTTTTAAGGAGCACATCAGATTTTATGCTTGTTTTCTGCAAGTCTTCTGTTCCTTATTCTCTGTGGCAGGGTTCTTGCTTCTGCCACTTCTTTAGTGAGTGATGAAATGCCATTAAAAAGCACATTTAACTTTATTTCCCATGCCTAGGTGTATGCATCTATGCTTTTCACATGGTAGTGCTGGAGGTGTAACACCAAAGCAAGATTATACCTTTTGTTAGGAAAACTGATACAGAAAGCCACAAGCTCTAGAGCTCCCAAGTGCATCCCACGCTGAAATAAAATCAATGATTATTATGGGGCAGTCTGATAGCATGTACTATCTCTCCACAACAGCCTAGCCTTGCTTGTACACTTTTCTTGAGGTATTGCTGCCATAATGGTGCGATGGAAGAGACAGTGTTAGAGCCAGGGTTTTATTTACAGCCTGTTTACAGGGCCCAGAAGTGGGTTGTGTGAGCTGTGTTATATTCACCACAGGGCTCCTTCAGAGCGTGTGAAGGGCTTTGAAGCCTTTATGGTTTTGGGTTTGTAGCAGTCCCCTAGAGGTCAGCAGAGCCTACATTTTGAAGCAGCTCTAGCTGATGGCAGCATTGGAGGAACGATAAATGCCAGTTTGCTGCTGGCTTGAGAGACCCTGCTTTTACTCTCAGCATTTCAGCTGTTGCTGGAGAAAGGATCAGGCTGGGGGAAAAAAGAAGCAGGGCATGGGACAAGAAGTCCTGCTTTGGAGACAGACAGGTGGGTTGAGAACTTGCCTTGGAGAAAGACCACAGGGAGGATGGGGGAGTCTGAAGATGGGTGCCAGCATTACCAATGCTGCACAGGGCAGTGGGGCCTGGTGCCTACACCTCTTGCCAAGGGTGGTACCCATTCCTCCTGGTTGCAGGTGGCCATTCTGTGTCCAGTGAGCTTTCCACAGTTCCTGGAGAGGCACTGCTTTTTGGCACCAGCACAGACATAAGTTAAAGGATGCTGAAGAGATTTTGAGTGGTGAGTCCTACCCTGCAAGTGCTGGCTATCCAGGGGCCAGACTCCAAACCAAGACCTTAATTCCTGCTGCCAGCCATGGGAAGCTCTTGGCCTTGCAGCAAGCAGTCTGGTCAGGAGGAGACCCAAAACTAGCACTGCATTTGCCTGCAGGGCACTGTGCATCACATTCCTCAGTTATGAGAAAATTAGTTCCCTTCAGTGGATGTGAGCTTGCATTTGCCCTACACATGGCTTGCCCTCTCCCAGCTGCAGCTGCAGTCTAAATAACTGTGAGTGCAGTTGGCAAAATGCGCCTCTTTCTCCCCAGTTTTGCTCCTGGTCAGCATGCCCAGGACTGTGGCTGCCCTTTTCCCTGTTGTTTAGCTGGACACCTTCCAAGCACAGCTCTCCATTTTCCTCTGCACCTTAAGGACCATGTGCTCGGCTCCAGCAAAGAACAGAGACTTGCAGGCTTCGTTCAGGAAGACATGTAGTGCTGGAAATGCAGAGGTTCCCACAGAAAATCGGTGCCAGTTTTTATGCTGTCACACTGTCCCTTTTGGTTAATAAAAGTTTGAAAATTTTTATACTGGCTCTTCTTGAAGGTTTTTCCTTTTTTATTATTCTATTTCTCCCTGTTTGCTGTATTTATTTTTGTTTCTGCAAAACCCTTATCCGTAAAGGTTTTGAACTGCCTGTGAGTCACGCAACAGCAATGGGGAGTGGCACTGTGGGGGAGCCGAGCATGTGAGTTTGTGCCCTGCTCCCATCCCATGGCAAAGGCTGCTGATGTGTCACCCACAATGTGTCAGTGGCCTTCTTGGCTGCTGTGCCTAGGGCGGTCAACCACGGTGCCAGTCACATCCCTCCTCCATGTGCCACAGGCTTATGGGAAGTGAACACCTCAACCTTGATGAATTCAGCTCTGTTTTCTGAGCCTTCTGAAGTCAGTGTAGCAGACTGCATTAAAATTACTTAAGCAAAACCTAAATTACAAAGCACAGACCGTGGACCCTTTCTCACCACCATGAAATGTCTGAGCCTGAGGGCAAGACAGTTTTATGGATGCAGCAAGCCACGAGCTGAAGATGTAAAGTGGGATATTGAAATGTTTGCTGAGACCTCTCCAACGGCATAAGGATTTCCTTCCCACTGGTCCCAGTGCATGGGTGTGTGTTTTTCCAGCTCTGTAGGATAGCAGGACGCACCTGGGAATCACCACAGCAAGGCTCTTGCTAAACTCCATCAGGTTTTGTCAATGTAGTTTCTTTGTTGTGTCATCCAAAAAAATGGAGGGGGACGGCATTACCTGCAGAACCGGTAATGTGATCACTAACCAGGCTTCATCAGCACTCCCTGAACCCTCCCAAGCAGAGATGAGCAGTTAAATTAGGCAACTGGCCCCATGCAGCATCCCTGGTAAAAGTTTGCAGTGCAGCAGCAGACCAGCAAAGGCATGTACTATCAGCCCCGGGAACATTATTTCATCCATGAGCACTCAAAAGAGCTCAAGGGGGAAACTATGGATAGACTTGCCATCTCTGGGTTAAAGTCATAGAATCATTAAGGTTGGAAAAGTAGTCATTGAGTCCGACTGTTAACTTAACACTGCCAGGTTCACCACTAAACAGTCTTCAAACACATGTAAGAAATGGTGGAAACAACGTCTCAAAACTGGGGTGAGGGGGTGTTTCTGGAGGCAAAAAAAAATCGTCTTTGTTACTGTGGAAATCAAGCAAAGAACTGGGGGCTTGTTACTTCTGTTGCTTTGCAGAGGGGGCTGCTGGCACTGTCAGCCCCAGAGGAACAGGCATCAACCTCAGTCCAACAGGCTGCAGCAAGAGGTAAAGAGCCAAGGAGAAGGCATCTGGGAGGTCACAGAGCCCACCTCAAAGGTGACTGTGTTCCAGGAGCTGGTGATGTACTTGAGACAAGGAGAGGAATGGTAAACAGGAAATACAAAAGGAATGGACCAGAAAGAGGGCATTGTAGGAAGGGACTGGTGGAAAAGAGGATTGATTTGGTCTGAGGTGGGGCTGGAGAAAGCCTTGTGACAGATGAGTGCAGCCAAGCTCAGCCAGAGCCAGCAACAGAAATGGACATGGAGACATGGATGGAAAAACACTCAGGCAAACATGGCTGTACAAGAGCCTCTGAGCAGCAAGCACTGTACCTCTTCCCACCAGTCCCCAGGAAGGTGCTCTGCAGCTGGTCCTCGACCAGGTGCTCTGGACTCCAGGAGCTGCAGCCCACCCATGGCCCACTCCCCTGTCACTCAACTTCTTCAGCCTTTGCAAAAAGTGCATTGTCAGGACCCCAAATCCTTGTGACTAAGCACCAGCTGCTGCCACAGTGCTCCACACCCAGCAGACAGCACACTGAATAGACAGGGCTGTTTGCTGCTACGTGAGGCACTTCTGCAGCTCTGTGACTAAAGTTCTCTGCACCTTTGGCATGGCTTGTCACCACATCCGTTTGCACAAACTTGTACATGTTATCACACTGTTGGAGCTTTCACCACCAATTGTTCTTTCAGAACAATAAAAAACGTGTGTTCCTTCCTAATAAAGTCTATGTCCTCCCACTGGCCCTGCAATGGTGCTGTTTGTACAATGTATGGCAAGCCTTGCCCATGGAGAAGGGACCCTGCAGGTACCTTAGGGGGATGACCATGCTGAGAGTTAATACAAGCAAAGAAAAGTGACCAAATTTAGCCATTCAGTCACCTGCAGTAGCCTGACACCTACTGTTGTGCTGGATATTTAGACATGCTAACAAATTACACAGAAGACATGAATAACATGTTTCCAAGTACTGCCACTGAAGCCAGTACATCTGATGGGCAGCTCATGGGGTCTTGCAGGTCCCTGATCCCCTGCTCTTTCCTGTGCAGCTGCTGCTTGGCAGAGTAAAGCTTCCAGTCAGTGCCTGTCACTTCATTCCTCAGAATGCATGCACCACTTTTTTCCAGCAGTCATACTTAAATAGTGCCAGTCTGCAATCGCAATATCCCATAAAAATGATTAATTAGCTATGATAACAGAGGAGAAGAGCTTGCAAGAAGAAGGTTGATGCTCACCAATGTTTGTATTAGCTGTCCTAAAGAAAACAGATGATAATTTCTGAAGGTCTCCAGATCAAGCACGTTTTGCCTTGTTAAACTTAGGCTGGAGCACAATAAAAAAATAACTGTTTCTGTAGTTGGCCACTGAGGGAGAGTTTGGAGTGTAGCTGAGAGGAGGGGGAATGCCCTCTGGTGCTCCCGTGCAGCGCTAACCATGAGTAACCACTACTGCTGATGACGGGTGAGTCTTACAACATGTGGTAGCCACAGAGTACACAACCATTACTCGCCTGTCCAGCAGCCGGCCTGCACAGGTGGAGTTGGCTGGCGCTGACCATTTGCAGCTGAACCTGTGGGTGTCATGGCCAAGTGATGGCAAAGTGCTTCTGAATGGACAACCACGCTCTCAGAGTTACATGCTCTACTGCCACTTCCACTGCTGACCCCGAGAACCGGCCACAGTTCACAGCCTCTCTGATGAACAGCACAGCCCCTCCTAGCTAAGGTGGGCATTTCTCCATGATGTCTCCTTTGAAAGGACCTTTGTCCTCTTCCCCTCTCATCTGCTGTTGCTGATGTTGCTCCAGCAAGCTGTAGCCAATACAGATAGTGGTGGAACACCAAGCCATAGCAAGCCCAAAGAGCAGGTCAAGTGCGTGGGCAGGAGCCACTGCCTAAAACCAGTGAGCAGCAACCTTGTGTGGGAAGCTATCTTGGCCACAACAACACATCAGGGCTTTGCAAAGTCCCCATCAGTCCTGGAGAAGCAGGAGAACATGGGGTGCCAAGGCGGACTTGCAGGGGTTGATCTGCCAAATTTGCAGTGTGGACCCTCATGGCTGCTTTCTCTTTCATATTCTGTTGGTAACATATGAGGGACTCCATGTGAATATGGACTGACTCACCCATGGAAGAAAACCATATGTGGGGAGGAAAGAGCTTGATCTGATGACCTGCTCTGTATTTGAAACAGCAAACGTCTGGTTTAGTTTTCATCCTCTGCTGTAACTGACTGCATTCCTTCAGTGCTACGTGGTGTATTTGTTGCATTACTGCCATGAGGGTTACCTCAGAAATAACAGAATCATAGAATTATAGAATCTCTAAAGCTGGAAAAGACCTGTAAGATCATCAAGTCCAAATGCAAGAACTTTATTTCTTAAATAAATACATGTTTTGTGGCAGAGGGCAGGGAGTGGAAGTATCTCAGGTGAGCTGTTACTGGGAACACCCACTGGATTTTCTTCCTATGGGAATAGACTGGGCAGGACAAGCTTAGTTCCTGTGCAGTGACTCTGACCTCCTGGCAAGGCAGCACTGAGGGTATTAAGTGGTGCCACTGGATTTGTTTACTGATAAACTTGTTAAGATTTGAAATCTGTGTGAAAAGACAGCACATGGTTAAAGCTGATTTTACTGACATAGCTCAGTGGTTACAAGAGCCTCATAAAAGAGCAAAATTCCAGTTTCCTCTTCAGTTTAATCAGTGAATTTGAGAGCTGATTTTCAGCCAGCTTCTGGGTTTTTTTGTCCATCTAAACAACTGCTTTATGGCTGCATAGAGAACTCCTAAGGATGTTTTGGTGGTACCTTTTCCTTTCATCTTCAGGATTTTCTGGGTCATGGAGTCCCCTGTCATGCTGCCCTGGCATGTGTAAATGACTGCTAGAGGTGCCTTGGAAAGCAGACAACAGGCATGGACTTTGAATAAACTGGCTTTCATCCAGGAGAACTGGGCAACCCACCACAAAGCCTGGGCAACGGAATGGGTGGGAAGCCACGTGCTGACCAAACCCTGCTGGAGCCATCAGCTGGGCAAGCTATAGTTCTGTGTCACTGTGTGTGAGGTGGCACAGACATGCATTGCGTGCCAAGGCAGGCACTCTGGCATGACTCCACATCCTCCAGCTCGCCTGCTCTCTCCTACACCAGCGTAGGAGGTTTTCTCCCCATCCCTTTCCTAATTGCTCATTCCTGGACCTTGGCCACTGTTTGCTGCTCTCAGTGCCTCTGGTACAACTATCTGCAGAACTGCACTGTGAAGTGAGCTGGGCTAAAAGCCCAGTGAGGGCAACAAGGTTTCTGGTTCCTTCTGAAGGGATGATTTAAACCTCAGTCATGTTAGCAGCTTGTTTATTGTTGCTCCAAGTCAGGAAGCAGGGGATGACAGCACAAGGGAACAGGGACGGGGACAGGATGGATGGGGAACATCTTCAGTTGGCTTTGCTGCCAAAGTTGGCAAAGCAACATCCCTACACATCAGCCCTCCTAGAAGCTCTCTGTACTTTTCCCAGGCTCCCACCACTTTGCTGGCAGATTCCTGCATTACTTGAAGGAGTTCCATTTCCCTTTAAGTAGTAAATGGTTCATGGAGTTTGGCATTTATTCTGTCGTGGCATATGTGGGACCATCACTAACATTAACAGGGATGACAATCCATCCAGCAGAGAATAATCTGCTTAATGGCTAAATAGGAAGGCTGTGTACATTAAATTGCAGGCAGCTAGTCAGCTTCTTGATGTAGGTTTCCTGACGATAAAATTGAGACTTATTTCAAAACAGCAAATTAATTTTCCCTCTTTTTATTCAACGGGTGCCATAAATACAAACGTTCCCCTTCACAACCCATAGAAATCTCTTCTGTGATGTATTTATAGGAGCAGACTTGCCATGGATATCTTTATGTCCAACGGCTTCTGGCTTTGTTGGACTGATGGGTTGTGAAGTGACAGACAGCCTGGGACATTTGTCTCAGTTCACACCCAGTGCCAACCCATGGACAGCTTTTACAGGTTGAACTTAAGGATTTGAAGTTTCTCTGCTGAAAAGGCAGGAGACAAGGTGATTTAAAAGAAGGCTGAAAAAATGCAGGTGGACGATAGGTTACCACCAAGTATTTAGTTGTTTTCAAGAAGAGAGTAATATCTGGATATATTTCATTGGAAAATTCGGACCAAATGGACTTAAACCCATGCTATTCTTTCAATAACTAATGTTCTGGCTGCAGATTTGCATAAACAAGGATAGAAATTCTTTGTTACACATTTTAATATACAAAATGGAGCTACAGCTGGAGAAAATGGGAACTGGGGAAGGGCCACTGAGTGTATCCAACAGCAGCGAAGCTTAGGGCTGCCACTTGAACTACTGCCTTCTCCATTACACATTCAGCTCTTCAGCAGATGTAAAGCAGTTGCTGATTTTCAGTCTTTAGAGTGCATTTGCCACTGCCCATGCAGACTCTGAAGAGAATGAGCAATAGCAGCCCCTGTGTGCACAGCAGCAGCAGCAGGAGCAGGCAACAGCACCTGGATGGCAGGCACAGTTCTGGAGGACGTCTAGCTCAAGCCGGACTTCATTCTGCATTTGGCTGCTCATTTCTCTCCAGCCCTGCTCTCTCGGTTGTGCCAGTGAGACTATTTGTCAGGACACACAATGAACAGACTGGAGACTTCATTTGTGTTAACAACCGTTCATACAGATGAGGTTATTTCTACCAAAGGCTGGCTGGTTCACCTTTTGACCCCAAGTCAGGAGCTGATGGAGTAACAAGAGAATGTTTCTAAGGGGCAAGGAATAGCAAGGGAAGAAGTTACTGCTGAAAGCAATGTGAGTCAGATGACTGCCTAAGGTGGGGGTGTGTCACTTCTGTACATGCTTCACTGCTGTTTGGCTGTGGACCAGGATGTTCATCCTAAGCTGCAGGTACTCGTGAAGTGCTGATTGAAGTTACACCTGAACAACAATGAACTTTCGAGTACTTGAATGCATGACTGTGTAAATTAATGAATAGTAAGATACCATTAAAAGTAGAACAGAATTGAAACTCCTCTCACTTGTCTCAAGGTCATAAAAGTACCTGGCGAAATCAGGCCAAAGTGTGTTTCCTTCCCTGCAAATTCCCACATTACCCTTCCCTTCATTCCCACTGAATAAGCACTTTCCCTACTGGCCACTGAGCAGCTCTCAGCTGCTAAAAACCAGATCAATCAGGCCAGATGTGTGGGACCTACATCTGGGTTAGAAAAACCCCCTCAGTCCCAGCATTTTCCCTGGAGAAAGGGAAAGGATCTGAGGTAGAGGGGAACAAAAAGGAGCTTCCCAGACCTTTCTAACCCATCTGCAAACCTGGGGGATAGATCAGACTTCCTCCCGCCTCAGGCTTCTTCCCATCTCAGCTCTGGTTAACTGGAGATGTGCCCGGCTTGTACTACAGTGCAAGCAAACCACAAGCCAAAGGAATATCATCCTTGATATTTTGTTTAAACAACAGTTTCCCATATAAGCTGTGCATGCTACAGCTGTATGTGCTACAGTCTGATAATTAACAGCTTGTTGATTATTTCTGAGATGAATACATTGTGTCCTGTCTTCTCTCCACATCCCAAATAAGTAGGTACTGTGGTTGCCTTTCAGGGCTGCCATTGGCTCCTAACGTGGGCTATCCTCAGCAGAAGTTACATTGAAAGGGAATAAAACCCCACCACAAGTGATATCTTAGTCCTCTCTCTGGCCCCTTGCCTCCATCTGTCTTCGCAGCCTCTCACATCCCGTGGGGAAAGAAGCTGCAGCATAACTTTTTCCCTCTTTCCCCCATCCTCACTGTTCCTGGGGGAGCGAGGAGGGAAGCTGAAGCCAGGGTGGTCCCATCCAGCCTCCCCACAGCTGTCACAGCTGCAGCCCTTCACCCTGCAGGGGCAAAGCTGCTGGACGCTGCAGTGTGAAGTCAGGGAGATTGGTGCTTGACAACATTTTGTATCAATATAAGAGCTGTTTCTTCCTTATTTTCCTGAAAATGTAATCTCAAATGCTACCGCTTCTATCATCACTTTTGAAATAAATTATACATTTCTGTCTGGCATCAGGACAAGAAAGATCAACCACAAAGTAGAGGCTCTTTAGAGCTTCAAACTTTGAAGTGGTGGTTCTTAACACAAGCAACAGGCAACATTCTTAAAAAAAAATCCCCTTAACATAGGAGCAGGATTAAGCGGAGAAAATGAATATTCTTCTGCTTTTGCTGTACTAGCTTGGTGCAAATTCATCTTGGCTTCTGCAGCTGCCCAGTATGATTTGCAGAGATGACGAAGGAAAATCTGATGAAGAAAAAAATGGAATTTGGACTGGTAGATGCACTGGGTACAGGGGAGCTTCACAGATACTACCCTTTGTTCCCAGAGGAGAAGGAGCTCAGGGTTGCAGATGGCTTTGGGCAGTTTGTAATTGCAAGGGATCATATTTTATTTTTCGCTTGTGGCCAAGTCAGCTGCTCTATTAAAGAATGACCATGGTCAAAATCAGTGCTGGACACGGCCATGATATGGGGAGTAGAAACCATGCCATAGCACATCTGCTGCCCTGGCACACAGCCCAGCACATTAACCAGCAGTGCTGGGGAAGAGGAAAGGAGAAGACAGAGAGGTACAGCCTCCAGAGGCTTCCCTGTTCTGGCAGCGAGTCTGTACTGGGAAAAACCTTCCCATGCTGGGTGAGTTTGTGCATCCCTCTGCAGCACACTATTAAGACATATGATTAAGTGGTTTCCTGAATAGGGGCAAGCTCAAATGGAGATTCATAAGCTTTTGTCCTGATCTTTGTCCTGGGAGCCACAAAAGAGCAGGGCATAAGATGCTCGAAGGGAGCATGTGGGGAGACACAGTTCCAGGCCTGCCAGCCTGTGCGAGAGTAGAGGAAAGCAGCCAAGCAGGACTGTGAGGTCAGTCTGGGAGCTTCCCTCAGGGTGCCCTGGAGTTGGCAGCCAAAGCAACTGCTCTGCTTCTGAGTAACAGCCTGTGTTTGCCACGGGGAAGCAGATCCCACAGTGCTGCCTCACCGCACTCTCCCTACCGGCTGCTGGAGACTGCAGCAAGGGGAATCCCAAAAGCAATGATTTAGGGTCAGAAACCTCCTGACTCCCACCAGCCTCTTGCTAGAGCTCTGCAAGCTCTTCTCACACATGCTGACAGTCCCCAGGGGATGTTAACTGCAGGATAGGTTGAGGTCTTTTAATGTAAGTGCTTGGGGAACTGTTTCTTTGTCTGGCTTTCTCTGCTGCCCCCACGGAGGGGTACTGATCTCTGCCTGGGAGCCCTGTGTGCAGTCACTGTGTCAATATTTAATCATGGTAATTAGTAACAGGCTGGGTGGCTCAGGAATTCACAGTTCAGCATTTACCTCATTCACCTCGCCCATCTTTTGGGAATGTAAGGGATGTGTCTGTGGCAGAGAGAAGTAGAGGCTCATGGAAGTGTAGCTGCCCCATATTTTTTTGGTAAAGGTTTTATTTATAGGCTTTCACAAATCCTTTTGCTCTGGTGGCACATGATGATGCTGTGAACTCAGGAAGAGAGGAACTGCATTCCAGGACAAAAGAAGTTATTTTTGTATCTAACCCATGGGCAGCTGCCCTTTGCTACTACTGTTTTAAGTCTTTTAGATACCATAGACTGGTGGCAGAGCAGAAAGCTGCCTCTTTCCTCTGAAAACTGGAGTAAGGCAAGACCCTGCATGCCTAATGTATCTCAATCCCCACACCATAGCAGAGTAGAACATGTATCCAATTACATCAATCAGAGCCCTGCACCTCTCCCAAAGGCAGCATCTGCCAGGAGTGAGTCCTCTCTGTTTTGAGGCATGAGTTTCAGCCAGCAGGCTGGGGCTAACTGCTTCTGAAGTATTTAGGAATTTCTGTTCAGAAGACTTATAAATTAAGCTCTCCTTGAGGACATCGTAAATCAGATCTAAGGCTGCCTTTGTAGCTGCTTTCCAACAGAGCATAAGGACTCTCACTCATGGTGTATGTGAGCTGTGACTCCAAGATATACCCATTTTTCATCTGTGAAAGTTTAAGGTAATAGGTGTAGTAAAATGAATTAATAGGTGTAGTAAAATCAAAGCCAAATGTAAAGAGTTGCAAAGGGAATGGCCAATAAAATGGCAGATAAAACTTAACATACATAAATGCTTCTGAGACTCTTTTTCTGTAAAAGAGAAAGTGCAGAGGGGGATGCTAAAGGTCTGTAATGTCATGAGTGATGTGAAGGTGGAGAACAGGAAGAAGGCTTTAACTTTCTCCTCCGATACAGGATGTAGAGGCATCAAACAAAACTTGCAGAAGGTTCAATTTAGTTCTTCACACAAAATGTACTGAAGTGGTGGAATATGTTACTTAACACAGGATGTGGTTGCCCAAAGTCTAGCTCAACTAAGCAAATTCTCAGAAGAATGAGATCTCTGAGGGGACCAGAACTGGCGGTAATGCACCCTGCCCTCTCCCCCCCGGCCCCTTCTCTTTTTAGACTGTCGGATTTTTAGTAGCAGAGGAGAAGCTGCATGTAGCCATCAGAACAGGAGCTACATTGAGTCCTGAACTGGAGACACCTGTCAGCCAGAGAAGCAAAATTCACTGTTCATATAACAAAACAGTGATGGGCTCACAGCATATACCTCCACCACATATTGAAACCTCTGTTGTCAGCACTTACTGCACAACAGAAGACAAGTTGCTGGGTCACTGTCCCCTCCTCATCCATCCTTATACTCTCACATCTTCATCACAGGGCACTGATCACACCACATCAGGTGTCTAGGATATATAAGTGATAGGACATACAGGTTTGAGTTGGCCATACCAGTCACCTTTTCTTCCCAGAGGAGGCAATTAGACAGTCTACATATTTGAATAGGGGTGGTGTCCTGTTCTGCCAGTGATCAGTGAAGATGACTGACTGCTGCAACAGCCAAGAGGTGCAGCCAGAGAGCATTTGGCTTAATCATTTTTTGACAGGATCTGTTCTCTGTGGAACACTCATAAATAATTATGCTGGGAGCTGGCTCATTGCTGCAGACCCACAGCAAAACAGACAACAAAACCCCAAACAAATCCCTAACCTATTCTAATTACTGGTGTGAATCTTCCTACTACACCAAGTTCAGAACAGATCTTCTTGTTCACAGTGCAGAGGAGAGGGTATGGCACTAGCATCTTTAGTGACAGGGAGAATAAAGGGGGAATATCTGGAGCCCCAATGAGCATGGACAGCAGGAGGTGAGTGAATAGGGAGCTTCACTCGAAGGGTGACAGCTGCGAGGCTCCCTGTCCCCCCTGCTCCTGACAGCAGTGCCTCCTGGAGCTGTTGTTTCTCTGCAGCCAAAACGACAGCCCTGTGCATCTTTTCACCGGGGTACGCCTCCCTGCCAGCCATGGATGCTGTGCACATGGGATCGAGTGTTGTCAGAACCAGATAAATAATAGGCCATTAAGGAAAAACAAAAGGCGGCTTTCTTCAAACCCAGAATCTCTTTCTCATTTCCAAGCTATCTGGCTTTCAGTGAGAACAGCTCACCTGACCACACTACTCCAAACAGTCAGGAAATATGCCCTGTGCTAGCAATGATTAGAAAAAAAAGATGCCTTCTCAGTGAAGGTGGGAATTGGTAACAAGGCAGCAATCTGGTCGGAGCTTTCCAAGTCCTGCTTCCTCCTCACCCATTCTGCCACCCTTGTGTGCACCAGCAGCATCCTTCCTTCCTTCCTGCACTCTGACCCTGCTGTGCTGGTGCTGTCACCACGCTGCTGTGACCCCTCTGAATTCAGTGCTGCACCCCCTGACCCAGCATTGTGTCAGTGAGGGATGGAGGGGGCTGTGCTCAGCCATGCAACTTGTGACAGCGCCATGGAGACACGGAGTGACATCTGACTGCCCCTACCACACAGAACGTTTGCTCTGCTGGCTGGTTTCACTTCTGAAATGCACCCTGGCATGGCACAAAAACACTCATGGAAGACTCCAGGTGTGTATCTGAGTGAAGTCCCAATTTAGTTTGATTGTATATGGCCTTCATCACCTCATGGACTTATTTAAGGTTGCAAATGCTGGGTTAACTGCTTTGGTTTTGTCTGGAGCAAACAGTGAAAGTTCCAGGTTGGGCTGGAATGCAGGACAGTGGCTTGGGAACTGCCTGCAACTCTGATAGGAACTCTTACAGACAGCCTACAGGCTTCCCTCTGAACTGCTGGCACTTGCATTCCCATGTTCTTTCCCTGCTTTTCACACAGTTGTCTAAAAACAACTACCTCTTGCCTGTTCCTACCTCTGCCTCTGATCAGGAGGGCGACTGCCCAAACCACTTCTATAGCACTCGGTGTTCATCCCCACCAGAAGCTCTGCAGAAAGACCTAAGAGTAACCATTCCCAATTTAACATGCATGCATGATAACACACTGTGGTGATAGAGGGGAGACACCTGATTCACACAGGTAAGTGCCATTCACTAGACACTGGGAGCACCACAGAGCTGTTGGAGTCCTGTGCTTGGCATCTAAACAGTGCACCAAAACAAAAGCAGTTGATATATTTCAGTGGTTCGAGGGCAAACGATGACCCAGGTTGGGTAGGGGTGTCCAAAAAACACCATCAGTAAGAAAAGACTGTACAAATGGGCAATGCTCAGTGAGACTAGAAAGAAAAACAGAAAATTAAGAATGAGGATTGCAACCCTCAAACATGCTGCTGCTTATGTGTAAGGAACAGTCTTTCCACCACAGGCAGGACAAGGAGAAGCGAACTTCAACCGCATCAGGGGAGACTTAGACTAGAAAGTTAACTTTCCTAACTCTAGGCATTGTGAGACACTGGTGAAGATTGCTTGGGTTGCTTATTGAGTCTTTGTCACTGAAGGTTTCAAAGAGCAGATTAGGAAAACTCCTGTCAAAAAATGGTTTACATCTAATTGATTCTACCTTGGAGCAGAAGGATAGACTAGGTGGATACTAGAGGCCTGAGGCAGTCCTGTTTCCTGACATGCTTTTAGATATGTTAATGAACTAAACAGTTCCTAAGAGCAACTATTTGTTTTTAATACCTAGCATAACTGGTATGTTTGGCATGATCTTAATCATGGTCTGGCTAAAAAGAGAAGCTTCTCTTTCACTCAGCTAGAAATGTTCCAAGCAAATCATCTGTATTCAAAATGCTATTCACGGCACGTATTTTAAGAGCAGCATGTTCTTCAGGTTGCCACCCAGCCAGCTTCAGCACACAGAGCACAAGCAATCCCTGGCTCACACATGTGACCTGTGTCCCCATGTGCTCCTGAAGTTACCAAAGATCTGTGACTTATGACAATAAACAGCCTTGACTGGACTTGACCAGGTTGGGAACGCTCACATGTGCAGGCAAGATGTCAGGCCAGAGGGGTCGAGAATCCCCAGCACAAGCTGGAACAAGCACCAGGGCCACTCTGCTCTGGAGATTTCCAGGAAGTTTCCAGTACTACATGACCAAGCCTGGCTTGGTCTACTATGCCCACCAAAACCACAAAGGTCCAAAGGAGGCAACATGCCAAAATACAGCAGAACCTGACACCTAGGGAAAAAAGGAGAACAAAAAGAAGTACACGTGGGGCACTGCAAAGACAGCCATCTGCTCGTGGTGCTAGCCTGCTCCCCCCATGTGTGGGGACCCTGCAGGAACGCGAGGCAGAGAAGCACAAACCACTGCAGGGGAAATTATCTTCCATGCTTGTGATGCGGAATGAAGAAAACTGTATCTCCAAAGCCATGCTGTGAGTAGGATGGAGCTAAACTCTGCCCTAAGTCTCCTTTTGTTGGGAGCATCCTGGCACGATGGATCAGGGATTCTGTGGCAATGCAATTTAAATATGAAAACATACAGAGTAAGTATGAAAATTAATGCACAATTCAGAGCCTTCTGTACTGATCTGGGGCTTGCTTCTGACAGGCTTACACTAAGAAGCAATTGACTTTGCAAATGACCTGACTGGACCAAGAAAGGAAGGCAAAAATTTTCTGTCTGACAGCCATTTCAGGTGATGTCAACTCTTTTACAGTATTTCAACATATTCTACTTTTCATCTGCTGTTTTTCCCCAAAACAGTGTACATCCTTGAAGTTCCCAGGCTCTGGGGATTGGGGGAAATATGAATGAACTCATTAGCAGGAGCAAAATGATCACTGAAGGAAATAAGTTGAATAGACATTCAATTGGCTACTTTTAGGTTGCAGAACTCTTTTTTTCACTAAAAGGAGTAGAACAGTTTTCTTTTGAAGTTACTGCTTGACACTGTCTCAAGCTTTGGAGAACAATTTGATGGCAATTTGTACTGAGTTTGCTTCATGTGATGATGGTTAGTTTGAAAACAACCAAGGTAAGACTTTACCAAATGCCTGTCCCCACTCACTTAAACTAACTCCTGAGCTTCTCTCTTGCTGCAAGCTTTAGCTTCTTGGTCTCAGTTTCAACAACCCAGTTTTTCAGCAAGGTATGGAGACTTTGGCAGTTGCCAGCCAAGCACGGAAATAAGGTAAGTATAAGCCTTTGGTAAAGGAAAGGAGACAGATGCATTAATTACCTGCCAGAATGGAAAACTACCAAGGGTGTGTCTGTCTGACCCAGCTCAGCACCACGCTGTTCTGTGCCATGGAGGTGCAATGTCTGCACCGGCACTCAAAACTGGCACAGCAGTTTATTGTGTAAAGGATGGAAATAATAGAAAAGGCAATAGTAACCTTAGACCCCTTGTGCTGCTGGAAGCCCTGGCTGCTGCAGCACGGGATGAGCTCCTCTGCTTTGATCACGGCATATTGGGATGAACCTCTCTGCCTTGGTGATGGTGCACTGGGATGGGGCCCTCTGAGCAGCTCTGAGTTCACTAGTGCTCTGACAGGCTGCTGCCCACAGTACAGATTGCTCCAATGCTCTTATCCCAGTAATAAAATTGCAGTTCCCAAATAGGTGCATGTGATATTTCCAGTGGATAAGACAATGTATAGGATACATAAACTTACGCCCATTGAATACACGTGCATTGATCAGTAAGGCATTGATCTGTGTGCATTGGTTATCCTGCTGATGAGATACACCACCAGTAAAGCAGCAAAGGCAGAGCACACAGAGGTGCATACCAGGACAGTCACTGGCTGGTGAGCTCGGGAAGCTCAGCATACATGGGAAGGCAGCAAACATGCTGAGTGCTCCTCATACTATAACCATAACCCTCATACAAACATTTCTGGGTCCCACACAACACACAGAGAAACAGCTAAGTAAGTAGCTGGTTCTCCTTATGAAAATGAACAAAATTGAGGGAAAATAAAAATACAACAACATTCATAAAGCTCCACACACTCAAGGGCATTGGGATCAGGCAGCTTTGCTGAACTGAAGAGCCTTTTACGCTACTTCATGTGTGCATGCAAACTGCACCCCCATGAATTGCTAACTTGTCCTTTAGGAGTGAGTTAGATAAATGAGATTCCAATATCAGAGCTAATGCTCCTTTGAAGTGTCACTTTGCCTTTGTGCACTTCTGTTTCATCATTATCAAAATGTCTTCCATGAAGCTTTATTGTCACTGATAATGTAGAACTAAGGAGCAAAATTTTCTATTCAAGAATTGAGTAGTTAAAAAAAACAATACTTCCCTGGATACTGGAAAATCAAATAGAAGACTCCAGGGCAGAAGGGCTAATTAAAAAAAAAAAAAAAAAAAAAAGCCTGCTTTACTATGAAAACCCTTGAAGGGAGATAAAAGCTGAAGGGAGGTGCATGCTTGAATAATAAAGCCTTAATGAGTTTGGTTCCGTGTCTAATACAAAGCATTGATTCTGGCTGATTGATGAAGTTAGTTATTTGATTAGAAAAATTTAATTTAAATGGACACTGCCTACTAAGATTACTCTGTTGGAAAAGTCTGTATTTCTGTTATAAGTAACTAGGGTCTTTTTGTTTGTTTGTTTGTTTGTTTGTTTGTTTGTTTTTGTAAAAGAAAATATACAAGAGAGTAAAAAATCCTTTGGGCAATCACTTTACTTCATACAGCTTGCAGAGTTAGTCGCATGTCTTGGCTTCTCTCTTTGCTGTGTCCATTCCTTACATGTTTTGTTTGGTGTCTCAGTGGCTCATAAGAGAAAATGGCTGGAGAAGTATAGTTTAAACAAACAAAACAGGAAGATGTGACTATAAAACAGCTGCAAAATATAGAAGTTGGCTAGACAGAAGCCAAGGACAGGAGACATTTCCATATTTTAAACACTTTGCTTGAAACTGGACTATTTCCAGCTTGAGAGTGTTCACTTAAGTGAAGGTGGGAATCAGACACAATTCTCAGGGCAAATGTATTGTTTTATTTAGAAAGTGCAGATCAGGAGTAGGACTGGGCCACTGACACACCTCAAGATAGTCAGAATAGTGCTCGACTAGTATTAATATCTTGAGGCCTTATCAAGCTCGAGGTTTGAGCTTCCTCTGTAGTAAATGGGAAGAGTGTGGGTCATCTGACCCCAATGCAGATATTTAAAAGAGGGCAGATGATTCATGCCTTACAAGAACCTACTTCACTGATGATAAAGGCCAGCTCAGATGGAGACATCTGATGTCAGGTGAAATGATTCCCATCTTGACTGGCAAGACTACTGATGCAAAACCTGAAGTTAGACAGAGAACAACAGACAAAGACTGCTCAGCACCTGTATGATATGTTACCCTATTTGGGGACTTGAGAAGTCTTGTATCCAATTGTTTTCTCAAATTGATGTACATCTGCCGGAGAAGAAAGTCACCATTCATTCAGGGCTCTCCTGGTGTGCTTCTGCCTCACAGGACTGACCACCTGGTTCAGCTTAGCAGAGGCAAGGTTGTAGGCTAAACTCTGTGTCCCAAATTATGCCGCTGTTCAGGCCAGTGGCTGTAGCAGTTAATTTTAGTCTGAGCATCTGTGAGAAATATGTCAGCAGATACACCAGTACATGATGTAGGAATATGGATGTCAGCAAGGCAGCAGCTGTTCAGAATTAAGACAGAACCAAGTAGTTATCTCCTTTTTTAAACCCACCTGTCTTCAGTCATCATGCCTTGTCCTCCACAGACTGTGACAAACAGTGACAGTGGAAACTGGTTCATCCACAGCTGGTGAGATCCAAGAGCAAAGGTCACTGAAGAGATCATCCAGAAACTCCCGTTTCTTGGTGACCTGGACATGCCTAGGAGGCAACCTCTGCAGCATCACCCAGGAGCTCAGCTTAATCATAAGTATAGGCAAAGAGGGTTTTCCCTCAATCACCCTGAATGGCCAGACCCAGTGGTTGTCAAGTTTATCAGTCTTGGCATCATTCCTTCGAACCAACAGTCCAAGAGCAAGTCTGTCATTTAGTCATCTACACAGTTGTCTTTGGAATGAATGAAGGATTCAGGGCTCAGCCAAAATGACTGTATGTCTGATGCACGTTATTTCTGCTCTCCTTCCTGGATTGTAATGAAGGGCTCTGTGGAGTTGCCTAACCCAGCTCCTGCAAACGCTGCCCACGCTGGGTTCTGAGTATGTGCTACATGAACACCGCTGCAACATGCTTTCAGTGAGGCCAGGCAACTCCTTTCACAGCTAGTTTGCTTGGGAGAAAGAACTGCTAGTGGCCAAGACAGTGCTTTCAGGACACCCTGAAATCACCCTGCAGAGCCAGTCAGGATTACTAACTGGGCAAAACTGGGCAAAACTTTAGACACAGCATCTACTGACAAATCTGTGGCCACAGCTTTTGAGGCCAACCTGGAGGGCAGAAGAAAGGAGAAGGTGCTTAAAGAGAATCAGTTGGCCACTTCTGCAGACATCTAAAATTCATGTGCCCATTGTGTAGCCCTGCACATTCCTCACAGTCTGGTGTGTTTTCATGTGATTGCATAAAGAGATGATGCATTCACTAAAATTAGCTACAATACATCTAGAAAATGGACAGCATAACAACATCCATTAATTATAATAATACTTGGCATACTTTCCTTAGTTTCTGAAACAAGACCTGTTTAACCATTGAAATGTCACAGGGAAGTTCTGCTGTTAGTTCTCACCACCATTACAAAGCAGACCCTGGTGGTGAAGCTCACTGCAAGTGATGTCACAGGTTCTATCAGCAGCAGAACAAATGGATATTGAATTCCTACAGATTTGTGTCCTATTTTTCCTCATCTGCCCCCAGCTATGCCCTCCACAGCATTCCCAGCTTCCACTCAGGTCATCTGATAAAGTAACATGGTCTATGGTGTTCTTCCTTCTGACTCCATGCAGGGAAACTAGAGTTACAGAGATCTGATCTCTAAATCACTGTTTATCCACATAGGTTGAAATTTCACCACGCGTGGAAGAAGGACAGGACAAAGGGAAGGATCATGGCATGTGATTTTGCACTACTGCAGAATCTGATATGGTTCAATACAACACTGCAGACACAAAGCCTTTGCCTCAGAGACCTGAAGAGGAAAGGAATTGTGTGTCAAATTGTCTCTCTCAGTTTTTATATCAATAACAAACGTTGTGAAATCTTCTCATTTAAAACCACTCTGGCATATTTGTTTTCTCTCTCTCAGGCTTGTTGGTGATGTTCAGTGTTGAACCCAGTTCTCAGTTTGCTCCATCCCTGGCAACTACTGAGTCTCACCTGCATGCTAGCAACTGCACCTACTATGGACAAAAGTCCTACATTGCTTTAATTCAGGGGCTATCAATATTTATGAGCACTCACAGATTGTTTGGGTCATTTTTCTTGACTATAAAAGTACCCAAATAACAATACTATTACTTATATTCATCCTGTCTCTTGTTAATCCAAATCCTGCACTCTAACAAAAAAAAACCCAACCCAAACCAGAACCTCCTAAGGGAAGAGGATGCTTCTGAATAACTGGCAGAACAGCTTGTTCTCTGATCTCATGGGCTCCCCAGCATATCTGGCCTTTAGCTCCCCCTCTTTCTGGTTTTATGAGTTCTCTCTTGGATTACAATCAGTTGACATAGTCCTGCAAGGTGGCAATAAATGAACAAGAATGTCTGGGTATTTCTCTTAGAGCTGCCAATCACTATCAGTATTAAGTAAATGAGCCGGTGCTTGTTCACACTGCCAAGTAGCATTAAACATGAGTTTGGGGCATCTCTCTGCAAAAAGTAAAATTATGGATCTGTCCTTATTTTTGGAATGTGAAAGCGATTGGCCTGAAGTGATTAAGCATTGAAACGTGCATGTTATAACATGGCACAATAGCCAGCCATTCGATGACCTAGCTAATGAGGAAAGATTATCTCAACCAGTTTATGAGAAGCAAAATGCTTCCAGCAGTGTCCAGATGGCAAAACAACTTGGTGCGTGGTAGCATTTCACTTCCACATGACTGGGTGAAATCCTGTGTGAGAAACAACGATGCTGAGCGTGAGTCCTGGAAACCCTCACACATGTGTTAAAAGGGCAGTGCTGTCGGAGTGAAAAACAGAGCTCTGGCCTCACCTCTAAACACAGCAGCCAGGCTTGTTATTGCCCACAAAGGCAAGTTACATCCAAAACCTTCCTGCTGCTGGAATATGAGGACCATGGTGGGCCACTGCTGTTGTGATGCAAAGACTTGCCATTCTCTTGTGACAGTGATGAGTGTCTCTAATGAACATCAGATTTGCTCCCTTCCTTAGATGAAGGCAAAGAGCATGCCTGACCAGACGTGTTAGCATCACTGCTCACTTTCTGGTGAGCAGGACATTAACTCATTGTGACATTGGGAACAGTGAGATTGGGTTTGTAGTTTTTGCTTGTTTGTTTTATTGTTTAAGTTGAGAGAACCCTAATGAGATAAAGTACCCTCTGGAAAAAGGTAATTGGATTTGAATAGCTTAATTAATGGAGACAGTCACCTACATAACCCTTTTCCCCCCACCCAAATAATGGGGATCTGCAGTCTGCAAAGAGTCAAAATCGGTACACTTCATGATGCAGTCCTCAGGTGTTGGTTAACCATAACATTATTTATGGGTGATGAGGAACTGGAAATAGTTCTTATGTTCAGGTAGGACATATGTACATTCGAATGTCATGAGCCATACAGCAAAATACTCACCACTAAGAACTGGGGAACTTTATAGTTTGGTTTTTTTAACTTTTCAAAAAATACAACCCGGTTATAAGTGAGAACTAAAATATGACGGAATTACAAACAACCAACTGACATCTGCTTTACAGTTGAAGTGCTGGTTGAAGGTATTAATCTGAAATGAAAACCTTTTTATTTAAGCTGCAGATATTTTCCTGCAATTACTGTTAATATTGATTAAGCTGATGAATTGACAGTTGTAGCATTCTGGGTCACAGTTTAACAGCACTGAAAGGAGAACACTTGTGTCACATTCCTGCTGCCTGTTGGAGCAGGAAAAAGATGTACTCTAGGTATGGCTGTTCTCTAAACTGTCACCTCCCATAACCTTCAGGAATTACCCGAGCCAGGTAATGCTTAGCTGATAGTAAACTTGATAAAAGTATTTCTCAGAATACACAGGGGATTCACAGGGCAATAGCAGAATTTTCCCTCTCTCAGACTCCCCACAGGAAAGAGGTATCAGAAAAGAAAGACTGCTATTTTAGGCAGTGGTAGTGAGGGGGAACAATGATGGGATGGGACACACACAGGATCACTGGCTTGGGAGGGATTTGAGAGAGGCAGGGAGAAATATGTTGAGTTACAGTTTAATGGAAGCTGTACACTGTCCATGATTTCCTTTCAGTCTGCCATCTGTCCTAAAGTATGCCCTGCCAGACTGGTATTTTGATGGACCAAGGGACAGACTTAGGGTTGTAACACTGACAAATCTGATGCTCAGTCATGATACTCTGTAGTGTTTTCATAATGTTAGCTGAGATGTTTCTATGAAATAGAGATCTTCTGCCAAGTTTCCATACGGTCTTCTTTTAAAGGAGAACCATGCTCTTAATCTTAACAGCAGTTCCATGGAACCAGGACTTCACTACCTTCTGAAGTCCCTGCTGACACTGAGGGAGCTTCAGGCTGTTGAGTCAGCTGGAATGCTCTCACATCCTGTCCATGGGGAGGTATTGCTTAGCAGAGTTGAAACAGACTTTTGTTTTGGCACTTAGGTATTGTTAATTGTGGTGCTGACAGACTAGCTCTATCACCATGCTATGAAATCAGACATGATCTTAACTGCCTTGCAGGGTTTACATTTTTAAAGTGCTCAGTGCTTATCCCCTGTGTATAGGTCTCTTTGGAGATCAGGTTTACCCTGAAGATCAAGATCAGGCCTCTTGTTTCAAGTGCGAAGTACCAAAACAAGCTACTGTGCAGCAGTGCAACTGGACAACTCCTCCCATCATTTCCCCTTTGATTAAGAGACAAAGGAATCTGTGGTTGAACTTCTGCCACTTGCCAGATGTCCTTTTGGCTATCCTGCTAAACTGCACAAAACGTTGTGATTTGATTTTATTCTTTTCTTTTTTTTTTAAGTAAAGGGAAGAAATACTTGAATCTGGTTGTTCAGTAGGTTTTTGGACATTGTAACAAATGCTTTGTGAAAAGTCACATTGACCTGGTAAGATGTAATCGAGTTATCTTAATGTCACTTTAAAGCTTCAGACCTCTGCAAGTCTGTTGGAATGGTATCCTCCTGCAAACAAGCTCAGAATTCCTTTAGCCAGTGTTAACAGCTTTCTGAGGCAACAGACATTGCTTCTAATATACATGAAACCTAATCTTGGCTCTTACTTGACTTTTTTTTTTGTTTGTTTTCCAAAATCTCCTTATTCATTTTCACTACCACATTTAATGCTTTGATCCTGAATATACTCAACAAAGTAAATATGTTAAATGTCTTCTGCTCTTGAAGCATCCTATCACAAAGAACTTTTCTGTGGAATATAACTGACACCTTCAAATGTGTCTTCTTTCCATAAATAAATCTATTCTAGTGAGGTCATTTGTGCCAAGAGCATTTTCTGCTTCCCAGTGTTAATCCCCTTGCAAGTCTCTTCAGGCCTTCAGAGGAATCATTACTGGTAATCAACCACAGCTTCCCTGAACAAACCTGGGTAGTGGTGGCACTGGGTCCCACAAAACAATGCCAGGTTAATGAGGCAGTAAGAGAAGGGCTTTTTAGTTTGATGGAACTTTGGGAATGTGAATTTCCTTCTCACCCTCCTAGAGCAACTTAGTTTTTGACCAAGATAATGCAGAGAAATTTTGGCCCAGAGATACAGCTCTCTTCAAAAGACCACCTGTGCTCTATCATGAACATCTGCCTACCAGAAAGCCCAGGTTTTCTGCTGCAATGTGTATTCACAGAAATGGACAATCTGTGCTGGGACAAAAAACCTGATTGCACTGTGCACAGAAAAGGGATTTAAGCCAGACAGCTGACCAGGAATCGTATGGAGGCTTCCCAGCAGATGTCCATTTCCCAGAGTTAACAGAAATCCTTGGGAAGCAGAAGATCATGTAGCGCAGCCTTGAAGCTCTCTTGCCTTAGAGGGCTGAAAAATGAAAGATATAACTTTTCCCACAGTCTCACTCCAGATATCTGATTTAGTAGGAACAGGGCTCAGTTTTTACTTAGAATGGGGCCCTCTGTTATATCTGGTCAACAAATTTACATTACTTATTTTGCAAATTTATCATCACAGAGATTAACAAAACCCAGAGGTGACAAAAAACATGTAAATGAAACTCTTCCTTAGCAGCCATTAAAATTAATTGACTATGTTTGAGTATGTACAAGAATAGGTTCTATGTCTGCAAAATGTTCATTTGCATAATAGCCAACTCTTTTTCTGATAACTCTTCTCAGGAAACTATTACAATGAAACATGAAATGAATGAACAATTTAGAGATCTCAGTTGTATGAATCCACTTCATAAAACATGTATGTGTGAAGGAGAAGTCAGCTGACCATAAAACAAAGCGAAAATACATGAGCTCACTGTGGAAGGAAAGATATTTTTAGTCATATTTAAACGAAATACATTCTATTCAAGGCTTATGTCATGGTCTATTAAATTATAAGAGTGAAAACAGGTTCTGATTTAAGAAGAGATAACACAGCAAGATGTGATGTGTCAGAAATGTAATTTTGTGCTGTTAGGCTGATGCTCTGCTTGTCTTCAGTTTGTTGGGGGCTGACCAAATAGGGAGGTTCATCATAGCCAGGAGAATCTTAACCCTCAAGAGTCCAATACTGTAACTCATATACAGCAGCAGCATTTCCCCCTTGTGTAATCAATAATGCCATTTACATTAGTTAAGAATTCACAGGAAGTAAATCCCCCAAAGAACAGTTACAGTCACTGGGGCTGGAGGAGAGAGCTGTCTCTGAAAATTAGGTCATAAAGATCAAACTCACAAATAATATAGGCCTGGACAGATCCCCCTCAATAGCAAATGAAGCCTGGGTGTCTTACAACTAAATGTACATTGCAAATCTGGCTCCAGGTGCTTGTAACACCAATCCCTACCTTACCATGCTCCAGCAGAATTAGTGACCCTGGTTCATCAAATCTCATTGCCTCCAAGGAGCTTCACTTGTCCCCAAGACACTCCTGACTTCTCCTGTGGCACAGAGGCCTCTTCCAATCCCAGTCCCACGTGGTTTTTTTGCCTTGGTTGCCAAAACCTGGCAGCTTAAGGAGAGGTAAAGAAATGTGTGTATAAATAGAAAATGAAAACTCTTTTGCAGTTTAAATGCTATCTCAAACATAAAGTTTGACAGCCCTGATATTTGAAGGGAAGAAAGCAAAGACAGGTCTTGACTTCTGTGATCTACAATGGCTGACCTTTGGCTTCTTATAGCGTCAGTGCAGAAAGGCAGTGCTCAAGGAATGGAAGTTGCAATACGAAATGAGGGGTTACAGTGGCCAAGCTGGGTGTAGTCTGTGTTGATCATGCTCAGAATACTAACAAAATCTTATCGTGTAGGAGAGCATTCATTTTCCCCAAATTTAGTCTTCTAGATATCAAACATTTTAGCAAACCTTGACACAGAGCTTATCTTTATAGTCAGGGGAGACTGGCCACCAGCTGGGGGCAATTGTCACATCCTAAAAAAGGAGGATAAACTAAATGCCTTTTGGGAGATACTTATCAATGGCCAGTGACTATAAACAGAGCGTATCTACACCAGAGAAGGTTAAGTGGAGTATACCAAACTTTTCCTCCTTAGTCTCAGGACTGATTTTCATTCAGAAGCTTACCCTTCTATATATATATTTCATTATAATTCCAGCCTGTAACACATGTAGAGAAAAGAGAGTGCATTGCAAAAGAGGCCTCCTTGCCCAGAGCCTTTCAAGATCACCTGAACCACAAGAATGTCAGGTTCTTCTCAAACTTTCCAGCATTGATGAAGTCCTCAGGTAACTCTGGAGTGAGGAAGGCTGAGCAGTCTGTTCAAACCTATTCTTCTCTACACGCTCTGAAAATGAACTTCCACTCTGACAGGAAAGTGATTTATTGAAACCCACTTGCCTCCCATCCTTCTCTTGAGGTTCCTTTCGGTGCAGCAGGCACAGGCAGGTAGCTGGGGGTTCAGGCTGCAACTTGCCAGCAGAGGCTCTACTTCTGTACTCTCAGTGGTTAATAACAGCTTGTACTCTTAAACTGTACTGCTTCAGCCATTCCAGCACAAACACAAACTGGTATAGCCAACCTGGAGAGGACATATAGGATATACATTTATGCTGCACTAAAGAGTACTGAAAAAATACCTAAATTGGCTTTATAGGTTGTCCCTGTGTCTCTTTTTGTTGCCAAGCTGGAGAAACAAGTGACAGCAGCAAGTGACTTTTCTTTGGAAGATAGATGCTCTTGGTGACTTCTGAGGGGATTGCAGGAAAATGCTGGAAAACTAACAGGTCCTTAATAATTGTGCTTGTATGGTTAGAACCATGGTGAGGAGGACCTAAGAGAATCCTCACCATGGCAAAAAAAACTCAGCAACTCTCCACTCAGGAATTAGGATGTATTGTATCTAGAGAGGAGTTGAATAATGGACTCATTAAGCTTCAATTCATAATGCTTTGCTACTGAATTACAGTGCTCAGGAATGGAACTGTTCTGGAGAAGTCACCCAGAAGAGGCAGCAAAGTACTCCTAAGTGCTCCTATTTACCAAGACAAGAATGAATAGCTATTCTGAATAAGCAACAAATCCAAAGACAACAGGGAAAACGGGAAAAGAATGAAGGGAACTGAGCATTTAGCTTGATAAACATGTCAGGAGGCTTCCCGGGATTAGTTGATGAATACATAGGCTGGTTGGTGCTGTATTGTCAGCCTTTAATTTTCTTGTAGGCTCTTCCTCCTAACCCATAATATGACAGGGTCACATTTACTTGGTGTTGTCCACAAGGCTAAAAGACATTTGATGATGGATAAAAGTTATAGAGAAAACCTCAATAAATGTATTTGCAGTGTGACGGAGGAAATAACAAGAATGACTCACTTCAAGAACAGTGAACTTTCTAAGTCACCATTTTACTTGGAGGTCTGATATAGTTGGTCATTGATACATAATTTTGCCTCTGGTGGATTCTGACTTGCAGAGGTCTGGGAAAACTAGTCAGAGGGAAAAACAAATAGGTGGTTTTCTTCTCTTGCCTCCATGCTGGCAAAGGAAAAGAAAAACAAAACATGCCAAACCACCCAAGAACCCTATGTTTCTCTTCAAATAGATTTATGCTTAGCACTGGTGGTGTTCTGGAAGCTGTCTGCTGTATGAGACTCAGTCATTTCATCACGTGCATGTATTCTACATGCTCTAAAATACAATTTTTAGCTCCTTCAAAGTTCTTTCTTGTCAAAGACTTTGCTTTTCCTTTAAAGTTGCTCATGTGCTTTGAATGCAGAGCTCTCTGTGTCTGACTTCACTACTGCATTAGACATAGTGAGGACAGATCTAGGGATATAATGGGACAACAGATTGGCCAGTATGTGCACAGATTTGTTATCGCTTGTTCCTGCCTGCTCTGGAAACAATGGAGGAGCAGAAGCAGCTGGGATGCAGAGGAGATGAGGCGTAACATCTCTCTAGGAGTGCTGACTGCCCAAGCACCTCTGGTCCTGCCAGTCCTGGGCTGTCTGCTGGTGGGAGCAGGCAAGTTCAGATGGCTCTTTTTGAGGCTGCAGTCTGGTCCTGTCTGTCTGCTGTTTGTTACTATTGCCCAGCATGGGCATCTTGCTCCGATCTGCAGTGTTGCTGCATTTCTCCATGTGATGGTTCTGAAAATGAAGCAATGATGGTGACAGGGTTGGGCATCAGACAACCTTGTAAGCTGAATTTGGCCCTTAGTGTGTTACAAAGGGAAAACAAACAGCACAGAAAGCACCGAAGTGTGCCTTAAACAAAAAGGCTTGATAAAGATGCATCTTTCTCCATGTCCTCAGCTTGACTTTAATGGAGTTATTCCAGCCTACACAGGTGAGAATACAGCCCACTAGGCTACGTACTGCCATGCAAAATTCCTGTGAGTGCTACAGTTTATTTTTTCTTTTGTTGGTTCTGCCATCTGGCACAGCCTTCTTATATCCTTCTCCATTCACTATCTTCTGAAAACATATTTTGTGTTTTCTGTAGACTGTCACATTTCCCTTGCCAAATATTAGCTTTATGACCAAACACTTCTTCTGATTCCTTTTGAAATCACTTCACAGAACCACCTGTGTCCCCCTGAGAATACCTTCAGCTGTCTATTATGAGATGTTGTATTATGTTTCCAGGTACAGTATGAGTTAAAAAAAATGCAGCTCTGGTTTTGGCAAAATTAAAGCTTCACAGCTTTTATGGGTCCCAGTGACTATAAATAAAAAAAGGGGAACTGAAAAATACAGTCCTCTCTGTGAGTCACATGTAGGTTGGCTGCATTTCTGAATTCACCTCCTGAGAGAAGAAGCTTTGCCTCCATTTTCAGACAGACATGTATCACCTTGGGATGGCACTGCAGGATCAAACTGTAGTTGATGAAAAGTCATGGATGTCACAAGCACCAGAATGAGACATTTAAACTGTAAACTCTTGTGATTTATACAAAACACAGTCTCCTACAAAGGCTTGTGCTCATCTACTGAGGGATGGGATTTGAAATTTTATTGCAAAGATTCCCACATTTAATTTCCTTTGACTGGATATGTACAAGAGGTTCTTCAACATATAAAAAAGTGCTGCTGAGCTTTTCTCTCTTTGAGACACACCTGAAGAAATGCATTGGTTTGGTTGGTATCTCTCAGCTGATGATTACAAACAGGAAAGTTGGGAAGGAGAGGCATCAGGGTGAAGCCTTTCAGTCCTGCTCCGTCCAGACGATTTAAGGCACAGAACACGGGGTTACTTTGAACCTTCACTTGTCATGGAAGGGGGAATTGTTTAGCAGTTCTTGAGTGATGCTCAGAGTATTTCAAGACCAGAGCTTTTCTTAGGACATTATGTATGGGTTGAACCACTTAGAGTGACTAAACAGCAATTTAAAAATAAATCATGAATGTTCAAGGTAGGTGAGCTCTGACAGTAAATAAAGCAGAAATTTTGATTTTTAGACAAGTTCTTTCTTTCTTTTCTGGAAGGTGTCCTTTGATTCAATCTGTTTAAAATTATTAGAGAAAATTAGATATATTGCAAAATATCAGGACCAGTAGGATCCAAGTATAAGAGGAAACATTTAAACACACAGGTGTGGCAGAGGGGCCATACAGAGAGAGCTCATCTCCATTTCACTGGTCCTTCTTTCACACTTGTGAGTTCATCAGTGAGAAATTCAGTGAATGAAGTAAAAACAAGGATGGGATGTAAAAAAGAGGAGCTGTGATTCCCTAATACTTGACTGGCAAGCTGGTGTGGTGGATCACTAAATGCCATGAATCATTTGCAGACCAAGATCAAACAGTAAAGAGGACATAATTCACCTAGTCCAGCATTCATGCAGGACTTTGACTACCTGGAGCATTCAGCAAACCACTGGTTTTTAATCTTCTCATTTCTAACCTCTTTTCACCTCTGTTTCCTTCTAGACTCAGCCATGTACTTGTTACTCTACCTTGTCTATTTCTTACTTTATTTCATCATGTTAATGAAGAAGTAAAATTTCGCTCATTCCAATTTCTTTTTTACCAAGATGAAATCACGTCTAACAATTCCTATTATTTTTGGTTCCTTTTCTTCCAAGTGTTGAAACTTGTACTGGGTGAAATGGAAAAACAACATCCTTTTGGGAAAAATGAGGATTGACTGGTCCTGTGCCTGATCTTATTTCATATTTTGCCTCCATCTAAATGCAGCGTCTTGTAATTGAAAGACCTATGAAACTGGCAATCAAATTATTCTAGTCTATATGCAGTTCATACCCAAACAGTCAGATATGAGCATCCCATAAACATAAATCAAATAAATCTGTACAGCAGGAGAAATCTGTGTTATCCAGATATCCAGAGCTGACAATATGAATCTGAGACCTCTCCTAAAATCAAAGTATGATGCATAGCAAACATCCTAGAAGAAGAGTAGCAATCAATACATCAAAGACAAGAAATGGAAAACAGGGCTATAAGTTTAAGCATCCCTAATGCCACAATGCTTCTGAAGCAAGTTTGACAGACCTCTGGTTCTTTTATGGATACAGCAAAGTCATGCCTGAGATTTTCAAATCCCCCCCTTGAAGCTGCAGTTCTGTCAGTCTAAGCTGGCTGAGGTTGTTGTTACCCCTTGACTACTTGCCCTGCTGCCCCCACAACACTGCTGACTGGATTTTTTGCCTCTCCCTGACACTGGCAAAAAACATACCTAGTCCTGCAATGGAGAGCTTGGAGAGCTAAACTGGAAGGAAACGCTTCTTTCCCCTCTGCTCCCCTCATGAAACGAGTTGTTAGTTTATACCCCTTCACTGGCTCCCAGTATGGTCACACAAATGTCAGTGAACAGAATGGAGAGAGCATCTAAGGTAAAGTGGAGGGCAACCCCACTTTAGATCATATGAAATGCTGTGAAATTGCAGCTTTAAGAACAAAATCTCTCTCCCAGTCATGTATATGTGTGTATGTGGATATTTTGAAAGGCCTACACATTCATTTTACTGCAGTGGAGTAATGTTTCCTCTGATACAGGATTCTTGAAACCCTGGGTCACCTTGCTTCATGAGTTAACCACACGGAACCACCATACCCTTTGGCATTTAAACTTCTATTAAAGTATAAAAATTGCTCTTATCCATCATGGTTTTTCAGCAAATCTTCCTACTAAGACCAAACTGTGCAATGTTTCCATTCTTCAGTCCCAAAATAGTCTGAAACGATACTGATGAGAGATAAATGCTGCCCAAATCGCTTGTTTCTATTCAGGCTTTGACTCAAAACCTTATTGACAACATTATAAATGTCAACATTTGTTACATAATACATGAATACATTTTAGCAGATGGAGAGGAATGGAAATGAAGCCAAGATGCAGTTGAGGCTGGATTTGGAATTGCTGGAAGGAGGAGGATGAAGAAAGGAGAGACGCCAAGAAGGAAGTAGAGCAGAAATAGAGAAAGGAAGATGGGAAGGAAGGGAAGGGAAGAGAAATCATCCCTACTGAATTCTGCTGTATCAAATACTAACAGAGTGAGACGATGCTAAACAGTGCATTACCCTCTGTAGCAAAAGAGCAGACTTTGCCTTTGTTCATTCTATGAAACTCTCTTTGAGACAAATAGTTGTGCTGTGGACTGAAGGCTCACCTATACTCATACTGTAGCCCAGTCTCCATACTCCGGGGTGGAGTTTGTTCTCTTCCACAGGATGAGCAGGTCAGACACATCTTAACTAAAACAGCCTGCTCACCACTAATTTTAGATTAGCAAGAGTGACCCACTGCCTAGAACCAATAGCTATATCAATACTGCAAACTACACTAAACTTCTGAAAGGGTTTTGCCATCATTAGAAATTATGATCATTCTAGATTAAACAGATATGGGATGCTGCCATTCATCATTCAGGCTGTAAGAAAATCCAAACTCTTTTAGAAGGCTCATCGCTATGCAGCAGAAAAACATGCCACAGGGATGAACTGCCTGCAAAACAGTTGTTCCAATCTGCCAATGCCAAATTTGTTTTTAGGATCTAATAAAAAGATGACAGAGGACAAGATGAGAAACACTGTGAAAGCAAAAGGTAAACCTACGATTTTGCACTCTGGGGACCAGCTACCAAGAGCTATTGTTACCCATGCATCAAACAGGCACAGAATGAAATTTTCAGAAATCCCTTTACATTTTCCAAAGAGGAGCTTCTATGAACCTTCTCTTTTCTTTTTTTTCCTATGTTGTTTATGTGCTGAATATTTACACTTCTCTTCTTAGAAACACGGTTGATTTGTCCCAAAGTGTCTCCATTTGAAATATGACTGTATTGATTCATGATATTCACTATTCTTGTGCTTTTCTTTAGTAAAATATAAAAGAAAAACAACAACAATTCAATACTCAAAGCAAATTTGCCTAGGAAAACAAGGAATCTTTTCTATTTTAGATGCTTTGTAGTTCCATTTCTATAGACAGGTTCAGTTCATCTGCTTTTGGTCTCAGAATTGCTTTTCTAGACTTCAGCACAAGTATAAGTCTGACAAACTTGATTTATGTTAAGAAATAATTTTTATGTTGTCATAGAAACCACTGCAAGATGATCCAGGCATGAGTAAAAAGTAACAATGAAAAGCAGGTTGCTGGTTTCACCAGTGAAACTCCCCTTGTTGCCGATGTCCCACCAGTAATTTCCTTGCCCCCCTAAAGCGAAAGGGGCAGAATGATGGTATCTGGGAGGATGACTGAGAGGAAAAATTTGCCTAGAGGGTGACTTCAGTGTCACAAGGCAGGTACATCTCCCAGCCCAGAAGAGGGCGTGCAGCCAGCACAACCTCTCCTGCAAGGCTGCAGCTTGAGGAGCAAAGTAAAGGTTTCTTTTGAATAGGGAGAAAAGCTGGACTAGAAATCCCCCAAGTCAGTTATAGAGATGTCCAAGCCATGGTGAAAAAAGGCACACTAATTTCCTTCTCGCATGCCATGGGTTTGCTTCCATCAGCAAGAATTAATCATACCCACATTTTAATGTTTGCACAGCTCTTGGCACTGTACTATGCATAAACAATTTCTGCTTCAATAAGAGGATGCATTCACCTGGACAGCAACAAATGTAAGGGAGTAAACGAATCAATGAACACTGATCATCATGACGTGTTCATGTAGAAGCATCCTCACCCACTCCAGCACTGCCTGCCCACAAGCTCTGTGACACAGCACAGGTAATTACACCCTGCCCGACATAGATGATCATTCATTTGTGCACAATGAGAGCACAGCAGTGTGTACTGTGTACAACACCTACACTCTACTCAATCTCCACCATCAGTCATCGACATTTTAGGGGTGTTTATCCCCAAGATTTACAAGGGCAATGAACATTGCTAGTACTTGCCACTACAGCTGTCAGACTGACTTGACGTTATTTCCCAGGGGAAATCTGTTTCTGCATCTGCTACTGTTGGTTCAGTTTACAACAGGCTTTCAGCTAAAGGGCTGTTGCTGCGGATCCGTGGCCTCACAAACAGGCAGGGCAAAAATGTTACTGCAAGAAAGTCAGAAAACCTGTAACATTTTGTGCAGCCTTTGAGTTCCTCTAAGTGGAAAAGCCAGAGAATTTCAGTCCAGAATGCCCCTCTGCTGCAATTAGTACTGGGAACAGTCCAAAAAGAGTAGGACATGGATTGATTACAGCTTTTATTTTTTTTCCTCTAATTCTGATTAATTGCAGTATGTCAATAATTAGAAGAGAGTTAAGTGAACAAATATTGCCTCTTTTTCTGCTGGTGCACTGTCCAGACAGTATTATTTCCCCCCTACTATTTATTACTTGGAAATATTTGCCAGACAATCTCTTCAAGCCCTCTCTGAGCTGAAGCCTACTGGTATTAATTTTGCAAGTGTAAGAAACAAAGGCAGGTCTGGCATTGGTTCTGCTTCCTCATAAAATGAAAGAAGCTTTAAGCACTGGATATGCCATGGATTGTGGAAAGTGAATTCTGAACTGGCATTTTCCAACATTCTCTGTAAAATGCATTCTTGTAGGCTTTCCATGCAGCATTCTCATTGTTAAAGAAGAACAAATTACAAAATACAAGGGGCAGGAATACAGCTGAAGTAAACTTGCCTGACTGTTTAAGTGGATATAAGTGGACATTTTTGACAGGGCTCACTGGAGTCTAATTACAGGAATCTGAATAGAAAGCCTGGTCATTTGCTTCTTTTCTCCAGAGACACAAAGATGCACAGAGAACAGAAAATTAAACCAAAACTTAGTTATTGCCATGATTATTGTTGCTAGATTATAAGAAAGTGCCTATCTGCCACTTGTCCCTCATATACACATGTACATGTCTCATTTTATGTTTACTGCCTTTCCACAGCTTGTTTCATACATGCATCTCGTTATGTCTCATTGTCACATTTCATTCCCATGCTCTTTATAGTGCAAAACAAGGTGCGTATTTGGTTATGAAAATGCTGGAGGGAGTTGAGGGTGTTTTTGCATGGGAGATGCTACATTACCATGTCAATCACTGCTCCTTCTCCTTCTTAGCGTTTGCAGATTAATCCTGGATGAGGCTCAGCTGGGAGGCTTCTGGCACTGGGAAAGCTGAGATTCAGGTAGCAGGTTCTCAGCCGCGGTCCACGGGCAGGTGATTCACACGCTGTGATCAAACTTGCATCGAGGGGGCTCAAAGCTCTCCTCCCACCGTGCTGAACAGCGGGTTTGGAGCTGCGCAGAACTTAGGGAAGATAGGCTTTCCCAGTTGAATTCTTTCACTCTGGGCCTACATATAGTCCTTTGGGGTGTTTTTTGTTTGGTTGTTTGTTTGTTTTAGGGATTTTTTGTTTGAGTTTTTTGTTGTGTTTTGTTTGTTTGTTTGCTTTTGAGGGTTTTGGGGGTTTTTGGAGGGAAGGTTGCTCCCTATTAACCAGCCTAGTTGCCAAAAAAGAAGTAGGGGAGGCAAACCACAGACTCCTTCTCCAGCATTTCAGTGTCCACTGGTGCTGGCTGGGCACGCCATTTCGACCTATCATCCCGGCTCCTGCTGCGGTTTGTGCCCAGTGAATGTGAGTACTGATGGACTTCCTGCTGCCGGGGCCGCTGAATTGATTCCCACTTTCTCTTTTCCTGTGTTTTGACCTGTGTTCAACAAGGGATACTATTAAACATTGGGACTTACAGGCTGTCGGGGTCTCTTGGAGGAAGCTTTCTTTTCTTGCAGGGCATGCAGAGGGATTATAGTGGGGAAGACCCAGACACTTTCCCTACGAGAGAGAAATATGAAGGGGTCGAAGCAGAACTGCAAAAGCAGCATGGCAGCATGGTCAGATACAGCAAAACAAACCCCCATTCACCTGGAACAGTGGTTGCTGTGACCTGAGGTGTAAGCATCATGTGTTCACTGCGTAAGCTACACTCCCTAAAAGGCAGTGATTCCTGGAAATGAGAGCTTAAGTCACCTACCTGCTCAGATAGCACTGCTTTGATTGCTGCATCCTGGGGCAATTGCAGATCCAGCACATACATCAGCTGTTGGTAGAGGCTTTGTTACGGAGACATGGAACAGGAGAATGGTTGTGGAGAGGTGGAATAGAAGAATGCTTGCAATATTAGTAGAAGAGTGGCATCAGCAGGCAGGTCTGTGGGAGAGAAGGAGTGTTGCATTTGCTGGGATATGGATATAAAAAGTGCCGCTGCCAAATCTAGCGGTTCCCCTTGTTTGTCTCCTGTTCTTATTATTTTTTTTTTCAAATAACCAGTGACTTAAAGACAGAAAAAAACCATAATAGTATGCCGTCCTTTATATTCCAGAGCATCCCCCTTCTCCCTGCTGTTTGGCATCTCGCCCATTTCCAGCAGGCACTTTCAGATGCAGATTTCTCCCTGAATAGGTATGGCGGGGCTCTTTGTCCTCATCTCCCCCACCTTCATTAGCGGCTCTGCTGCTGGGGCCTTGCTCAGCTATCAGAGGGACCAGGGCTGGATAAGAAGCAGAGGAGAAAAGGCCCCCTGAATACTGATTAATTACCATACAAATGGAGGAACACCCCAGCTATGCAGAGGGCGGTATCTTTGTAAAACACGCGTAAATAGCACACAAAACAATGATTACACAGCGGTTATGCCCCAGTTAAAATTCATCCTGGGTAGGCTGGATAGCGCATATCCCTATATGCTAAAATGGGCTCGCTTTGGATCCGCAAATGGTTTATAGATTTCTCCTGAGATAGGGGCACTGCCCGAGGCGTGGTGGGCATATCAGCACGGTACTGTGTCAGCGAGCCAGCAAGCCGTGACAAGAAGACAGATGAGGATAGGCAACTGGAGACGATCCCCCATTTGTCTGTTGTCTTGGTTTCGGCTAAATGTTGAGAGATGTCGGTGAAGCAGCAACATCTGTACAGGTGTGGCTCAAGGGCCAGCCACCCCTGTGGAGTGGCTCGGGGTCCTAGCTGGGTGCCATGGCCAAATGTGTCCACAAACACAGACCGGCTCATCCCAGGGTTTCCTTTACACTGCAATAGCCTGGGTTATAACCCTAAATCCTTCTGCAGTCAAGAGTCACGCTGGCAACCTGAGGAGGGACATTTGGAAAGAAAACCATTTAAAATGAGGGCTTTTTTGTTATGGCCCGTGGTTCATTGGGAACAAATGACAGAGCATTTTGAGTTACTATAATGCTGAGAGCTTTGGGATATAACCACAGCAGCTCTGATGCCAAACTCAAATGATAACCAAAGCGCTTGTACAGTTCTTCCACCCCTGTTTGCCTGCCCTCCTCTCTCACAGGAAGGGGGACCAGGATGGAAATGGCACTTGAATGGCACGCTCTGGCCGGGTCTGCTGCTCTCTTGTATCAAACCCACTGTGGAGACAGATCCTGAGGAGATAAACCTGAACGATTTGGCCTCAATTCCAAATTCTCTCTTGCCACTATCAAAACACTTTCTGGGAAGCATTATGTAAAATTTACCTACACAAATACCACACAACATTCTGGGTTTGTAACCATATAATTATACCTTCCAGAATGATGTATTGTAGCCCTCTGAAGACCTGAACAGTTAGGTAACAAACGCTTTGATGACAAGTACTCTGGAAGGACTTCAAAAGCTCAGTCTGCTGGGGAGAAGAAGAGGAACTAATCACCTTTTCTATAACCTCTTGGATGTATAGGGAGGAAAAAAACAACTTTGTGAAAGCACGATGTTTCTTTGAAAACCAGCATAAGGCAGTACTGTCTATAGAAATCTGCTTTATGTTCTATTAGGTTCTCACTTTTCAGGCGTATTCATTTGCTGTTATGTGAAACACATGCAAGCCTCTCAGTATCAACTATGCTTTCAGATCTTTATTAGCCAGTAGAACTGGGAGACTGGCATATCCCAGATCTGGAAGAGGGGGATAGGGAAAAGATTTTCTGAGCTCCGTGAGAACCAACATTTGAAAGATAATTCAGGATTTCTTGCAAATGTTGACCAATTGACCTGTACACTGGATGTGTGCCAGGCTGCAGTTTCATTAAGAGATCCCAAATTAATCATACATGTCTCAAAGAGGTATCTTAGCAAGATTTTTCTGCAAATACTATTAACATGGTTCCAGTTATGTAAATATCAGGGTAGGACTTTTAGCATGTGTGTTACAAAAAGAGGTGAAGGGGTACGTCAGGTTAGTTTAACCACAATTTCAGCACCAGTCTGCCTAAATCTGTTTCTAAATCAATCCAGTCCTGCTACCTCCATGACCAAACCACACATAAAAAGGCCTTAAAAACTGAAGTGATAAACCCCCAAGGAACAGCAGTTTGTAATGAAAACAACAGGGATGATAATTAAACTTCCACCAATGTTCTGAGTTGGCAGTCAGCTCAGTTAGCAAACAGTAATAGAGAGACAGACCAAATTCTTTACTTGCCTGTCTGTGGGACTGATCAGCCTTGACAATGTTTCACCCCACCTCTCTAAAACGGGGTGAAAGACTCTATTCAGGCATCAGGCAAAGCTGTTTCCATCTGGCATATTCCTCCTTTCTCATGAGTTTTCTCCTACTGTTTATTAAGGAGCTGGTTTATAGAAACCTCCTCACCCCATTTGCCTGCAAACTCCCAGCTCATTCTTGTCTCATTACTTCAATTTTAACACTCACAAGACATTTTAATAAGAATTCATTTCCCATCTGAGAAAGCCTTAATGTGTGCCACACAGTGACACTAACGAAAAATATTAGGTTCTGTACCATCTGATTTCTGGGCTTTTGTGACTACTTGCGACAGCAGCATTGTCAGTAAATATACTTCGTTTATGTCAGCTGCTGATTGGAAAAAATACTGATCTATTTTCTGCCAGTATAGGTCATATCTATAAATTGCCAGGTGAACTCAAAAGTGGCTTCCTTGGACCACTACAATCTCTACATGATGAAGTATCTCTATAACTTATTCTTTTCAGACATATCCTGCTGTATTTGAGCTTGCAAGGTATTTTTTTCAGAAATATTTATTGCATGTTCTGTGCTTCATGGCTCTGCTTAGCAGGCGAGCATTAGTGACAGATTTTTTTTGTGCCTGGCATTTGCATAACTTGGATACCATGAGTTCTTTAAAAGTTCTGTATTTCCAAAGCTCTTCTTGTCATAGTGGTCTAGTACAAAATGTATTGACCTTCTGTGCTTATTAGTGTCCTTTTACTTACTGTTTGAGCTCCTTGAAATTTTTAATGTGTTTTATCCTGGCAAAATGATAAAGAGGTAGAGAGTAGAAAGGGAGGAACTGAATGAACTAAAACCAAAATGACTTATAAGTTGTCTGAACAATCAAATCAGGTAGCTGAAAAACAAGGATAGCTGTTTTTCTGACCTATGCTGCTGCTCTCCATTCTTTCCTGTTTCTTCCACTGGGAAAACCCACCCTTTTTCCTGTTTTTTCCACTGTTGAGATATTTTTCATGTCAATTATTTTTGATTTAACAACACATTTTAAATAATTTTTAGCATCCTTATACAGCTTGACTTTTTCTCTTTCCTTTGCAAAGTCCCCGTCATAAAAAATGAAAGCGCATTAAAATTTCTCCTTTGATCTACACTGCAAATAGGGACCTAAATCAAAGACCTGGATTGAGCACTATTAGTGGAGGCACATCAGATCAGGTGGGTGGCAGCTGATGAAACCTGAACTGTAATATTGGCAGACAGAGCAAACTATCAGATCATCAAATATGATTTTAAATGAAGTCTGAAATCTGAAAGGATTCTGGAAAGAACCATTTTCAGGTAAAGGCAAGGAGAATTATTCAAAATATAACAAGGGAGTTAAAAAGGACTAAAAAAGGCTCATCAGCTTCCTCAGTTCAAGGGGTTTTATTATTATGTATTTGTGAATTTTCTAAAACACTTTGCCTTCCCTGTCACTGACTAAAGCAGAGCACTGCATAACCATCATCGTGCATTTACATTTTTCTTTGTTGCTGAGGACTGCCAGCTTGAATTAGAAGCTGTTCATAGCCAAATTCTGAAGTATCAGGATATTGACTTGGATGTGGCAATGGATTAAGGCAGGGCTCTTCCACCCCTTCGAGCCTCACTGGGGAGGGTGTTGAAGGGTCATGAAGCTGCTCCTGAACTGCCACTGTTCCTGACTGACATAATTTTGCTTTACTCGAACACGTCAAGCTGTCTGTATCCTTCTGTCAGCTCCAGGCAAGGATGCCAGCCACTAAGATAAGGGCAGCACAATCAGGCAAGGTTGGTAGTTGTGTCAGCCACCCCAGCTGGATCTGCTGCTGCCAAAACTCTGTCATTCCTGTCTCGTGGGCAGCAACTGTTTGTAAAACCAGTCTACTGCTTTACAAAAGCTATTCCTTCACCCCAGACTGGGCATTTGTCAAAGTCCTGAGTCACTCAAAAGCCCAAGAGAGGCTCTTTGACTTGTGCTGTGGTCCCCCAGCCCTTGCTGACAAGTAGCCCTGACTCATGCTCTTTGTATGAACAGGAGTGTTCCCTTCACTAAACCACACCCCTAAGCACAAGGCAAAAGATCAGGTGAGAGATTTAATCTCAAATGCAGAACACCAGATTATTGCCATTCAACCTAACTCACTGGTCCCCAAAATATATTTAAAATTTCATTAGAATAAATCATGTTCTGCACAAAGCAAGTCAGTGCTCTTAGTTGGGCATGTATTTGTTTATTGCCCAGTTCCGTAATGAAAAAACACTGATTTCCATACAGTTGTGTTCCTAAAGGCTTAAGAACCAATGTCAGCTGAATATATTCATACTGGATGTTCAAACACTGCACGAAATACGCTCTGCAAACTAGTCACCTTCAAAATGTTAGTGGCACCTTCCTGAATAATTCACCACCACCAGATTGCATGCCCTTTGGGCCCACTGGGAAACTGAACAGGAAAGGTTGGACAGGAACATGATATGATGACAGCAATGTTGAATTCAATGCTATTAATATACATTTGGAACATTTTTCCATCATGTTTTTAAATGTCTTCAGGTAAATTTCCTAAATTCCTGCATTCTTTTCTTTCAACCTTTCATTGTCTTTCCCTTTTCCTTTCCTCTTTCTTTTGTCCCCTTCCTCTCCTTTTCCTTTCCCCTTTCTGTTTCCTTTTCCTGTTCCTTTTTCTTATTTCTCTATTTTACTTTTGTGTACTCTACATTCTTGGCTTTACTATTCTGCTGCTTTTTATTTCAAGAAAATTCTAGACATGTGATACAGTTTTGCATGCTTTTGCTTCTAATAATAGTTATGGGGCAAATTTGGCATAAATTTGGATGGATAAATTTGGTGCCATTCCACTGATATTAATGGAATTTAAACTGACATCAGACTCTGACCTGACATTTTAATGATTGATTTGCATGGTCTCAGCTGTGAGACAATTTGTTTTAAACCCCCATTAAATCAGAAAACTAGTGTTTCTGACTGAATATGCCAATCATTCCAGCCTATCTAGTGAGAGATGCCGCATGCTTTCTACTGCTTTAGCCTTATTTTTTGACAGCTACTTATGCTACTTATTGTCTAATTGGGTCTGCCAATTCTTCCTGCACATCCCAATCTGTCCAGCCCAGACACAAAAGTCTGAAGCATTTCTAAAATCTGCATAGTGTTGTTGATTACAAGAGATGAGGGGTAGGGGGAGGGGGGAAGGCAGCCTAGATGTGACAACATTCTTACTTCTATATGATTATTTCTCAGAAAAATAAAAAGTTGTAAAAATTGAAGGAAGAAATCATATCCAAGTACTTGGGCTTTCTGACTACAAGGGGAGGAAGGGTGCTATGGACAGGACAAAGCCACGCTTTCTTCTGAGACTTTCATACTCACAAGGCAGCAGGGGCTAAATCCTGCCATTTGTTGCTTTCTGTGCTGTGAAAGAGGAGGAGGTAAGAGCTATTCCCCAGGCAGTGCCAAGGAGATACAGCTTGCTGATGTGGCTCAGTGCACAGCACAGGGTTTCTGGAGCAGGAGGATCCCATCACACGTAGCAATGACTGGCAGTGTAAGACCTGCTTTGCCTCCATGCAGAGAGACAAGGAGTGCCCCTTGTGTTGGGTCTTGCTGTGAAATCATACTCACCAACACCAGGATTCTCTCCGTGGAGGATACATCTGCCAACCTCTGCCTAACCTTATGGTTGTGGCTTGCCAAATAGCATGCCAGCATTTGGACTACAGTTTCTCAGTAGGGCTGGCAGAGCTCTGACATCTGCTGGGACCTGATCCAAAGCTCCTGGGATTTAATGGGGAAAAAAAAGTCCATTGATCTTGGTAGCTTTGGGTCTGTCCTTTTGCTCGTCTCCTTTGATGATTTATGCAACACTAACATGCATATTTCACTTCTGAAGCACACAGAGCACATGGTTTTAATCTCACCATTTCCCTGGTGACAGGGAAGGAACTGGGCTGGCAGCTAAGATACTGCAAAACACTCAGTATTTTGTACATTATTATTACTTTTTACTTTCCCACAGAAGACAGAAATTACGATTTAAAAAATCACAAATATTTCGCTTTACAATATTTGCCTGCCCTTAAAGGCACAAAAAAAATATTATAAAGTGCAAATTTTTGTGTGTGTAAAAATGATGGGGATGTTTTGTATTGCAATGGGAGGTAAGAGAACATCAACAACTGAAAGTCACTGTTAAACAAATTAGACCCTTCCCTAGAAAAGTCTTAGACCAGGGAATCTTTCAAACGTACCAGGAAATTCTCCTCTCAGGTTGGAAATTGAGAACATTTCATCCTTGTAAGTCTTTGTAAAATCGAGATTACCAGGCAGCACAGCATGCAGCTTAGTTATGCAGCTCCAGACCAAGTCCTACAGTAGCAGCAGCTAAAAAACAAGCTTAAAATAAGTCACAACTCTGGACTCCTCATGTCCCCCAGAGCAGTTTTCAGGGGCAGCCAGGGCTTGCTATGCTGTCTGCCTGCCAGACCCCGTACCCTGTGCCTTTCTCCAAGGGATGTCCCCATAGCCCCCAAACACCTCCTGCCCACCAGACAGACCCACAAACTACCAGTCATTTTCATAAAGCAGGAGGGATGCTTTGCTGTCTTTTTAGATTTTTCTTTCCAGTCCAACACCTTTTTCCTTCTTTGTTTCCTCACTGGCTAGTGCAATTTTTTCAGCACTAGATGTCAGTGTGGACTTGCTATACCAGATTGCTCTGTATTATCAAGGAAGAATTGCCATCCAGAATGAATCCAAGTTTCTCCAGCCTCACGATGTGCTTCCTATAAAACAGGTCCTTTGTTTACTGTTTGAACTGCATGTGGAAATTGTACAACTCCATTCTGTCCCTGACTGGGATTAATATGGCTGTTAAAGGGCCCTATCCATTTTGTGATCATATCATGACTGAGCTAAAGAGAAGCTACCATGAGTCCAGAGGAAAAGCTTTGTCAAGAAAATAAAAAAGAAAATGAATCGTTCTGAATTATCTTGATAAGTTGTGACCCTGCTAAGGTAGCACTGCAGAGGTGCTCCAGGGGGGATGATTAGTACTGTAACTAACAGTACTCATCTCAACAAGAACCTACTGACAAGACTGAGTCTTTGCATTCCTACTGCCTAGAAAGACAATTGCAACACCTAGAAATGTTTTGCTACACCAGACTGTTACAAGGGCTGTTCTAACTCAAACTTGATTTACTATTTGCCTGGCATTTTCTGAATACAGAACTGAAACCAGCCTGGGGCAGAGCAACCAGCCAGGAAGTGTATGTTGTCTTTCTGAAGTAGTGAAATGACTGGTTTCTACCATTCTTCAGAAAACATTTTGTTTCTTTAAGAATTTTAAGTTCCTCAGTCTAAATTGTGAGTGGTCCCTGTGTGGTTAAGGGAGGACTGAGGAAGATTCATGAAGCACTTCCACTCCCTTCGTTTTGCAAACAGCAACCAGAACAAGACAGTGCTCCTGCTCCTGGAGAAGTACAAACGGGGGAAGGGCAAAGCGGCGAGAGTAGGAAGTGGGTTCACAATTCTGATTTCTCATCTCTTACTTTCATGGGTTCTGGCTTCTGTCAAGTGGATCTGAGCCAACACGACAGATGGAGCCTTTTACACCACCCTCGTGCTTGGTTTACACCAGGCGTGATGCACAGAAGCCGAGGCAGAAAATGTTTCTGGCAGAGAAGGCAAAGCAGAGCTCTCTGACATTCCTCCCGACTCGGTCTAGCTGCACCTGTGATCTAGGCCTTCAGAAAATACAGTTATGTGCTTTTGTATTCTTCACTATGCATTAGTTAATACAGTATTACCCTGATGCATACATTAGTATGCCTTGCTTTTATTATACTTTCAGGTTGTTACTGTCCCTTTGACTTCTGTTGCACAAAGTCACTGCGACACGTGTGACTGCCCAGGCAGCTGTGCTTAACATTCCTATGAGTAACTACCTAGTGGGTTTTTGTTTCTCATTATTAGGATTATCAGTAGTAGGCTGCAAATAGGAGGCTATAGAATATTAATAATTTGTAATTAATATAAAATATTAGCAAATAATGTGCAAAAGCAAGGACAAAGGGATTTTCTCCTCTGGATTCTGAGAAGTTAAGGTAAGATTTGGCAGATAATATAGGACCTGAGAGATTACACATTGTACTTGGCAAACCTAATGTCACATGACTCTACCACCTACTGTCATTCCTACATATTTCAATGTTATTTTTCTGTAATACTGTTTTTCATTTACTCACTTCTTTCTCTAGATATCTGGCATTCATGCAATTAGTATCAGTAGCACAAGATGTATCCTTGCTTGAAATCATATTCTGAAGACTGATTTACCTGTGCAATATTCACTATGTGAAGCACAACTTGAAGTGCCTTCCTTATTAACTATCATGAACTGCTCTAGATAAGGCTGTCTGTAAAGCCAGCTGTCTCTTTAGGTGCAGAAGGGTTTCGTGGTCACACCCTTCATCCCAAAACAAATTAATGTAATTCAGGCGTACACCATGAAAGGTTATAATTATTTCCCTCTGCCCAAGTAAAGGGATCTTAGGCGATCCATCGATAGTCCTCGACCTCGCCCAGCTCCCAAATCCACAATTCAGCTGGCATTGTTGGGTATCAATACACGGAATCTATAAACAAGAGAGAGTAAACATACTTTCCATCTGTTAGTTTGTCCTCCACCCCCTCTTAGAAGCCACACAAACAAAAAAAATGAGCTGATTGGGACCTTTATATGTCAGCCCCTCCGCCCCGGACTGCCATCCCACACCTTGCCCAGATAAACATGCATTGATGTTCCTTCATTTACGAGTTGGTGCAAATGCCTTTAGTGTAGAAATGGGCATAGTCGAAGCAGCTATTTGTCTTCTACTATTCCTTGAGCACATGTTGAAAATGATCTGCACAGTAGCTTCTGAGGAAAGATAGCATTGGAGGGGCTATAGCTGCATGAAAAGTCAGGAAACTATGCAGTGGGGTAACTGATGCAAAGCTGATAAAAAACACCCCTGCCAATGAGTAAAATTAATGTAGTCTATGGGAGAACGGGTAACAGTACTGACCTGATCACATACTAAAATGGCAAATTCATATCAATAGCATTTGGTATTGCATCTGGTTACCTACTCAGGTACTCAGAGGCTACAGTAATAAAACTGTGACTGTAGAATAGCTTAGAAATTATTATGGTGAATACCCTTTCCTATGAAAAATCTTAGACAGAATTATATTTCTTAAACCACTACTTTATAGCCTGTGGTAATGAAGTGCACAGCAGAAATTGCCATTTCTTCAAGTATGTTATTTACAATTATTTCTTCCTGTACAAAATGGTCAATCAGTAAGGCCAGTCAAAATGTCAGTTTATTTTTAAGATTAAATTGTATTTTCTGTGACTACCAGTTTTCTCTACAGGTAACTCTAGTGTACAAAATCAAGCATACTGTTTGCAGTGTGATAAAAACTTCAAAAAAGCATAAACTGCAACCAGAAGATAAATGGCTTTAAGCAGACTTTTTATAAAGCAAGGATAAATTTTCTTATCCTTGTAAGCATCACCACACATTTCCAGAATAATTTTAGGACCCAAACCTTGAGCTTGACAAGCCGCTTATTTTTTTTTATTCCATGAAGACAGATCACAGCTGTTTTTCATACATCAGTGTAAACACAGGTGTAAATCTCCATAGGATTAAAGACAGTATGTACAAAAAGTTATTCGATGCAAATAAAAATCTAAGATATTGGATAATAGGGTCTCCTGCATTGAAATACTAGTCACCAGTTGGAGATCCACTAACACCAAACTATATCTGAAGAGATTCCTACAACAGGTTTATGTATAATTTGCAGTCACACAGAGGGATAATATGGGACCTATTTCCTTTAGGGTACCAGATGTGAATGCATAAAAGTCTCGCCTGCTGGATGGCTTACTCTAGCTACAGATGTAAGGCATGTGTATTTTACACATCTTATTGCAGAGGGATAAAATGTTCTGTTTTGTTTTCTCTATGAGCAACAGAGCACATTAGAAGCCTCTATTTTCAGCATCTGTGAAGAAGTGGTGTGCAGCACTATTTATTTTAAACAGATGGAATACACAGTAATGTAAAAACTGCATTGATCTCTTCCAATCACCATATGCACTTCTAGTTTGGTGTCTGCTCAGAAAATCTAGTTGCCCAAACCGTTTTAGGAGCCCACACGACATATTGTAAAATTAAACTGTATGTTATGAATGTGTGTTGCTACTTTTTAAATCTTTCTCCTTTAGAAAAGAGTGTCTGATCAGTGCTGAACAGAATGAAACTCTGGCTGGCTTTATTAGTTCAGGGTCAGATGTTTCTGTCAGAAATGAAACCTTGCTTAAATCCTTGTTTCAGTGTCCCTTTAAAAGCCATCAAAGAAAGGGGCAGAGGGGGAGGGTCTGCATAGCTCACTGTTGAACAAGATGCAGACCTCTGTTCCATTTATCAGCACACATTTCCAAAAATGTGGAATATCATGGATTTACAGCTGATTTTGTATGCTTAGGGCACACCTGCCACCTGGTATGTTCAAGGAAACTGGTCAGGAAACAAGTTCATTATTTTCAGTTGCTGATAGACAAGGTGGTGTAACCAGAACTGAAGCGGAGGTATGCAGCTTGTAACAAAGAACAGCGAGTATATCTGCCTGTCTAAACCAGTTTTTTCCCACTATCCTGGACAAGGAACAAGCAGTGCTTATTTAAGTATGAGTGATTCCCTAGATATGTTTCTACAGGAATAATAGCAGCATTCACCCATATAGACCTATCAAAGTCAATTTTTATGTAACTATCTGCTTTCCGCTGAGTCCTTGAAATCTGTGGAAATACCGTCAGCAGCAAGATACTCTACTTTCTCTCTGTACTGTTTCCTCTCATCAAGATACTCTACTTTCTCTCTGTACTGTTTCCTCTCATCACTAGTTACTTTCTTTTGTAACTGAGGAACTGTTTACGCAAACTACTTCTGAAGTGTGCTAATGAACAAACGGGTGGAGGTTACAGTGCCAGGTACTTGCCTCTACAAGACTAACAGACTAGTAGACATTTGTTGGAAGAAACGTTAGCTTGAAAACCTAACTGAACTGTTGCCTACACAAAGCATATTTCAATATGTAGAAAAAATTCAATTCAACCATTTTTAAAAGAGACAGGAGGAATTGAGGGGAGAAAGCTGGCTCAGAGGCATGACACATTGCTTTTCTGAAGATCTAGGTGTTCTTTGAGATATGTGTCTTGTTTAGACTCACACTTGATACGAGAGAGCTGCAAATATGTCCTAGATGCAAAACAAAAATTGAAGTCTCACCAAAAAAAAAAAAAAAAAAAAAAAAAAAAAAAAAAAAATAAAAAAAGATATAGAAAGAAAAATCGCATTGCACTGGAAACAGTCATGCTCTCTGAGAGGGGAACACAGGCTTTACTGTTGTTTTGACTTCTTTTTTGTGACATATCCTGTGCTGTTAAAAGTAATTTTCTGACTGCAAGACAGTAGCTGTTTGGATGTCTTGAGGGCTTTTTTCCCACCATAGATTTTATAAGTTAATCCTAAATTGAGTAAAAGGTTATTCACAGTCAAATATAACCTGTATTTAATACCTCCTCAACTGTTAGATCCACTGTAAAAAAAACCCTCCAGAAAGTACTTGTGGTACTGTGTAGCAATGTACTACTTTCAAAGTGCTGTTTATTCTAGCAGCTGACCAGCTCTACTAGCACTCAGTAGTGGAAATTTTAAAAACTCCATAAAACTCTGAGCATGCTCCCTCTAAACCTCCTCCAATAGTGCTCAACATGCCACAGGCGTTCTGTGAGCAGCAGAAATTATGAGTCATGTTTGCAACATCCTTTGCCCAAGCAAATTCTTGGAATCTAGCAAGATAGGAATTCCTACGGTAGCTTTTCTTTCTGTGGGAACATTAGGATCTCTATCTTCTACATAACCCTCTATTTTCTATACTGTTAATGTCTCTGAGAGGTTTGGCTGAAGTTGGACAAGGATTTAAAAAGTAGCCAGTGGTAGAGCAGACAGTGTATTCACAGAGATTTATTTTTTTTTCTGTAGGAAACTGTGCTCATGATTGATCTGCTTTGGAGTATCCACCACTGCAAGCAGAGACTGCAGCTTATAATTCACAAGTGGGGATGACATAGCTTGGGACGGCAGATTATCGACCCCAGCTGTCTGCCCAGCACCCAGCACACAAAGGACCAAGCTGTTCATGAGACAGCTGTGGAATCGCTGCCTCTTACTGAAATGGGCAATAGTTTACAGCAGCATCCTCTGAATGGGGTTCAGATTATTCACAGAGCTGTCCAAAAAAGTGGTGTCGGAATGAAGAGCTGGGGCTGGTAACCTACTGTGCCACCCCCAGCTGTGGTACCTCTTCTTGCAAATTCAGCTGTGCACTGCATTGATGGCACAGTGTGACTGCATGCAGAGATGGGCAAAGGGAGGCCTTTGTGCTTGTTCACATCTGAGGAGCATCAAATATGCCATAAGTGTATATGTAATGTTCCATGTAAATGTAACATGTACATGTAAATGTTATGATTTGTACATCATATATACATAATACATGTAATATGCATAGTAAAATGTTACATAACACTATGTATATTAATTAAGGTTCTGATCAGTTTTATGGTATTAATTGTAAAATAGCTTGTGTACTATGTCATTGTGACATAGACAGGAATGCAGTTGGGGTCCCTACTGAGACAGTATGATGGAGAGACCCAAGTTGGTGTGTAGCACTACTTGATGGTGACATATTTTAGTGTAGACAATAACTTATAAAACCAAGCAGTTTTCCTTGGATGACAGATTGTAGGAATCATATTTATATAAATTCAATGTACGTGACATTTAATATCACATACCTTTAAAGAACAAAATAATTTTATGTCTCTGAGTATTTTGTCACGGGCAAATCGAGTCTGTTATCCACAGGGGTATTATCCACTGGGCCAAAATTTTCAGTTTAGTCAATCCTTGTGTAAAAACACGAGTTTTTCCCTGAGTGAGAGACTGAGGTCTACGGGATTTTCCTGTATTGCCTGCGAACCAAAGACGCAAGCGATTTTCATCCTTTTGTCCAGCTTCCCCACACGGGGGTCCTCATTCCAGGAGAACCAAGACTTGCGACAGACTCCCGGGGTTGGAAGTCCCCGACCCGGGAGAGCTCCTGACGGGGACAAGCATCCCTTTCCCCGCCCGCCCCGCCAACCCGCGGCCGGGCATCCGGGCGCTTGCGGGAGCCGCAAGGGCAGCGAACCGAGCGCCAGGCGGGCACCCACGGAGCCGCCTCCCGCCGCTGCCGCTCCCCTCCGCCGTCACCTGCGGGGGCTCCCGGGCAGAGCGGAGCCGGGGGCCGCGGGATGGCTCCTCGCTCCTTGCCCGACGGGGCGGCCGCTCCGGCACCCGCGGGACGGGCGGACACCGAGCCGCCCCCGTCTGTCCGTGTGTCTGTCCGTGCGTGTCTGCGTCCCACGGCAGGCTCCCGCCGAGGGGGGCGCGGCTGGAGCGCCGGCGGGGCCTCACCTGGCGCTGCCCCGCACCTTGCGGGATGCGGTGCGGGATGCGGCGCGGTTGTGCCGGTGTCCCGCCGGGCGCGGGGGGGCGGGAGAGGCGGCGGCCCCCACCCGCCGTAACACTCCGCTCCGCTCCCCGCCCGCCGGTGCCGCCCCCAGCATGGCGACACGGTAGAGGAGCGGCTGCGCCGGGACACCGCCCCCTCCCGCCTCCCTCGCACGGGCACGGCGCGCCGCGGGCGGGCGGGCGAGCGGCCTCGGCGGCGCTGCTGCTGCCGCCGGTGCCCCGCGCAGGGCTCAGCGGAGGAGCAGCAGCAGCAGTGGGAGGATGGCGGCGGCGGGCACAGCAGCGGCGGGCACAGCGGCGGCGGCGGCGGCGGGGCCGAGCGGCCGCACGGCGGGAGCCAGCACCGTCCCGAGCAGCTCATGGTGGCGCCCCGGACCCGCCGGCAGCGACCGCGCCGGGGCCGCCAGCTGAGCCGGATCCCGGCGGGCGGCTCTCCCCTCTCCACACCGACCTACCGAGCGACCCGTCCCCCTGCCCCGGAGAGCCCTCTGCCCCCTCCCCGGCGCGACCCGCGCCTCGGATCGCCCCCGCCGGGGCCGGACTGCCAGCACCCCCGTGCGCCGCGGGGAAGGGCGGCGGGCAGAGCCAGGCGGCGGCGGGACCATGGGCGCCAAGCAGAGCAGCCCCACGGCCGCCAATGGCCGCACCCGGGCGTACTCGGGCGGGGACCTGCCCTCCTCCTCCTCCAGCAGCGGCGGCGGCGCTAACGGGACCGGCGGGCGCTCGGCGGGCAGCGGGCGGTACGCGCACCTGGCGGCGCCGCCACACGCGGCTCCCGCAGCGGGAGCGGCGGCCGCGGCTCCCGGAGCCGGAGCGGCCGGGGGTGCCGCGGGGTCCGCACCCCGCAGCAGGTCCCTGGGGGGGGCCACCGCCCCCGGAGCCCGGGCGGCGCAGTCCGCCCTCAACATCCTGCACAGCGTCGGGCCCTACGGCTCGCAGGACTCGGTGAGCAGCACCCCGGAGGAGGGCGGCCGGGAGCGGCCCGCGGCGGGCGGCGGCGGCGGCTCCTCCGGCGGCTCCTCCGGCGGGCCCCGGCTGGTGATCGGCTCGCTGCCCGCGCACCTCTCGCCGCACCTGTTCGGAGGTAAGGGGCAGCGGCGGGGCGGGAGGGCTGGCTGCGGTGAGCGGGAAGGGCAGTCCCCGGTGCCCGGGTGGGACTCGGGCACATCGCTCCGGGGCTCTCGGGCCGGCATCTCCTATTGTCTGCAGGGAGAGCTGTGAAAGGGGGGGGTTGAAAATGAAACGAGCCCGGCGGCGGGGAGGAAGCGGAGCGTCTCCGACCGGCGACTTTAGGCTCTAATAGCTGTAATCAGTGCCTGTGTAAATACTCTTGCCTACTACTTACATAATTAGAATTTAATTGGATCATGTGTCTCCGCTGTTTGTTCTAAAATCGGACCAAACTCCTCTGTAGGTACTGATTAATATGTGGCTGATGCCTGTTTCTCTTTATAAGTTCTCGGGTTCTCGGTTCAGAAAGTCGATAAACAGAAGTTAAAGTAAGTTTCATTGTTTATTCCCGCCCCCTCCCCAAGAGATGAGTAGAGCCGGCTAGCTCCCCGTGCCGCTGGAGTACAGACTTGCAACACCGGTACCCTGTAGCCTTGAGGATGGGCACGTGAGCTCTTGACGCAGGAGAAACACTCGGCTAAACTCTGAAATAACCAAGAAGCTGAGGCCCTTTTTGAGAAGCGTATTAAATGCGGAGCAAGTTGTACTTCTTTGTCTCTCCTGCAATACCGAGATGCACTGGACTGCACAGGATGAGCATTTTACTGCCCGTGCTCTTTACGTTAAAGTTCAAAATCTTGTTAGTTGCCAGCTGCTTTCTGAGTTGCTGACTTCTTTCAGTACTGCTTATTTTAAAGGTCGTTGTTCATATAGGTCAAACATCAATGTGCAAGTTGATTTTTTCAATGGATGCATTTAATTGATATTTCTTATATATATATATGTATATACACACACACATCTGTTTTAACCTTGCTAAATACTAACCAACTTCACCAAATGCTTTTTTTTTTTTTTTTTTTTTTTGTGGGGGGGGGGGGGGGGG
>JAWWEU010000081.1:42176422-42189756 GCA_035583155.1 Acropternis orthonyx | reverse complement strand
CCGCGCCCCCCCCCCCCCCCCAAGAGGCTAGTATAAAATTCCTATGTTTGTGTTCTCGTTAAAACGTTTGTGAATACTATCTGTAGCAGGTTGGCTTTCTTGTTTTCTGTAATTCCGCCGGTTTTTAGCCAAAGCAGAGCTGTCTGAGGTCCGACCCTCGCAGGGTATGTGAGGTTTGAGTCACATGGCCTGCCGCCTCTATGCTGTTGGTGTGTTGATTTCGAGACACAGAGCTCTTACTTCCTATTTCTAAAACTGCCTCATCCCAGTGGTCGAACGTTAACAGAAAGCTGTCAAACCCTATTATAATAAAGCAATATTTTCTCTTAAGAAAGTAAACATGACTATTCTCATAGTACCAAGCTGCTCAGTAGGAGTGCTTTGTTGCAAGGATGCTCATTACGCCATCAAGGTAGCTTGAGGAGGAAGAAGGTACTTGTGTTTCTCCTGGTGACGACAGGATGCCCTATCATGAAGCATCGTGCAGCTTGTGCTAAGCAAAAGGGAATTAGTAGAACATGTAGCCAATTGTTACTCAAAGGTGAAACTTGTTTTTTTCTCCTTGCTTAAACATTGTATTGCAACCTGCCTTCCTGCCAGGAGGGAGTGGATCAAATGTAAATGTGATAAGGATCAATAACGTAGGAAGGTCTCTTCAAAATAACTCTGAATTTGATCTTACTTTTCTATGCCACATAATATTTTTTTAGTTGCTGTACTACAGTGCATTTTGTCCTTTGCAAATCTCTCAATTTGTTACATTAAAGAGAAAAGAGACTGAAATGTTGCAAACTTTGTTGCTTTTGCCAGTGCAGGAAAAGAGTGCCAGGAGGGGTACCCTCTTTACCTACTCACTAATAAGTAAGAACTGCCATATGTTAACAGCATGAGTAACCAGTTTCAAGATACACTGCCCTTACATGGTCACAAGATGGTCATGGATCTACTTCCCTCTTCACTAACAATCTTACTGTATCTTACTGGTGTGAATAACTGTTTAATCACATAACACCACAACTCCCGTGAAGAAGGCCTCAGTTGAAAGATTATTCTTTTTTTTCAATTTAAATGTATTGTGATATCAGTGATACCTTATCCCACATCACACTCAATGTTGCCATCCTTATTTAGTTGCATGCTTTGTGTTTTCTTAATTCCTTGTGATAACTGGATACTTGGAACAAGCAGCCCCACTGGAAATCATGCATTAGTAGCATCAGCATGGTGACAAATAACTTGAAGCATTGTTTTTGTCCTAATGGTAACTAGCTCAAGCTTGTCTAGGTGTGGTGTCTGGCATTTATCTTGTGTATCATAAGCATGCTTGAAGTCCCCTCCCTTGTTTTGTAACTTGCAAATTAGATGAATTGTTTCTTTTCATCCTGAAAATGGCAAAAATTAATGTGGAGGATTTGCATAGCAATTCTATGAGAATTAAAATAGAAAAGAGCCAGAATAACTTCTGTGAGTTGAACTGAATCTCCAGCTATTTATATTTTTAGGCATACTGCTTGGCTTTGTCAGTCAGTGACATGTGGGTGTTGCATTTGTTAAATGACTGTCATTAATTTGCCATTAGTAAATTGCACTCTATTGTCACTTTTACTGAGCTGTTTTGCATGCTGAAGTAAAGTATAAATATTAACCCCTCTGATGTAACATACTTAAATTCATACTGTGCTTGTTAATGTGCCATTTGAACAAAAATATAAAAATTATGTCAATGTGTTGGAAAGTATGTTCAGCTATTGTCTATGTTCCTTTAATAGGAACTGTAGTAATAACAGCCTTTCCTGACTGAAGGTCTCGTGTTCCTGTCTGACCTCAGGGTAGTGCACTTTTATGAACAACATATAGCGGAGTAAATACTGCTCTGTGACTGTATGCCTCATCTCAGGGAGGGTTCAATTCACTCAAGAATCAGGGGCCCTTGGTCTCACAAAAGAAATATATGCGTGTTTAGCTTTGTGCCGTGAGCATGCCTGAAGTAGGCTTAGAGCATTAAGTAGAGTGAGACCCAAATTCCATAAGATCTTACGGCACTCCCAGATGCAGGGGCCAAACCTGTGCGTGACATTCAAGAGCTTTCTTGCAACACAGTGCCAAGTTCCAGCTTCCTTTCAGGTGATAACACTTATCAGGAATTTTGACCAGTAGTTTCCCTGCTCTGTTCCTCAGTGAATGGGACTTCCCCTCTCTTCCAGCCCCAAAGTAAATATTCTTACCTTCTGATATGAGCAGTGTGTAGAAGAGTTGGCCCTGAGACCCACAGTTAGTTTTCCACAGTGTTTTTAGGCATTACAGAGTGGTGTGTAGACTGCCAGCACTGCAGCAGAGCTACTGCTGTAGTTACAATGTGCCTTGGTTTTGCCCATGATGCTTGCAGCAATTGGTTCAGCTAAAAGTGGATTGTTTTTGGAATTTTGTTTTGGGTAACTGCTGATGTGTTACTTCCTCACTTAAAATGTTGACAGCTCCTTAGAACCCGCTTCATGTTTGTGTTCCTCTTTCTGGGTGGTCATAACTGGGAGAATTCTTGGTGAAAACACCTAGTGTAAGTATCTTTCTGGTGTTCACATTTAAAGCTACTCTTGGGAATAATGTTATAAGACAACAAAACCTTTAAACTTTTTTTTGTCTTAAGAGTGTCATAGGGAATAATATATGAAAATTCAACTGAAAATAACAGAAACACAGAGAGTTTTTTAAATTTCCACATCAGTCCTTCATTCAAGTTGCTTGAGCAGAGACTGTACAAGTATTATATTAAAAAAAAATCTCAGACTGTGTTGTGTACAGTCATATACAGTTTATATGGTGTATTTACAGCATTGTCAGATACAACTGTTAACAGCTTTCAGGCATATGTCAAGATTAGGAGTAATAATTTGGAGAATGAGTTGAATGTGTTCAACTTTATTAGAAGAAGGAAGTTTGTTATGTTCTTCTTAAGCCAAATAATGATCAGACTTTTTTTTTTTTTATGAAGTACTTTACAGTGCGGAATTTATCACCAGCTACTGAATGTACATAACACAGTATAGGTAGAACCTTATAGGTATGGTATGGTAGCATCTGTTTGTAATAATAGCTGGTAGAAGTAATGAATGAATTCTTCATTCTATAAGGGAAAGTTTATGAAAGCCTCAGGTCATAACCTGAATTCCTAGTTGGATTGTGGGAAGCAGATATCAGTAGAAGAATGACGTGAATTCTCAGAAAAGAAGTTTTTTAGATGTTTCTCAAACTGACTAGAAATCCACGTCTTGTTTTGTTTTGTTTCCCATCAGGTCTGTTTAGTTATATGATAGATTTGGAAATTTTCCTGGGGTTCTCCTCATCTTTCACACACACCTTTTTTAGTAGGGTACGACTATCTTTTGGTCACTTTCTTGACCTTTTCTTTCAGTATGACACAAGTACTATTGTTTTGAGAAGTCATGAAACTCTTAAACATTTCGGACTGCAATGCTGCGTGAATCACATTTGAAGCAGTGAAACTTGCCATTGTAGTTTCAGCCTTATGCCTTGGTACCACTTGACATACCTTCTCTTCCTGTCAGTTAGAATTTTTTTTATGTTTGAGAGAGGCCAGTGAATCTTTGATACATTTCTCTAAATTGCTTCTTAGCCATTTAGAATGAGGAAAGAGTGTAAAGATTTAGTCTAATAAAAGCTGTAACAAATTCTGCCCTTTTTTAGAGATATAACATTTCTATTTGCTGTTGTGAACACAAAAAAAATTCCCATGTGTGGGATAGTTTTGCTCTTGCAGTTCATAGGTCTTACAAGGTGCAGAACAGTAAAAATGAAGGAGCTGTCTCTGCACTGGTGTTTTGGTTTGTTTCTATTCACTTGGCTGCACCAGTGAAACACAATCATATCCACGTTTGTCCACTTTGGAAAAAGGAGAGGATGGCTGAAGTCTGCTGATAGCTGGAGAGGGAAGAGGTAGATGTGTGCCTTATTTTCTGTTTAGTTATACCAATGAATTGACTTCAAAGTGACAGAGAAGAGTCAGCCTTGCAGTCTCTGAAGATATGTGAGATTTTGGAAATGTATTAGCATCCCCTTAACCAAAATACAGATTGAAAAATCCAGTGTGCTAGGAAGGCAGTCTATATATAATATATATAATATAAGTCTATTGATAATGGATTTCAGAAGAGCTATCCTGGCAGATGGGTTTGAGGAATCCAATCCCTTTTCAGGGTCTCACTGTTCCTGTGTATAGTGGGCTCTTCTGTTCCTGCAGACATTCAGTGGGCAGCAAAGGTGTAAACCCTCCAAAAGAGGGGACCAGAAAAAGTAACAAGAGGTCCAACACCACCAGCTGCCTGCTCCAGCTCAGTCAAGAGTGTGCTTTTAGTCTCAAACATTAAGTTGTTGGACAAAGTGAGCTAAAAGAACTGTTGGATCTTCTGGTATTGCTCATGAAGCCCCTGGAGCCATCTTTCATTTCCTTCAGTCAGGGACATGTCTTTGTGATGATGAGGAGCTTGGCGCAGTGAAGTAGAGACAGGTGTGTGACAGAGGCTCTTTGAAGGGCTTCATTTTTCTTTTCTTCCTGCATGGTAAATGGAAGGGGTTAAGGAGAAGCCAAGTAATAATAAATAGCAGCACTGCATTTGTGGGAGAAACATAAATAGTTAACCATCTGAAGAAAAGGAAACTGCCTAATTGTAATGGCATATATAAATATTTCTTTTGGCTATCAGGGCAGTGATAATACCTGATCGAGCCTTTGCAGTTTCAGTTCAAACAAAGGCCCTCTTCTTTAATGTCTTCTGAATACCTATCCTACCGTGATATTCTGACAGTGTGTCTCTCTTCATGTTCTGTCACGTAATTGCAGACTAGTCTCCAACAACCTCCCAAGTAATTTCTTTGTCTAATAAAGAAAGCCTTTTGTCATTGCTAGAAACTCAAAACTATTTTTAGAACACATTGCCTACACATCTGTTTGGGTAAGTTCTCTCCTCTTCTTGCCAGCTGTTCATGGAAAACTCAATCGTGCAAATGTTCTTGATTTGCTGTCTTGTTCTTGCAGGAAACTTTTAAGTTTTGATTAATGTTATGAAGATTTTTGGGTAGGTTTTCCCTGCTATTTGCATGCAACCTATTTTTTTTTTTTCAGATTTTTTCTGCAGTTTGTCTACTGCCCATTAATAGCTTAATTAGTTTCAAGAGAGACTTATGCTAATTTCTACAGATTGTGTTCATTTACTTGGGTAATGGAGTGTGTTTTTCTTGCAGATATTTAACTCTTGAAAAGAAAGTGAGAAACCTTTGAGTGCTCTGAGTTTCTATTGTGGAGTATATTTAAAGACATGCATCTTTCCAATCAAAAGAAAAAAAAATAAAAACGGTAGAAAATCACAATTACCTGAGTAAAACCAGAACAGCACGTCTTAAGCATCTAGGAAAGTGTTTTTGCTATCTATTATCTGGGGTTATATGATCCCTAAGCAAGTGCCTGTGTTCCCAAGGCCACCTTTCCTTTGTAAATGGTCATCCTGACTTTCATAAGGATGTCTTGATGTGTATCCAGAGCTCTTTGATGTCTGTTGTTTGGTGGGCTTCAAATTCCTGATGCTTGCAAAAAATGGGAGGGTAAGCCATAGAAAAAATGAGGCTGGTTCTCACTTTCACTAGGGACATGCTTCTATTTTCTGCATGGAAATTGAATAGTATTGACCTAGAGAGATCAGGAGGCATGTAGGAAAATCTCACAGGGCTCAGGGTGTCTGCCTGCCAAACAGAACGCTGAGTGTTGTGTGGGATTTGACCCTATTACTCTTAGCTGTCTTTAGGAACTGACCTACCTGGGTGTTTTCTTTTTGCTTGTCTGCTCTGTCTGAAAATCAGACCACCACAGCCTGTGAAGAGTCCCCAAAGGGTGGGCGTGCTGCATACCATTGGGGATATTTTTAGTAGATTCTGTTTGCTGACTTAGTGCGCTATAAATACAGAGTTCTCATCTGGCATGCACTTTGCGTGTCTTCTAGTAACTTATAATAAATTCACCTAAGAATAATGGCAAGAAAAAACAAGCTGTTACAATTTATTTGGCTTTCCATATGAAGTGTCACTTGTATAAAGCAATTATTTGGTAACATTTTAACTGTACCTGGTTTTTAAAACTAGTGCTATTCCAAGACACTTACTAGTCAGGCTCCCATAATTAATCCCTTTGTCAGATTGATTTATACTGCATTTTCATTATGGTTTTAAAAGTTGAAGGTGGAATTTTTATAGGGAGAAGTTAGTTGAGCATCTGGAATGCTATCAATAATAGCAAATTACAGTCTTTGTTATGTCAATACTAGCACATTGCTTGAACATGCATAAAGGCTATTTTCTGGGGGAAAATGAAGCTTAGTTACGATTCTCCTGGAATTTCGCCCCTGAAGTATAGTTGTATATACAATTTTTTGATTTGAAATATAGCTGAGACACCTACCACATATTTCAAATTGTTAGGACTCAATACAAAAAGGGGAAAACCCCATGTCTTACTAAAATACAGATGCATCTGTCTTTTAGTCTTGAATTTGCCACAAAATTGAAAGATGGGTTCTTGCTGCATTGTGCTGAGTGTAACCTAAATGCAGTTGTTCTGTACTGCTAAAATAAAAACTGTCAGAGCGTACAGTAATAGATGTGAAGTTTTCCAGATGCAACAAAAGAAAGGTCTGCTTAGATGTGCTTTCTGCAGATTGCCTTAACACACAAGCAGTATTTTGAGAATCTTAAATTTCTGTTATAATGAAATTGGGGCCACTCTGGTGATAGTTTTTCAGAAAACTTGCAAAATATATTGTCTCCCTGTCAAGAATCTAAGATAGTTCCCTAAAAATCATGTTGCTTTTGAATCCTAACTTCCTGCAGCTATCTGAAGTTTTACTTATTGTGGAATGAAGAGCATCACTCCTTATTTATTCTTCAGTGTGAATAAGGATTGAGTTGAATATGGATTGAAGTTCCAGTTTGGGGGGAAGAAAAATGTTCCCTGTCTTGAGAAAATGCTGTGCCCCTACCAAACAGATCAAAGCATCATCAGTTCAGCAAATTTCAGAGGGTTAATGGTGGATGATCTCCAAAATATAAGCAACAGTGACAATAGCAAAATGTGGTTCTCTCTGGTCATTTAACTGTTTTCATTGTGAGGTAGGCCTGTTCTCATTGCCTTTGCTGCATCAGCAAGGATGACTAGAGTAGCCTAAAGCAATGATGACTGAATTAGCCTAAGATGCCAGACTTGAGAATTTGCTGTCCATTTTCTTGTGGGTGTTGCTGTCCTTTGGGAGAATGAGTTTAAAATCACATACCTGTGTTCTGAATACTGAAAGGCATACTGTGCTTGTGCAGCGAGTGGCTCAGGGCTCCTATAGTTTCTTAAACTGGATAATCATGATTCATCTTCAGGGCTGTTTTTGATGAAGCTTCCCCAGAGTTAGCATGACTCAGTTCGTGTGTAAAGTGCCCAAATACAGGATTAGCTATGCAACTTTCTTCTTTTTAATTTTTCAGTGTTGTTATTTTGCAACCTTAATGGTAAGTCAGGGCTGGTTAGAGTGTTTTGGTTTGGGGTTTTTTTTGCACACTGTGTGTATAGTTAGAGTTAGTCAGGTCAGTGTGGACAGATACTTGTTTTATTTTTATACTGGGAATAGTACTAAGTGAATGACAAGTAGTTTGATTGGCTGAATACAGAGCACAGCAAAGAAGACCTGACTTTTTGTTAAAGCTCTAGCAATCTATTAATGAATTGCACTTCCAAAATAATAAAGCATAATTGTAAAACTCCTTATTTATTTTTAAAATGCTGTGTAAAGAAAGAAAATGCCTTTTCCACCTATGCAATAGTACCATAAGGCTGTGGCAGGCTGAAGAGAAATGATCTACTAGAACTACAAATGAATGAAACTGGCATGAAAATCACATATGTAAAAGGGCTGCAATATATAAAAGAAACACCCTTTGAATATCTAATTTGTCTGTCCTAACATTTGCATACTAGATGAGTAACATTTAGATATCAGATGACAAGTGTACAGGCATTGCCTCGCTTCTTAAGGACTGAAATACGTTACTCTTGAGTTAATTTTAATTGTATGTTTGCTACAGCTGAGCCTTGGATTAGTTTATATCCAAGTGTCTCATATCTGTGAATTTGTGTGTTTTGTAAATGATAACGTTTTCAAAGACACATGATACTGAGCTTCTTTGTAACCATGGATATTAAAAACCAAAGTGTTGAAAATGCTATTGACATAAAACACAGTACTGAAATAGCTTCTGCTTTGGAGAAAATACAGATTCCATTGCTAGTATAATAAACCACATACCAAAATAAACTGGTTTACACACACTTGATAAGATCGAGATCCAGTGACAGCATAAAACTAGGGAGTGGAGGAAATGTTCCTAGGAAACATGTGACTAGTTCTGCTGCAAACAAAGAAATATGAAGGCTGATGCAAATAATGTGTTTTATGCTCTGCAAGTGCGGGAGATGGAGATGTGTTTGGCCCAGGTTATTTTCCTTTATATCTCCACCGCACCTCTCCAGTTGTAAAGCACACAGTTGTGTTCAGCTGATCAAGCCAAAAGGAGATGATGAGCACATTTGGAACTGGAGAGTAAAAGTTCTTTCTAGTGGTAAATATGACTTCCTTCTACAGGTGTGCAGGCAACCCACCTTTTACATGTATATAACGATTGTACATTCTTCTTTAAAGCTTCGCTTGGAAGAAATGCTTGAAAGAGTTTTAAGCTTGGATGATGTACTTTCTTGACTTTAAGCTGTTTAATACATGTGGAAATCTATTAATTTATGAAAAGTGAGCTAGAATTAAGCCTGCTGAAGACTGCTTGGACTGACAGCAGTTTTGAGATTGGTCCTATCCACACATACTTACGCTGTCATGGAATCTGAAGTCATGGAGCAGTTCTCAAAAGCATTCAAATTATTAAATTCTGGATACTGTTGATTCCCTTTTAGGGACTGTCCAACTGTGGTTTTGACCACTGGCTAAATAATTCTTTCAAAAACTCATTCAATATTTGACCTCTTAACTTACTTATTATTAAGTGTCAGAGCAAAAAATTTCCAGGACCTTAGCTGTAGTCCTTGCTTTTAGAATGGTCAGTAGAATTTTTGCAATTTCTTTCAACTCTTGGAAAAAATTCTACTCCGAACAGTCTTTATCAATGCTTAGTATGACTTGCCTATTATTTCTTGTAACAGACATGGCAGTCTTTCCATGCAAAACACTTGCTTATGTAGGGCTGTTGCCTGATTTTTAATAGTGGGCTAATGATATATCTTAGCTGAATTGGTATTTTATTGATGAAAAACATGTACTTGGCAGCAAAGCTAGAAGTAGGCAAAAGCATACAAAAATGACATGGACTCCTGTTGAAGTGTGTTGGAGAACTCTTTCTTGTATTTTGCTATGTGAAAGTTGTTCCTTCCATCTCTGCCATACCACAAATTGTTCTTTAACTAATTAAAAAGGCAGTTGTAGTATGTCGGGTGTAGGCTGGTATTAAAGAAGGGTGTAGGATGGGATTGAATGCTGTTGGTTTTCTGAGTCTGAAAAGCTATGCAGCCACGTTTTTGGTTTGGTGGTGCACCTGGACTGCTACCTATACTGAGAAATAGGGTGCTGGGCTAATGTAGGATCATGGAATGATAGGTTGGAAGGCATCTTAAAAGCATTCTAGTTCCAAGCCCCCTGCCAAGGACAGGAACACCTAGACCGGTTTCTCAGAGCTCCATCCATCCTGGCCTTAAACACTTCCAGAGATGGGGCATCTACAGCTTCTCTGGGCAACCTGTTCCAGTGCCTCACCAATGCTGAAAACATACACTGGAGAATGTAGGCTACATGGCTTTTTTAGTGTTGGAAATTACTGTACCTACTTGCTCTCCTATAATGAGCTGAGAATGGGAGACCTGAAGGTATTCTGGTCTAGATGAGATGACACCAATTTGGGGGATTATTCTGCTTTTCCCCTTGTTTTGTTCAACAAATACCTTAGCTTGCAGGTTAAGAATGCAAAAGTGACGTATAATTTGTCAGTATGAGGAAGCCTCTTCAATAACTGCAAGTAGTCAAACATTGCTGTAATATTTGTAGCATGTTCTATATTTTCCAAAGTGCTCCAAAATACTAGTTATAAGAGGCACCTCTAGGGAGTCGTATTTTTCTTCATTTTCCCATCAGGGATTTGCACTGTCTCTGGGCTGTTTGACACTGTGTCCCATGGCAGCCTATTCTTAACTGTAAAACTTTGTTAGCTGGAGCATGGAAGCATTCTTTGAAATATGTTTAAAAACAAATGTTTGTATACAACTTGTGGCTGGCCTGGCACTATCAACAAAGATGCAGAAATAAAGTGAGTGAAAAAACATAAGCACCCCAGGAAATGTTAACCTCAAAGGAAATCCTCTGGAAAGGATGCCAAATTTGTAAGCAAGAAAGAGGAGGAGGAAAGATCTCTGTGGAATGGTGGCGTTTGTTACGTTACTCTTACTTCGAGGGAATGAGGATACACGGATATGAGGACTGATGCAGTAGTTTTCTAATCTCTTAAACTACAATCCTGTGACACTAAAGCTCTGTTTGTGTCACTTATTGAGGGCCTCTCCTTTTTTCTTCCTTTTCCCTGCCCTAATGCTGTTTTCTGCGTGGATGAGTCATCTTACAGCACCTTTATTAGTAACTGAAGTGCTGTTCAAAACAAAAATAAATGTGCAGACATACTGATTTAGCTGGATCTTACAAATGCATAAAAAACCCCAGTGTTTGAGTTTAGGACTTTTTTTTCCTTTGGAAGACATAATTTTGGGTATTATATTTAATTTGGATTTTAACTTTGTTATCCTAGTTTTGACTAGAAGTTGTTATATATCTGTAGTGCTAATGGAGAAGTAACACTGAAGAGAAACACACTGAAATAGATAATTAGTTCTATATCAAAGAGAAGAGAAACTATTTTGATTAAATTCTTAATTTTAAGGATCTATTTTTTAGGTATTTTCTTGTCTCCAGTTTTTCTAACTTACATTTCCTCAAAACTGAAAATTGTGATGTAAATTTCACTTTTCATTAGCAGTATCTCAAAGCAGACACGAGTTAAAAACCATTAAACTTGCCTCTCCAAAGATCTAACCATGTATGTAAATATGCTGTACGTATAGTGCAAGGCATTAAAGCCTGGAACTTAATTGTCAACATATTAAGTTCTAATCCTGTTGGTTTTCTGTTCGTACCTTAAGGATTTGTAAACTTACAAAATTGCACACTTGCAATTTGATTTCAGACATGAAATTTCATATAGAAATAGGAAAGGAAGAAAAACCTCCAGACATTACCTTATTTTTCTTGTGTTTTTCCTCCTGTGGCTTCTCTCTGACATGTTTATTCTTGTGCTCCTTCAGGCACTAAGCTATTGGTACAGCAAAAACACTATGAAGACAGCTTTACTCAAGTCAGTGGGTCTTGCAGATGCAGAACTTTTGGTATACTCACGAATCTGCCTTGAAGAGCAGAATCCCACTTGTCAGGAGTTGTCATCTCTAACTGACAAGGATTTCTTCTTCTGAAGGAAAATGAGCTCTTTCTGTAATCTCAGTATCCATACCCCTAAACTGTAAGATTTAGAGCCCTCTGCAGAAACTCCTAAACAGCAGGCAAATTTTAATGGTGCTTTGCTAACCCTGAAAGTCTGTAAGTGCTATGCAGATTGAACCCTGTAACTGAGGAGTAGGAATATCACCTCAAGTACTTGTCCCTATGGAGGTAAATACAGAGGAAAGGTACAAATTATTGTTGTATGCAATACTTAAACATTGCATTTTCCTTTCTCACAGGGTGTGTTGGAAAGCAGTTTGACATTATAAATGAATTTTCATGATTATTTTTAGGCTTGTAGGCATACAATGACTTTTTCTTCAAAATTTTACCCAAAAGGGGTTACAAGAACAGATTTAACTCTAATGAGTGATGTGTGGGCAAAAGCCTTGTTAATGTTCATAACACTTGAAGGGACGTTGGTTCCTTGGACAGTTCCTTCCTGACACTGGAATGCATGATCAGGGTTTAGCCAATTCAGAGTAGATGATGTTTATCTATTCTTTCTTAATTTCTTAATGGGAAACCATCTATTTCCTTGGGTATTTTATTTTGACAACAAATTTTACCATTGGTAAAATTCATAATAAACAAATTGCTCTGTGTTTCACAACTGATTCCCAGTTTTTGAATGCAGAAATTTGCAGCTGATGCATTTTTATTAACAGGTAGCTCTTTCTGCATTACAAACATAAAGGGTTCTTTTTTCCTTTTTAATTGTACTTGGCTCTTTGTAGCTGTTAGATACAAATTCATTGATGTATATAGCCTTGAAATGTAACTCAAAGGACATTTTATTGCACTCTTATAGTTTAGCATCTCTCAATTTTTTTATCTGCCTACATTGAGTTAGGCTTGTAGAAAGCTCCAATTTGGTAGATGTGTCTGACAGAAAAGGACGAGGGTGGTAATGAAGAAAACATAATTCAACAGTAAAGTAAATGCCTTAAAAAACTTAAACTGCTTGTTTCTGTCAGTAGCTGCCTGCCTAGCCAGATTCAGGAGGACAGACTGATAAGAGAATTCATTAAAACCAGACTTGTGTAAAGAGGGATGGATCTAGTGTTATTGTCTGTGTTAGCCAGTAAACTTGAAGCTGCTGCTGCTTCTTATAGAAACGGGAAAGCCAGCAGCAATTATTCTTTAAAACTCAAACCAGCTGTTTGGGCTGTGAAAGACCTTTCCGTAACACAGACAGGACAAGACTAGCACTGAAGGATGAGCTGTCCGGGGCTCGATTCCCCCTGGGTGGGAGCCGAGGAGAGTTGGAGCCGAAGCGCCGGACCTTTCAGCACCCGCGCCCTGGACAGCGCCGGCGGAGCCGCTCCCGCCGCCGGGAATGCCGATCCCGATCCCTCGGCACCCACGGAACTGTGCCTGCCCTGCCGGCCCACAGCTTTCTGCTTGGGCTGCAGAACCGTATGGGAAAGACCAAGAGTTTGTGGTCGTCCCAAGGTCTGTGGTGCAGAAAGAGGCTTTGACAGCCTTGAGAGTAGAGCAGATACACTTGCCTGGAAGCCTGGGTAATTCTTTGGAAGTGTGACTCATAGGCCTGCATTTCCTCTGTGTCTTTCTTGCCCCCCTTTCTTTCTTGCCCCCCGTTCTTTCTTTCCCCCCTTTCTTTCTTTCCCCCTTTCTTTCTTTCCCCCCCTTTCTTTCTTTCCCCCCCTTTCTTTCTTTCCCCCCCTT
>JAWWEU010000081.1:42063865-42176322 GCA_035583155.1 Acropternis orthonyx | reverse complement strand
CCCCTTTCTCCCCCCTTTCTCCCCGGTTTCAGGAGTTCACTCTTCATCTATTTGTTCATTTTAATCTCAGAAAATAGATTTCTTGTCACAGCATTCCAAAACATTGCTAACCTAGCTTCCTTCTTCTTAGTTTCATCTCTGTTGTTTTGTTTTTCACGTGCTTTCAGGACTCTCTGGAGCTAGTTCTCATTTTCTGCTGAAAGTTTTGGTAGGCTTGTAGTTTCAGCTGGACTTCCCTGCTTGGTTCCTTACAGTAAGTGGAAGTAGAAAAAGAAAAAGCAAGCTGTGCAGATCCTTTCTGTTCTCACACCGTCTGTTCACTTTTCTTTGACTTTTTTAAAATGAGATTATTAAAGTATTTGACCTCAAGTGTTTAAAACTTGGAGAAGTTTGTGATATGTTTTGAAATTAGTATTAGAAAGACTCCTAGAGTAGTAGGAGGCTCACTGACAGATGAAGCTTTTGAAATAACATTAGTTTTTCTCGACAAAAAGATGAAATCTACAAGGTGGTATTCTTTTGAACAGGGATAGTTTTGCATCCAGTAATGTTGAGGTAACAAGACAAGATCAATCTTCTGCGTGGAGGAAAAAGAACAAAACATGTAAATAATTAATTTCACTTAATGGCTTTCAAAACCAAGATGGAAAACACAGTAATACTCTGATTCATGTGAAAACAAGTTTTGTAAATACTTTAGTGACCTTTTCCTTTCTTTTTCTGACCCTGCTGCAAAGAGCTATGCACTTTGAATATTTTTTTTCATATATTTTAAGTGCGGTTTATTTAAGATAGTATGTGCTTTTTTCCCTACTTACTGTTATCTTTTTACAAATGTCTTGCAGGATTTTCCTTAGAGGTGGGAATCCTAAGTAAAAATTAATCCCTTTTTATGCTGAAGACCTTTCAGTATACCATACCATATACCAGTTTCCATAAGAACCTTGGAAACTTTATTGATTTTTCTACTAAATAAATAAAAAAGGAGCCCATGTGTACTTCTTGCACTCTCTCCCTACTGGAAGATATAAAATGAAATTCAGGAGGAAAATAAAATAAATTGGTTTTGCTATTTCAATTGTAGGAGTGCATTTTCTAAATGAAGAATGGAAATCCATCATTAAACAGAATTCGTATTAGAGATTTCTCAGTGTCCTGGAAAAGATGTTTTCCAAATTGCTTGTCCCTAACATGGGTAACTTTGCTTTGTTTAGGCTGGACCTCTGCCATGTATCTGGGAAGTATGGGAAGTTGTTGGGTAATTCCCAGGGTTACATTCCACCTCTCAGTATTATTTTTTTCCTCCCCTTAAACTTGCCTAATTTGAGAGATGATATATAACATAATTTTATTTATAAGTCAAAGGCTTTTATTGAAGTCACATTCTAGAAGTTATTTCCCTGGTGTTCTGATTTCTTAGGTTTGGTATAAGAACAGTTTGTTCCCTGAGTAGCTACAGAAACATAGGGAGATTGGACAGTGAATGAAATGCTATTGGTATTTGCTTGTTTGGGGGTGCAACTCACCATGTGCATTTACATTTTAATAAATTTAAACCTATTTTAATAGATTAACCAGTGCAAGACAAAAGCTAGTAATTTTATAAGGGTTTTTTTTTTTTCTTTGCCTTGTTTTAGTTTCTTTCTGAAAAACTGTCACTGGGGGAATAGGAATTGATAATACAACTTGTCATAACTGGTGGTACTTAGAAGATGTTCCTGTATCTTTTATGAATTGCTTGTGTGCAAGCCATTTGTCTATGACAAAAGGGCAGCTTTTTGGCTGTCCATATTAATACATTAGTACAGGATTTTTGTCTAAATTGGTTTTAAAGACTCAGATTTGTGCAGATTCTTGCCAGAATACTAATATCTTACAACATTGTTCTTTTAGTACTTGAGATTGGTTCCAGAAGGCTTGCTATTATATTCTGCTGGTTGGTACTACCCTCAACTTTTTGACATACCAGCCTGGGCCAATAGCAACAATAACCTACTGCGGGATTTATAATCCCACCTATGTTGTAGGTGAGAAACATGATGACTACAGTTTAACTAAGGACTAGTTTTAAACCAGACTTTCAGTCTGTCCTACCACGTTTTTGCACAGTACCTGCATCAGGCTGAAGTCTTCTCTTTGCAGAACAAGTTCAGCACTCACTCATTTTTCAGCCTAGAGCTGGAGGAACTCCCTGAGGGATTAGATAGCTGTCAGTTTTCTGTAGTGTGCCCACTGCCCTGTGAAGATGTCTTCCAAACCAAAAACTGCTGTTGGAGATTATAGGATTAATAGAATTGGTACTATATCTACATGGTTCTGGAATGCAAAGACATAAGTTTAGCAGTTTAAATAGCATTCTCACTGCCCAAAGCCAGGAATTGTATTCAGTATTGCTTCATCTCAAGGAAAAACCCCATAAAAGTTGGTATTTCTTATTGGCACATCTCCTGGTTTACTGATACCTGATTTGATATAACTGCTGTAAAGGACAGGTGTGGCAGAACCTCCTCTAGAGAGAGGAAGAGTGTACTTTTGTGATGACCAACAGGAATGGCATGCTTCTCTTAGAAGTTTTTATTAGCTGTTCTTGAAAATGGTAATTAAAGGCAAGTTTTAAAAAAAGTTATGAGATAAAACAACAAAGCCTGGAGGCAGAGGTTGCCCTTTACATGCCTATGGCTTGCTTCTCAGAACTCTTTAATATGGATAGAGTTTGCTCTGGAAGAACAGGAACAAGTCTACCTTTTTGCCGGAGCTGGCTTAATCTCCCTGTTTTATTGGTGGTCATGGAATTTATCACAGTTGCTTTTACTGCACTCATCTGTGTGCAGGGGACTTACCTGCCTTCTGAGGGCTTCTTCTCAGTGGATTTTAAGCTGGTGTTCATGAGAGAAACAGCTCCTTTGACCTCTCCTAAAATCCAAAATAAGAAAGCCTTCTTAGAAAACTGGTAACAAGGTTTAAGTGCGAGAGATTTATCCTTCAAGAGCATCATGGGAAATTCTATTGTATAAGGCATTTGAAGTAAATCTTCTGTCTAATGAAACCAAAGTCTTTTTGAGGGACTAATGTTGTCAGATAAAGGAGCAGATCTAATTTGAAACAGAAAAATGCCTACAAATTATGTAAATTGTTAATTCTTAAAACCTGGTTTTTGAAAAGCAACAGTTTGACAACTCAGTGCCCAAATACTTAGCAGTATAAAATCTTCCTTGCCTGGGCAATGGTTTAGCTGTAAGTGCCTTTTGAGAACTTCAGCTTTTTCACAGAAGATTTTGGAAATTTGTAATTTTTTTCAATCTAGAATGAAAGACTACTATGGGAAAATAGATATAAATCTGTATATCTAATAATTGGGGCATTTGGTTAGTAGTAGTAATAATCCTGAATAGTGTCACTTCAGGATTTTAGATGTCTAAAGTGATAGATTTATAAATTATTTTTAATGAGTGCTTTGCACTTTAAAAAAGCAGGAGTCTGAACAGAATTAAGTCCTAGTTGTTTGAGAAGGGCTAGGTGTTGGGTTATTTAACATGCATCATAGAAGTTTTATTTCCTCAAGTAAGGCTTTTGCAGCTGAAGTAGGTACATAGTACACATTTGGGGTGCATCCTTCATTAGATTTACTCTTTTTCTAGAAGTCTACAGTATTTTGGCTTGGGTGGGGGGTTTTTTTGTTGTTTGTTTTGTTTTGTTTATATCATGGAAGGGTTTACTTAATGCAGCCTATAGGTCTTTGCCCTCTGGCTGCTGCTTTGATCCTGTCAGTCTCTGGCTGAGAAGGTGAAGGGATGAACATGTAAATAAGTTGGGAGAATGCAGGCTCAGACTCTGGCATTCTTTATGCTGCCATCAAGAACTGTTCTAAAGAGCTTTTTGATGCTTTCAAAGCCTGCATTTTTTTTTTTCCATCGAGCATTTTATATGTTTCAACTGCCCAGTCACTGGATTTATGGATCTGTGGTAGAGCCTTGCTGACTCGTTAGGTAAGTCTCTGGTTGAGAAGGCAGTGGTACACGGAAAGGCAGAGCAAATTTGCGTCATGATTTACATTTTCTGTGCCCCTTGTCTCAATGTCATTGTGGGCAAACAGGCATTTTTGTATAAGGTTGACACCTAGAGACTTGGGAGAATTGTTTGACTTTCTGTGTAAGGCAGGGCAAGTCTCTTACTGCCTTCCCAAAGTATATAATGGAGACGTTGTTCCCTTTGTAACCATTACTTTTTCCTGTCTATTTTGGAGTGTAAGCTCTTTGGAGGAGGGACATGTATGTGAACAAACAGATTTGCAGCACTTGGCATGCTGTGATACTGATTTCATAAGGGCATTCCTGGAAGAGGAGGAATTGTGGTTGTTAAAAAAAACAAAACAAAACCCACAAAACTTAAACCCCAACACCCTTTCTTCATAAAATATAATTTATTGGCATGTTGCAGTTTTGGGCTATCTCATTATTCAAATTGAAGACTGTCTCCTTTTATTCATGAGTATTGCTTATGTATACACACACACACACACACACACACATATATATAAAAGGACAGATCATGATTGTGTTTGAACAGTGAAGAACAAAACATACTTCTTAAATAGCTGCAAGTTCTCTTACCTTCAGTGGCCTTGTGGAGGAGTAAAGAAATGGAAGCATATAATACTTTACATAAAATCTGTAACTAGATAAGTAAAAGCATTTGAGTTAAACTGTCATTTTTCAAACTGCTGAAAAGTCAAAATATAATTTAATTATTTTTTTCCAACTGCACATCACTGTTAGCATTTATTTACAGTCTATGCTTTGTGTGTGTGTATGCATGCACATGCGCATCTTATTAGCATGATCTGGTTAATGTAAACAAGATGCTTCTCTTCTAAGCATAGATGTTTGAAATAGGTAACTAACCAAACTTCTCAAAGTTTGACTTACAGACCAGTGCAGCAATTGTAAACAGCAAAAACCACAAAATGCTTATTAGCATTCTTTACAAAGGTTATTTAAAATGTGAGTGATACAGAAAATATTTCTTAACAGTTTGTTCAAACAGTGACATCTTACACATGAAAAAGCAAGAATTACATTGCTGACTTAGTTGCTGTGGTAGGAATGGTGTAGCATGTCATTTGAAAGTTGTGTGTGTTTGTGATTTATGGATATTCTGGAAGATTTTGCAGAATGTGGTATGGGTGAGATGTACTTGCTTAACAGAGGTAAAAAGCTAGATATAGACAAATCTGTAGTGATTGATATGTTTCATGCCTCTAAGTCAATAGCTTGATTTCCTTCAGCTTTTACTGAGAATAGTTAAGAAGACTTGGCTGGGGGGTTATATCTCTTTGACTTCAGTTCTGTCTTCTTCTGAACTAACTATGCAACTTCTTTGCTGTTCCTTATTGGGCATTTTGCATCTTTTCTTCACCATGGTACATCCACGAATGTTCTTAAAAGGTTCTGTCTTAGACACAGAAACTTTTGCAAAACTAGTAATTATATTATATAAATACATATCGTTCAAACTTCAGAAACTGCTCTCACATTTTACCAAAAGTTGTACATAATTCTTGTTAAACACTTAAATTACATTAATACTGAGGGCTTTAATGGTCTAATTCCAGTGTACACTTTTAAAATTACGTGTTTTGTAATCAACCCTTGGACTTCTCCCCATTTTGTAATATTCTCTTTAATTAATTTAAAAGTCTGGCTTCTTATGTTCCAGCACCCTAGTTTCAGCAATAGTCCATACACCAAGGTAAATATTTTCCACATTGGAAGAATAGAGGGGTCAATGCAGAGTGAACTTCTCTTAGTTGAATTTTCCATTTAAGAACAAAAGGCTGCTTTATGATAAGCAGAGACGTCAGTACTTTTAAATAAAAAGTTAATCCTGAAACAAAATTCCTTTGTGCTAAGGATGAACAGCATTTTTCAGCCTGGACTTTTCTAATAAGCTCAGTTCTTATAAGCCGTACTTCTAATCTGGAAAAAACCCAACCCAAACAAAAAACCCCCAAAACCAACAAATCCCAATACACAACTAATTGACCATACTTTGCTCTCACCAGTTTCAAGTAAATGAAAAGCAAATGAGTCCATAGGTTTCCCTGCTGATTTAATAAATTGGTGTCTTCTGTAGAGAACTGCTATTTTGGAGAGTTGAAGAGGGAAAATACATAATATAATAATACTGGAAAGTCTACTGTTGTACTTAGGTAATAAAAATTCTTGTATGTGTGATTTAAAAATTAGATGAAAAACACAAGAAAACAAGTATGCATTGAAACATTTGTCCTTGACTTTCTTGAAACCCGCACTTGTAACAGATAAATTTTTTCTGTTATACTGAGTAATAAATGTAATAAGTACTTTTGGTATATAATTTAATGTTGCTGTCAAAAAATGAATTATTATTATGTTTAGAATTAATATATACACTCCTGGGAACAGCCCACATAATGTAAGTTTTTACTTCCATATATTCTTCCCAGATGTAATTTTTTCTATTTTGTACTCTGACTTTTTGTCATTGATTGGTTTTTCCCCCCCCCTTTTTTTTTTTGTCACTGCTACCTCTATTTCTGCAGGAACAAGTAGGTTATTGGTAAGTATTTCAACTAAATCAGACTTTACAAAGTTTTGCCTTAGTGAGGACTTAGTTTTTTTGCCCTCGCTTACTTCGGTACAAACTTTGTAGACAACAGACCAATTGTCTGTAAATGCTGTGCTTTCTCAGGTCTCCATTATCGTCTTGTTTGTGCAGTAGAGTGATAGTTCTCAGATTCTCCGAGAGAGACTCTGTCTTCTGCATGCTTCCAAGCAGCATCATAATCTGTGCTGTCTTCCAAGATGCTGCCTTCTCCTGGGGCTTGCTCCTTTGTTCCTGTCTGCTGAGTTTCAAGTGCAGTGTTTACTTTGTCTCTCCCATTTCTTTTTTTTCATGAGACCTCCTATGCATTTTGGCCAGTTTGCTCAGAAGACTTTTCTGCACCCAACAAGATGCCCTCTTTCATGTGTTCAATTTAGTCATCCTTGTCAACCATCATTCAGCCATTTCCACATCATACCTCTTTCCCTTTTAGCTGTCATTAAATATATTCTCAGCATGGTGTAGCCACCCTCTCCTCTCTTATTATCGTGCTTCGTGTCATTTAGATCGGATTTGTTGCGCTGTACAGCACAAGTTTTCAAGATATTTAAGTCTGTGCATTTTGAAAAAGTAGGAGGAGTTAATTCTCCTGATCTTGGAGCAGCTCTTCCTATACTCTCTTTTAAATGATGTGATTTCTAATGGAAACTTTTTCTTTAACCCTAGTATGTTTTTGAAAGTAATGACTTTACTGACAGTGTGAAGTAGGGCAGGGGAGTGTAGACAAACTGGTTCCCTGCACTTAAAAATTTGTAGTTGTCTTGCCAAATTACTCAGTTACTCAAGAAGTGCCTTCTTCTGGCAATAGAACACAGTTCTGTCTTTCTCAACTTGCATTGTGAAATGATGAGTGGAAAGACCTTTTTCAGGTGTTGGAGGAAAATGTTGCTCCAGGCAATAAGAGAAAATTGAGGAAGTAGCAAAATCAAGGAAGAAAGGAAAAAAACCCCAAATGCATAGGTTCAGGAGAGACAAGGAATGAGAGAGAATTCTTCCTCTTTGAACTGTGGTGGGTTAGTTAAGAAAGCAGTGGGAGTATGGGGTATCTCTGAAGTAAGAGTTTTCAGGCATTTCATTTGCATAAAGTTTTCAGACCTCCACGTTGGCCTGCAGTGAATTATTTGTCATCATCTTGTAATGCAAGACCTGAGCTTGTCTGACAGGTTGATCTTGCCTGGCGTGTGTAAATAAAATACTTCTGTGCCCCAAACTCTTGACTATATTTTCTGGCTACCTGTTTTCTGAATAAGGTAGTCAACTGAGCTCCAAAATGTCTTGCCCCTGGCTGAGCTGCATATTCAGACAACAGCTCAGGTCCCTAGGATTTCACTGAAGTGGCAAGAGACGCCACTTGTGCATGGAAGCCTCTGAAATGGTGATAGGATTAGTTTTTTTCCATACCACTGATGTTAACTCTCCTGGTGTGGCTAGAAGGGCGACCTTGCTCTTATCTCTGCTTGCAGAAGATTTAACAGTGAATAGACATGAGAGAGGGGAAAAGTGTCTTTCCTTCGTTGCCCCTGAGGTTTTTTGGAAGGGACTCATCACACCTACATAAAAGAGAGGGAGTGTGTTCCCTTGGGTTTTCTCCCCTGCCTCCCTTGGGAAAGGTGCAATGGAGATGAATGGTATTCTTCTGGGGAAAGTCCTGTGAAGTGGAGTTTTTGGTTGCTGGTTGAAAACGTACTTGCAAGCATAGCAAGCAGAAAGCTAAAATCCTCTGCTCTTAGGGTGTGGGTGGAGCCTTTTTTGCAGGAAACCCGATGCTTGTGCTTGCCTCTAAACCTGCCAAATGCAACTCCCAACATAGGCTTATATTCACACTTCTGTCTTCAGCTGCTTTTGATCCATTGAGAAGTTTCTGGTATGGACCTGTGATGGGAGGGGTGTGAAGTGTCTGAAATCCAAGTAATAAAGCATTAAGTTAAAGAGTGAATTAATAGCTTACTAGTCACTTTAAAAACTGTTCTTGTTTGTGTGCTTGTCAGTTTGAAAGTGCAGAGACTCTAGGACTTTGAATGAAGGACACTTGAGCAATCTCTCATTTAGCTTGACTGTAAATGCCTATGGATGATGGGATGGGGGGGTAACACCCACCCACAAACACAGGTGATGCCAAGGTCTTTCCTCCTCCAACTGATTGCTTGCATCAGTCTGAAATACCGCTCTTAAAAAGCTGTTCCTCTAATAACAGCTGTTCTTATTTCTGTATTAAGAGTTGAAATCAGACTTTCCACAGGTCTTTCCCACCTGTAATTTCATCTTCTGTTTTGCAAGTTATTTTAGAATGGGACTTTTTTCCTCTCTTTTAGTGGTTGTATTTATTCAGTATCTAAAAATGTGCAGCTCTCAATTATCATCACATGTTACTTTTATATTGATATTAGACACCCAAAATTTTGCAGTTGGTAAAGGCTTTATTTGTAAATAAAAAAGTGTCTTGTTCAATCTCTCTTCTTCATTCTACACTGTTATTTTTCAGTAACTGCTACTGATGATCTCACTTTCCCAATTATGAAGTGAGCTGAAGAAGTTATATAATACCATTCTGTCTTTCATAACTTTTTGCTTAGGAGATGAAATATTATCCAAACATATATTTTCTAATTGTTCTGTGGACTCCTTAACTAAAATAGTTCAGGTTTGGTTTTATTCCCCACTTTACATATCCCCCCTTTCTCACTGAGTGCTGTGGGAGTTTTAAGTTGGAAAATACAAGAGAAAACAATTCCTTGTTTCCCTCAAGGAATTCACAAGTTTTTTTTATTTCATTTTTTTGGTACAGAAGTGGGAAAGAAAACCCCACTAGATTATGAGCCCAAAGTCAGTAAGTTCTGAGAACAAGAAGTTATTTGGGCTTATCCCGGTTCAGTTTTCTAGAAAAGATAGAGCTTGGAACGTTTTTATTGTGTTCCTTTCTTCTATTTGATTTCCTATTCTCTCCCAAATTGAGGGGAGTATTTCTTTATTTCTTTTCATCTCCAGAAGTCTTTCCAGATGGTGCTGTGTTCTTGTGGCTTAGACAATTGACAGCATAAGGAAGGATGGAAGCTAGAGAACTAGGTGTATCTTTACACCAAGACACTTTCTTCCTTAGCAAAGAAACTTCTGTACATAAAATGGCAAACTTTCTCCAAGTGGCCACTTGTATTGGCAGCTACCAACTAGAAATTCTCCTGTAGAAAGTTCCCTGGGAATTGGTAATGCTCTTTTTTTTTTTTTTTTCTTCCTTCTAACCTAAACATTTTTTAAATGTTAGTTCTTTGTTCTTGAATTTAGTATGAATAATTTTCATATTCTCTTTGATGATTAGGGTAAACTTGCTGTGTAAGATGTTAGCTGTGTTAAAGCAATATGCTTCCATCTACAAAGCTTCATGGTTTTGAGCTTACAGAGTTAGTCATTCTATCTTTCCACTTCAGCTGTCTGAGAAGAGAAAATTCTGTGCTATGTAACTGATAGACCATGTAGTCTCCACTGGAGCTTCCTTTTTTTCTTCTTTTAAGTTTTACAAATGAGTTTACAGAAGAAGGGAGTAACAGAGTTTTAACTTGAACAGGACTGTTACTTCACCAAGAATCTGAATTATTTCCATTTATTTGTCTGATGTTCTTACAATCTCACGTTATAATCTTCTATATTTGAATAGAAAAGGACGAAGTGGAAGAAGTAGAGGCATTTTACTTTGACCTTAAAAAAATGCTTATGCCTCTTTGCTTTATATTCTTATTAGCCAACTTAGGGAACATGGTCTAGGTGCAAAAGTAGGTGGGAGAAAAAGTAGTTGGGGAAAAAAAATCCTGCAACTGCTCCACGAGAGCAATTCAAGTGAAGTGTCACAGTGGTCTGTTTTGGGTCTGTTTTCAGTCAACTTCTTTTTGCAGGTTGGGCACTTTGAAAAGGAATAAAAAGCTAAACTTTTAAGATCTGAGAGCACTGTGGAAGGCAAAATTGGAGTTTGTAATTGTTTTTAACATGTTAGAAGAGTGTTCATAATTGATTAAATGAGAGTTACTAAATGTAAGCACAAATATGCCACTACAAATGGGACTTAGCTAATAACAGTTTTGCTGAAGATTTAGGGAATGTTGTAGGGCCTGAGAGGAATGAGGCAATCAGCTGTTGATTTGTTTAAAGTGTACCTACATGTGTATACACACACACACACACACACACACACACACACACACACACACACACACAGAAAGGAGGTATCTCTGTGTACAGGTAGATCTATATATAGCTATATAACACCTGCTGTAAAGGTAACTATTAATTTCTGCTTAGGACTTGTGAAGTCTGAGCCCGAGAGCTCTGCCTGGTTCTTGGCAATGCAATATGATAAGGTTGGAGAGAGGCCAGAGGACAAGGGGAGCGAAAGGTTTAGACATCAGGGCCTGTGAGGAAAGATTAGAGTAACTTTTTTTTTTTCAGGCTACAGGAAAAAGACGAAGGCCACACACTTTCCAATGTGAACATGTGTTTTATACTGAGCACAGTTGCTGACTGTTTTCCATGTCTACTGGACACATAACAAGTAATGAACTTTTTTTGGTGTGTGTTGCATTGTTTCCTATTAGCATCATTATAAAGGCTTTATTTGTGTGACAGTAATTTGGCATACCACCCTCATACCATAATATCTACTGGATGCTGTGCTCCTGTATTATCTATACCTCTTTTTCTAAGTACCAAAGAACAAGTGTGAATATGTAAGTAACATTTGTCAGGCTTCTTATTGTTAAGCACATCCTAGAAAAAGTGTGTGGATGCAAGGATGTATCTTTTCTTATAACTTCTTTAAGTGTAAAACAAGGTGGATTTATCCATCTTATTTGAAAACAAAAGGATACAAAGACTTAAAATACTAATATGTTGCCTACTTATTTTAAAAGAGTAGCCGTTCTCATTATTCTTTTGGTTTGGCTTTGGCAGTGTTCCAGTTGATGTTTTCTGCTGAAAGGTTACTCTGATCAGGCTGATTCAGTCTTTTGTGTTGTTGCAGGTTTTATTTGTGCTTACCCCTTGCTACAGCTGTTTAATATTGACTAAAATAACCATCCATTCTTGTGCAAATCTAATACTGATTTAACGTGTTTCCTTTATGTGCAATTCTGTGACTCTCTGCACTGTGTTGTCTGGAAGTTCTTAGCTCTTCTTTTTTTGCATCACAAGCTAGACATCCCAGAAAAAGTGCCAGTATGATTTTGCAAAAATTTTAGAGGGCCACGAGTTTGTTGGTTGGATGCTTTATGTTTGCTCCACTATGCACTGAACAGCAAGTTAAGCAGTCTGATGTTTGCAAAGCAAGGCAAACACAGTCAGGTATCACTAACAGGTTGAAATTGGTATGGATAGAGTGAGTGGCCACCCATCGACCTGTCCATGTGGGGAGTTTTTAAGCCTGTCAGAGATGAAAATTATGAGTTAGGTTAGGTAGATGGGTTTGAGAGGAAATGGGATTTCTTGGCTAACTGGAGGTTCTCTTGCAAAAGATGGTAGTCTCAAGAAAGTGATGCATTCAAGAGAGAATGAGAGACGGAATTCACCTCTGATACAAGTATTGATATGTAGGCAGATTTAGTTATCTCAAACTTTCTGTGCCAGCTTGGGATTTTCTAGGAGCTGTATTGCAGCTTTCTGTTCTGCCTCCATTTCTTGTAAGTGTACTTTTTCCCCAGGATTTTGGTTTTAAGCAATGTGTTACTTTCAGTATTGTAGTCAGAGTTGTGAAACTAGATCATGGGTGCTTGTAAGAGAATTTGGCTCCCTGCCGGTTAAGGATGCAGTTGGAAATGTCAGCAGGAGATGTGTGTTTGCTCAGTTCTTTCCTGCTGTCCTTTGGTTTGTAGTGAATGGGGTGAGAGGTGGTTTTTCGACTAACTTAGGTTGTATCAGTGGCAGTGTGTTCTCTGCTGTGGGAGAAGGAAGGACAGCTTTGCAGTGATATGCTGACAGTGATGACACGAATACAAAGGTGATAGGATGTCATCTTGGGTAAGCATAAGGGATGCTGTGAAACCAACACCTTCGTAAGAGCTGGATATTTATCTAGAACTGTGATTATTTCTTGTGCTCTCCTTGTAAAGAGAGTGAGAAAGTAGTTAAGTTTCAGGGTTTTTAGAAGACACTGCACCTGATGGTCCCTCATCTGATAACTACTTCCTCCTTGTTTTCTAAATGTCTGTGAATACATTGTTTATCTACAAAACTCAGTAAAACAAGTCATGTAGAGAACAAGTTATTTCTGACCTGTTGTTGATTGTTAAAGTCATGTGAAACTTTCTTTATGTTATTGGAATTGTTCCTTGAGACTGATGGTTAAAACAAACATAGGCTATAAATGTTGTTAGCCTGCTGGGCAGGAGTACAATAGAGTCTTTGTTCTTGCAAAGTACTTAATTGTGAACTGGGTCATGAAACTATTGCCTTCTGATTTGAGAAAAAAGTGGGAAAATACCAGCTTTTTAAAGGACCTTTTACTGTCTTGTGGACAGTGTTGATTGTTCACTTACTTGTATTTTTCAAATACAGTTTAAAGTAAATATTGTGTCTGCAGTCAAAACAATCTGTTCTTTGGGTTACTAAATGAATTGGAAATGGTAATTTCGTTCACACAAAACATACACTGTACATCTTTTTGGAAAGATGGCTAAATCCAGGAGCTGGTTATTGCAGCAGAACATTGTGAAGGAATAAGAAATCTGATTTTACTTGCATTCGAAAAATGTTTCATCAAGTGTTGTGAGCCCAAGGCTCTTTTTCTGCTATTATGCTATTCTTTGCCATGCAGCTGATTCTGACACTGGAAAAGCATTTTCCACAGATATACCTTTACTCCTGTCAGTTAAGTTGCTCCTTAAGGCTTAGTTAGGTATGATGTCCTCTGCTCTGGGTTCTTCAGTTCCAGGAGCTGAGTACAGCTACAGCAGTCAGGTATCCCAGACTTGCTGTGTCAGGAGGATATTGTTTTACCTTCAGATCCCCCTTGGCACAGGACAAGCCACAAGATAACATATTGATAAAATACTATATTGCTAGAATGCAGGATGTATGTAATTTATTAATAACACCGTTAACTTTAGCAATGGTTATAAGGACCTGTTGGTGGCTGTCCCTGTGCCCTGTCAGTCCCGATTACGAGTGCTGATGATCCTGGGGAATAAACCAGAAGAGTTCTGTCCAGAAAGCAGAGAGAACCTGTTAATGACTGTCTCAGTGCTTAACTAGCCATGAACATAAATGTTAACTTGCTGTAATGCAAACACTCCCTTCTGCCACAGCAGGACTCTGTCTGCAGCATATAAGGAAGTCACTGGCTTTTTCAGGTCAAACTATGTTGTCAATTTTGTCTTATAGAAACACATAAATGAGACCAATGCATGGGTCTTAGGTCTAGTCAAAACCTAGTTATCAGCTGCATTGGGTTGATAAAAATTGAGTGAAAATTTACCCTGGGTGAGTATTTCAAGAAACCCGGAACAAAACTAATGGGGGATTTTGGGTGTTGGGAGAACTGAGATACTAATTTTGATTTTAGTCACGTTGAGATGCATCCTGGGGATGGAGGCCACACAGTGGCTGAAAGGTCACTGATAAAGCTTTCTACAAGAAAATTTATCCTTTCAACTTATTTTTTCAAGAAAGTGTGTTTGGCTGTTGTGTGCTTATTAACCTGTGTTTGTAACTGGTGTTTGTAAAGATGTGGATTGAGGGAGAAGGACTTAAAAATATGGAGAGAAGAGCAGTATTTAAACTGAAGTGTAAGATTGTCCCGAAGAAGAAATAGATATGAACTGCTTATGACTAAAATAGGAAGAATCAGAACTGTACTTTACCTTAGGAAGTGGTTTCCAGTGCATGTGTAGCTGCTGCCCTGAGTTCCTTATGGTTGTTACCAGCTGTCCTCTTTGACCTGCTTGCTATTAGCTGCCCTAAAGAAATAAATCACTGTCTTGATAATGGAAGCGCAGTACTTCTATCAAGTGCTAATGCTTTGGGTTAGTTGCTTGATCTACATCTGGATAATAATTAACAGTAAAGATGAAAATTCTCAGGCATCAGTAACTTGGAAAGTACAACATCAAGTCACTTGTCATCCTTGACTGACTCTGTTCTTTGTGGACTCTCAAGGTCAAAAGTACAAAAGTAAGGGGCAACAAACTAAAGCATGTGGGAGCAAGTCCAGATGGACGTGTTGGTGGAAGGTGCAGTGGCCTTCTATACAGGCCTGCATCATCACACTTTTCAGCAGCATCAGAAAAACGTGCTTTTGCACTGAGTGTGGATGTAGCTTAGAGGTTTTTGCTGAATGTTGTCCTGTTGGACAACCTACCTGCAGGTATGCTCCTTAGCAACTGTTATGCATCAAGATCCCTGTTGGTGGCTTTTTGTCTCTCGCTTGTGGGTTAATTATTCAGCAGATCAAAATCTACCAGGCTTTTCTTAGGGTTTTCTGTGGACTGTAAATCTTGTCCAGCTGATCTTGTCCTTTAACTGGAAGACTACTGTCTTTGGCAATGACATAAATTAAGGTATTAAGCACTTTGGTCATAGACTATTATGGAGTTGCATCGCAATCCAGACTGTCTTAATTATTCCTTACCCTACGTTGCCTGAGGCTGTGACCTCAAAAGCTAAGCAAGTCATGCTTGGCTAGGATGAGAGAGTCAAACAAATTCAGTGCTACAGGAAATATTAGTGATTCAGTAAGTGAGGCAACACTCCTGAGTTAATGTTTTCCCAGTGCCCCAGACTGGTAACGAAGATGCTGCAGCTTGTATGATGAGATGTAAAACTGAGATCCTTGGTTAAAGTTTCAGTGCAATACCTGGTAAAAACAGACATGTTAATTCAGAGTTCTTGCCCAAGTTCAAATTTTCATGGCTTTGTGCTTTACACATTTCTAATGTCTGTTTTACTAGTGTCATATTATCCTCTTGCTCCTGTCCTAAACTGTTCGTAGGGTTGCTAGGAAAGTCTGCATTCCAGAGGTGCTGACATGTTTGCAATTGGCAACAGAACAATTTCCAGAAAAAAATGGTCTATTTTGAGATCTTTTGAAATCAAGGGACTCATATTTGTGTAAGAAATATCAGATCAAAACTGAAAAGCTTCCAGGATTCTTTTTTTCTTTCTTTTAATATGTGCAGAATAGCTTCTTTGCCTGAATATACATACTTGCTACATGGTTGAGTGTACTCATATGTACATATTTTTATTTTCCATAGGATTCAAGTGCCCTGTATGTTCAAAATTTGTATCTTCTGATGAAATGGATTTACATCTTGTGATGTGTTTGACAAAACCAAGGATAACCTACAATGGTAAGAAAGAAGTAAGCTAATAATTATTTATTCATTTTAAACATAAGTGTTATAATAGTTCTTTACATAATAAGATACTCTGGTACCTAGTTAGTGGACTCAGAAATTATGTATGGGTTTTTTTGCATGTTTATTTTTTCAAATTATTTCCAAAGAACTCGGTCTTTTATACTGAATGCCAGTATAATTTGCACTGTGTTCTGCAAACATGAAATTACTCTTGTGTGTGTTTATTCTGTTTTTTTATCGTTGGTCAGTGTGTGTTTAGTGTCCACTTGAGATATGTGTAGCTTACATATCCTCTCATCTAATGACATCAGGTAGTGAGGTGGGTCAGTGAAGTCTCCTGGGGACTTTATTAAGGACAGTTACTTGGCATGCTCTGCATTTGCACTTTGTTCAAGAAAATGACCCTTTCTTGAAGGAACTAAAGAAATTCCTCCTCCTGCAGCTGATTGCATGTGTGATACTTCATAAGGACTGGTAGATATAAATGTTTTTGTTATGTTAATCAAACTGGCCAATATAAAATGAATCATGTGTAGTGTAGCTCTGCTTTTCCCCCACCTACTACTAAGCTCTCCTTTTAGGCAACCTCTGATGCAAGGCAAGCAGGACTTTTGCCACTGAAATCAAACCTTTCTATCACTGTGGCTTAGGCTGACACTCAGTTCTATGGTGAGCACACAAAAAGGCTTCAGGAAACTCTTAGTGACTGCTTTGGCAGAGCTGCCCTATCATGAGAAAATCTTACAGTGCCTCTTCAGTGAGGTTATTGCTCACCAGTCATCAGATGGGAGAACATAGTGCAATTAGAAAGAAATTGTAGAGGAGAGGGAGCTGGAGGTTTTTTTGAAGGTGCTGGTGCTTGCAAGTTATACCAGGGAAAAATCTGATTCAATGTAAAGTGGAAATGTTGCATAATGAGGATGGTCAAACACAGTAGCAGGTACCTGAAGAGGTTGTTCAAACTTCCATCTTTGGAGATAATCAGAAATTGACTGAACAAGGCCCTAAGCAATTTAGTCTAACTTGGTTGTGCTTTGAGGGAGGAGCTGGACCAAAAAACCTCCAGAGGTCACTTCCAACGTAAGTTATTTATTGCATAAATAACCCGCAGTGTTCTGGGCTCTTTGACTCTCGAGGCACTTTGCTGTTATGGTATTCTATACTGGGCTTTTTTATTGGAACAAATTTTGAAGAATGGTTGGGCCCACCTTATTCTTTGTCTGGATAGCAATAATGCTAGACCTTAATTGCAAAAATAATTTGAAATCATATACGTACCATTGTGAAATCTATTTCACTGCACAGCACATAGGAAAAATAAATATTTCTTTTTAACTCCTAGGGTTACCACACATATATTTGAGAAAGTTGACTTCATCTAACAGAGAGGGCTTTTTTTCCCTCTTTGTTTTTCCTTTTCAAATTTGGGACTGAGCATTATTCAAGATAAGTCGTGTACTAAGGGGTGTTGGACATCGGAGAGAAGAGAAGGAGGCTCATCACCCCAGTCAGGGTGGGATAATGCATGTGGGATCAGTTAGGGTGGAGCAGGGGGAGGCAGGCTGGCAGACAACAAGCTCTGGCAGTAATCCAGCTGATGGGATGTGCACAAATGATGAGTTGACTGGCTGAAATTCTTTGCCCCTGCCGCTTGCTACATGTACATTATGAGTGCACTCAGATGACTAACTTTTGTTGAAGGATACAGCAATTACATAAGGTAACCTCTCAGTATCGTTTGTGATATTGTTTGTATCACAGCGGGGCCGTATTCAGGCTCTTTTTTTGCCTTCCTGCCCTGTGTCTCTCAGCTGGCACACTACTGGTTGGAGCTCCTTTGGGCCGTCTTATTACCTTTGTGCAGTTATTACCAGCAACATGTCATTTCTCAATGTAGGAGTGTGTCTGCTGTACAGTGAGCCTCAGAAAGCCATTCTGGGAAGTGGTTATATAAGCTTGAAAGAGGGGAAACTACTAAATTAGGTAGGCAGGTTTGAGAGAGGTGCTTACTTAGAAGTATGGTCTCATCCTCATAAACACTTAATAGAAGTGTGCATTGATCCTTGTTAGCTCCTGGAGTCATGGACTAAATCTGAAATTATAGCCTATAGCTGGCTGTTCAAATTACTGCAACAAAAAGAAATGGAGGATATGGCTTCAGAGTTGTGCAGTGCTCAGTTGTTACTCTGTGGTATGGTCCCTTTAATGAGGCTAATGAAAGCAAATTAACTAGCTGATTGGTAGCTTAATGCTCCCATGATTTCAGGCCCAGAACTGCAGATGAATGTCTCTATGCATGCTTTTTCTTGTCTTGCTGTTTACAATGGTGAGATTAGTGATGAATCTGCCTTTTTCTCATAGGCCATAAAGGCACCTCAAGTTCAGTTTGAGAGAAGGAAAGATGCTGCTGTCAACTTCTGATACCCCCTTCCAAAATGGAAAGCATTTCTTTATGCTTTACTTTCTCATTGTTACCTTGGCCTTATGCCATATATGCTCAAACAGAGCCAACTAGGCACCATTTGCTTGTGTTGGTCACTAATCCTTCCCAGTCCTATTACCACTAGCCAGAAAAGTATCTTTTTTTCCCGCCCCTTCCTTTTCTTCTCCTCACCTTCTTTTGTCTCTGAGTTTTGTGTTGCAAGTTGAAAGGAGCCTTAGTCTTTGCAGATGCTGAGATATTTAGAAACTGAGCAGTTGGATTGAACTGTACTTGTGTCTAGTTCTGTTCTAGTTGTGTTTCCTTACAATACTGTAAATATTTTAGTTGTTCTTTCTAAGAAACACCAGGGAGAAAACTGTATGCTTTTTGTCATTCTGAGAAGACAAACCTTCTGTCTTTGTAAATATGAGTCTGAGGCTTACAGTCTGCCCCAGAAAAATGTTATAAAACTGTTTAATTGTGATATGAAATAAAAAAATTAATAAGTCCTCCCAGCCAATCTCTAATTGCTTTCTGAGCTACCTTTGTGCACTGGACTTGGCAATTGCAAGGGTCAGTGAATGGCAAACTCGGGCAGCTGGCTGATTTATATGTGTTTTCTGGAGGAGAGTGGTCACAAAATTGTCCCAGTTCTATGCTGGAAGTTGCACTGATTTTCATATAAATAAATAAGTACATTTTATTATCCTCATTCGTTCAAAATCACATGACTTGCCTGCAACAGAGATCTCATTGCTGACTCAATCTGGCATATAAAAAGAGCTCTTTCTTTTTTCTGTGGAACTTTGTTCCACATCTCTTTAAACTACTTGTGGTGCTCACACATGAACCCATATCTAGGCATTTTGATACAAGAGCTGGTTAAATGAACGGTATTGTGCAAAAAACATTGAGTGTTTGGTGATATTGTCTTAAAGAGCCTTCCTTTTCTTAACAGTTAGAAAATACTGGTACTTACTGAGTTGCTGAGGAGGCAGAGTAAGTCCCATGTTGCCAAAAGCCACTTTTATGAAGAAAGTGGGTTGCTTGCTAGTTGACAGATTTTTTGTAAGAAAATACTGCTAAAATATTCTGTAACCATACCTATTTCTTTGAGCTTCTCCAAGGTGTTAAATGAGGCCCCTTGCACCATCTTGTTCAAATTTGCCATGGTGAGTTACAAAGGGAGCCCACAAGGCACTGCTCTGCAAAAGGTGTTGCTCACAGTGAAGTCCTGTGTTGTGGTCAGGCTGGGGCATTTCTCTGAATTTACTCCGTGCTTTGGAAGTAACTTGCCTTTAACTCCTTGCTGATGATCAGAGCTATCTGGTGAAGTTAAGGTTTTCAATATAATTATTGTTCATTTTGTGTTGTTACAGCATTGATTCTGTTTTTCACTGGAAGGTGGTAGGTGTTCTATAAAAAAATCGAGAAGACACAGGAGAGACTCGTGACTTTAGGGGGTACCAGTTTTAGATGCTTTGCAACAAATGCACCCAACTCCTTCTGAAGAAACCTTGCAGTTGGTTCTGAAATAATTCCGGTTTTCCTGTTAAAATTCCTTTGTTTGTGTCTCAGAACACTTTGTAAGTCATTATTATTGTTGAAGGGCCCCTCTGAGAGCAGGGACTGGGAGCCTGGCACCTGGCCAGGTGGGGAAGCCGGTGACCCCAGAATGCTGGGGAGAGCCAGTCAGCTTACTGGACTGGTTGGCTGGCTTGGCGAGCCGGCCTGTCCTCTTTCAAAAGTTTTGATTGAATTAGCACATTCCTGTGGAATATTTTGGGTTTCATCAAGTCAGCACTTTCTGTTGGAATGGTGTTCTACTGGAAACTTTCTAAGCCGATCTCCTCAAAGCCACTCGCTCAGGGGTAGTGCTGCTTTGACATTACTGCTGCTTTCACTCAGACCACTCTGCATTTAATTCAGATGTGGCAGCGGGTCTGACTGTTGGCCAACATATTTACTGAGGCTCATTTAGAGGGGAAAAGCTTTCACTAGTGTAATTCAAAGAGGAAGAATGTTGTCCATGAACTGCTGGAGGTTTTTTTCCTTACTCGAGGTAAGGACTTTGTAGTTTTTCTTTTTAAATTACAACAAGTGAATTTTTTTAGACCTATCATATTAAAAAAGAGCAGGAGATCAGACATCCCAGATAGCAGGGACTACATATGTAATTTTATATTGAGAGTTTATTCGGTTTCTTTGAAATAGAAAATCAGTATGTCAAAAACTGCCACAGACAGAATATTGAAAATTAAGGTTAGTGTACCAGAAGGAAAAACAGGAGCGGAACTCTGTGTGCTCCTCCTGTCTGACAATGTACTTTGTTTTCTGGGGTGTTTGATCTTACACCATGCACAACTAACCGAGTATTCCCATGCCATCTACCCAAATTCCAGTTGACCTGGGCCACCGCTGTGCAACTGATTTGGATTAGCAAGGATGCAGAGGGTTTTTGTCATGATTTAAATACACTGTTTATTCTAAATCAGTTTCAGGTATTGGGGTAAGTTGTGTCCTCTGAGAAAAGCGTTTCTTGCTGGGACTGCCACATTCTGAGGTCTGCGTGTAAGCAAGCATTAGAATCTTGAGCTGGAATCTGTGTAAGCAATAATCCTACTAGAGAAATTGTCGGCATCAAAATGACAGCCATAACATGCATTTTGGTCAAAAGTAGAGACTTAAAAACTGGCATGAGTCATCCAAGGGACTAAATAAAAAGATATTGGAAATGTTCTTTGTGAATCGGGCTGACCTAATTTTTTTCTAACACAAGTTATTATAAGCTTTATTGATTGCTGTTTGTTTCAACATCGTTCTGGCAAGCTAATTTTGCCATAACTTTTTGAGTTTATATTGCTCACTAGAAGGGAAGAAAAACAGTGCACCTTAACTTGATGTTTGAACCACCAAAATACATTATTCTAGTGAATCACTAGTAGTCCTGCCCACTGCAGTGATTTGATTTCCTTGATCAATTTTGTGCACCAAGGGGAGAGTATTTTACTCAGCAGGGTTGATGCTCTCAACTGTTTTGACTGATGCACCCAAAACTTCTGTCTGGAGTGAAAGGAATTACCAGCTTCAAATTCACTTCTCTTCCAGGGTTCTTGAGATCATACCCTGAAAGACCTTGCAAAAGGGCATCTTGCCAGTCTGCCTGGAAAAGCTTAAGCCATCCTCTTTGTCCTCATCCTTTAATAGGACTAGACTTTCAGCAGAGCAGTACAAAAAAAGGCAGACCAGTTCTTTCATTCCATTTTATCCAAGGTGTAAAATTCTCCATAGAATTTCTCAATTCTCCTATTTTTAAAGTTTAGTAAGTCTCTTGACCAGATGTTTCTAGCTTCTTGCTCTGTCCTAGATGGTTCTGTGCTCTGTCCTCAGGGATGCCAGGGAGGAAGGAGAGCCTGCTTTAAAAGGCAGTTTAATAGAACATGTAAAAAGATACTTATCCTGGGCTTGCAGTTGAAATAGTGATATTTACTCTTTGTTTTGATCGTGTGTACTCGTGAACATCCTCTGGAGTATGTAGGAGGTTCATGGAGTGTCCCTGCTTCTTTGAAGCATTTTCAAGAACTACTGAAGAAAACAATGCAGAGCTGTTGAACTTTAGATTTTATTTAATGTGGTGACAATAGAACATTACTATAGTAATTAAAATTTCCATCTCAGACATTTGTACAGCTGTTCTTCTGTGAACTACTGATATAATACAGCTCAAATTTTTCATAGCTTATCTTGCAAATCATTGTTACACATAAGGAGGGAATTGCCATTTTAAGGAGGAAATTTGTGTTTGAAGGACTTGATTAAAATATATTGACTGGTTTATACTTTTTTCCCTTTGGGAATTGTTGGTAATGTTTAACAAGGAGGAAACTTGTACTGGTGTTCACCGGTGTAGGCCATGCATAGCTACTTGTCCAAAAAAGAACCAAGAGGAACAATGTCAAACTGTACTTCTTCCTCCCTCAAACTGTATTTCCTTCCCACTATCCCAAATCTCTCCTTCAGCAGTTTTTGGTACCTCACAGAAGAGCATTGCTGCAAACACAGCCTGTTACAGTTCAGGTTTGTTGTGAAGGGAGGTTGTTCATTTGAAAGAGTAATGCTGAGAAATGTCACTAAATAAAACCACACTCTTGTTGTGAACTTGTGCCTACCTCCTAAAAGGGGTAGGATCTGCTTCAGTGACCCCGTTTCAGCCTCAGTCATTGGATGAATTGGGTCAGTCTGTGATAGTGGGGAGTTGCAGCACTTTCAGAGACCACAGTCTCTTATCTTTTTTCCACACCCACAAACTGTCAACCCTTTGCTATGGAGTCAGGAAAGTAAGCTGTGTATTTGTAATGGTGAGGCTGTGAAGAAAGCTCATGAAATGGGAACGTGGTGTAACTGAGAGGGAAGTGCTTTGAATGTCTGGAGCAGCAGTTCCAAGAACTGCAGACTGCCCCATTTATCATGGTAAAATATAATCTTGGAGGTTTAGTGGTAGTGGCTGAGGTATCAATATTGTTTATTATTTTACTTTTCACACAAGAGAAAGGGAGGTACAGATTTGTAAAGAAGCTACAACAGCTCACTTTCATGGTTCAGGCTGGAGATGCTCAACAGATTATGCTGAATTTTCTCTCTGTAACGATGTAAAGTTGACATGCTTGGATCCTGCTGAGATGGACACACTGCAGAGGTCACCCCTATTAATATCTGAAACTTTTCCCTGATTTGTTGTGCATGTGACTTACACTTTTAATGAACGTTTGAGGTGAAGGATATTTGGTTGGTTATTCTCTGCATAGTTTCCCTTGAGTCAGGCCTAAATCTGCTAGACTGTACTTCCTGTGACAAAGCCATGGCAAATCACTCCTGGCCAAAATAGCTGCAATGTCACCTCCTACTTAATTCAGCTCTTCAGAGTGGGACAATTTTTTTTTCGCCGTACACTGGACTCACATTTATATAAATACATACCTGTGCCACAGGAGTATTTTTTTATGCAGCACTGGATAAAACAGTAAAGCTTTTGACAGCTGTAGAACAACCCAGTAAATAGAGAAAATGGGATCATTCGTGTGCTGAGTAGCTCAAGTTGTTTCTTCTACTTATCAGCTACTCCTTAACCTCAGTTACTGCCACTGTCTTGCTGTCACTGCTGCTAAAGCCAAAACGACAATTCCTGCCCTAGAAAATTACAGCTCCACCTGTGATCCAGCGCCGCAGAGAACACCTGCGGGCGATGCGGGGAGGGATTGGGATGGGATGGGGTGAGAAGGGGACCCGAGCCTCTCTCTGTCCGTGTGCCGCCGTGTTTGCCTTACGTAATGCCAGCGCAGAGCCTGACTCCGCATCATGTGCTGCGGGCAGACAGCAGCCACCTTCCATGCCTCGCACTTAATCAGCCTTCAGCTCCGAGAGGTCATTCCGAGGATGTCATAAATCGCGTCTGCAACTGCTGCAGTCTTGTGACTGCTGGGAACTTAGCTCCAGGGGAAAGAGTGTTCCTGGTCTTGTGTGGTAATTCTGCAGTCTTTCAAGCTGATACCTCTGGAACATAAAGATTTTAGTCGTTTGCTAGCAGCAACATGCCTTTTTTCTTTTTTTCTTTTTAGTTGCTCTGTGGAGACAAAACCTTGAAAATACCCCTTTTCTTATCTTAGAGAATAGGCTTCATTTCGTTTTGAAATAAAACTACTTGAAGTCATTAGGTTTTAAAAAATAAATGCCAAACTGCATCTCACTGAGACTGAGCGATCTGTGTAGGAATTTCATGGTATTTTCTTCCCTAAATTCCTCACTATTTTGCAGGACCTAGTATAGGTTATTTGCAGACCGGGACTATTTTCCCCACCAAAAGAAATATAAAAGAGTAAGGGGCACTTCTTCTTGCTCAGAAACTGCCTCAAGGCCGATCTATTTGAAAGTATTACCTGCAGTGTCATTTGTAATTTATTTTTTTCTTCATATAAAAATCTTGCTTTAAAACCTGCTACCCTTTGATTACTTAAATAGTCTTGTGCTTCTGAGTTGCAGACTCAGCCCTTCAATGTAGAAAAGATGTCCATCCAGCTTTTGCAGGGGATTTCAGTGACAAAACAAGCCAGGTTAGAACACTGTTAATGTGATAGAGTAGTCTCACTTCTAAACTGGGGATTATTATCATTGCTTACACGGGGGAAAAGATTACATGTTTCTAATATTTTTAACAAAATCCAGTGATTCTAGGCCAGGCTCTAAATTGCCTGCTGATATACTAGACTAGGTACAACATACCAGACTTGCCTATTGTGCCCTCCCTAGAGGAACCCCCTTGCTCCCTGAAGTTTGCTTCACTTTGTCTCACGTGGCTACAGATTTGCTTGACAACAGAAATAACCCAAAGTTTTAACACACAGCTGAAACATGAGAAACTTCATTCTTGCTAGATTTAGTGCTGAACTATATTAACACTTAGGAAACCTTGTTAAAGTTTCCTCATAAAAATATCAACTTGCATTTTAACATTGCACTAACAGCTGTCTGTAATTTAAAGACACATCAAATTTTCATCGTTTTGACCGTGCTCCTCGTGCCCTCCTTCCTTTTGTGAAGTTTCGTTAGCTTTCATGTAATGTTAGGTATTGGATAGCCTCTGTATAATTAAGCAATAATGTAGTATTCACTGATAATTTTTAGCCCATAAATAATGTTTGGTTAACACCTTTTTTTTCCCACCTCAGTTCCAAGGAAATCTATTTTAATCTATGGCTTTATTAGCTGAAATGCTTTGTTGTAATAATGGTGCCCAATAGTTTTCCTAGCCTGTAAAGGGAAAGAAATTAGCAGAAAAATAAAACTGTAATATGGTGGTGGAAATGTACTGCCAGATCATGGGCATGTAACTTGGTACAAATACTGAGGAATTGTCTTTGGGGACTTTTGTTTCCTTAAACACATCTCCCACATTAATCTTTTTGTGTTATTATTTGTGAATCATCAGGATTGCTGAATGCTATTGAAATTATATGGGTGCCTTTTATTTCACTTAATAGCTTTAAAATTTAAAGGAAAGTTTATGGGTGGTTTTGTTCTCTTGTTTTGTTGGGTTATTTCCCCCCCTTCTCTTGCAATTAGAGGCCTGTGTACTCAGTATCTTACTGGGCTAGTAATAACCTGTAGGTATATGTTAGCACCAGAAATACTGTGTCTCTGTGCTTGCTGGAATAAATTATAATAGTGTATAATGGGCTAGTGTAGAGCAGAAAAATGGAGATAACTTTGAAAACTCTGACTCATTAGTTGATGTTATCAGAACCTTTTGCATTCAGACATGTTTTGCATTCCATCTATATCACAGGCATAATTGCATTCAAAATAGGAATAGCTTGTAAAAAGCAATCTGCCTGCTGTGAACAGTAAAGACAGACAAGTAAAAATTATGCAGTGATTTATACCCCTGTCCCATGCGTACACGTGAACACCAGACATTCAGTTTTAACTTGGAGAAGGCTGATCTGGAGCCTGCTAGGGAAAGCACCCTGTAGGCCCAGCACCTGGCACTGGGGCTAACAAGCCAGACTTTGTGGGCTGAGTTTTGGCACCAGTGTTCTCATTGTGTTCTGCTCAGTAATACATTGGATCTTCCCTAAGAATAGCGTCTTAGTCACACACACCTGTTTTTTCTCCCCTCCTCCTGTTTCGACCTCAGGCTTGTAGTTTCATCTTTCGTGCCATTTTTTCCTTAGTGGTGCTCCCTGTGCATTCATTTTGCATCACATCAAACTGAACTACTTTGCAAGCTTGCGAAGAAATGAGTCAGTTACTTGGCCAGTGTTAAAAGACTTGGCAAAACTCAGGGCACCTGTAGGAAGCCTGGAATAGTAATGTGAAAAAGGACAAAGTGAGTAAAACATGGAATCAAATCCTTCATCCAACTTCAAAACAAGTCACCATTAAAGTAACCCATGTTGCCCAGAGTAATAGGATAGCTAACTTCATCTGACCTGCTCCTCTCCAATTCCCTCTCCGCCTCTGCTCTTCAGGGAACTATTACCCTGTCCTTTCCTTCCGTGAAGTTTTCTAATGTGCTTGTTTCATCTGCCTTCTGTCAGATGAGAGTTCTCGCAGATTTCATTAGGCCAGCATGTCCCCATCACACTCCTGGTTCATTGCAGACCATGAAGAACGAAACTTCTTAATCAAAAATCATTGCAAAGCAGTTTATCTGTCTTTTGACTGTAGTTTCAGTGATAGTGAATAGTTGAAGACTTGCCATTTGGAAAAACTGTTCTGCAATCTTTTTTGTTCCCTTTCACATTGGGGACAAAATAAATTTAGCCACTTGAAAAAGCTGACAAAGCAAGAGGGATTTCCTAACCTCAGTGGGGATCTTTTTGTGCAGCCACATCAACATCCTGCACTTGCAAGATGGTATCCAATTCAGATCTTTCCTTCAGCTTGATCAGGGACACTCATCTTCTGTTGGACCTACTCTGCCACATCCGTGCTCTGCCTTACTGGCCCAGTTTTTATGAATGCTGTTGGTGATGGCATCCAGTTGTGATTTGGAAAAGTTGCTTATTTTAACAGACTTTCAGCATCCTAGTTAAGTCTTCCTTGTAATTGTAAAGCTGTAAGAAGAGATCTGTTTCTGCACAGTATATGAAAGGAATTCCTCACTCTCCTGGTGACCGCAGAGAGATCTTTTCCTCATGAAATCATTAACTCAGATTCCCAAGTGATTTACTACCCTAAGAAGCTACTATAAATAAATATTCTTGGGGTTATATGCCTGACTGGTTGTGATGTGGTTGTTGGTTTTGGTTTTGTTTGGGTTTTTTTGTTTGTTTGTTTTGTTTCAGTGTGGTATGGGGGTTTTGTTTTGGTTTATTATTTGTTGTTTTTTTTTTTTCCAAACTTTTGATAAAGAAACTACCTGCTATGCAAGGCAAGCTGGACTTCAGCCCTCTCATTTTTCTTGAGTATACCCTGCTTGGCGACAAGACTTAATCTCTGCCCACTGCTCAAGGGGAAGCTGCATGGTTCAGCCACCTTCAAACTGGAGCATTGGATTACAGTCCCAAATTTTCAACAGGCCTAAATTGATTTTTCACCTGTCATAGTTTGAGTACTGGTATGGATTGGCAGGTTCATATAAGTAGTGCTTAAGTATTTTGCTTTGTTTTACACCACAAAGAACAAAAATGTATGTTATAATTTATTCTAGCAAGCACAGAGCTACAGTATTCCTGGTACTAACAGGTACCTACAGGTTATTGCTATCCCAGTAAGATACTGAGTATATGGGTCTTTAATTTCAAGAGTAGGAAAAAAAACCCCAAACCCAAAGATCTCTGTGTTTGTATCATATACTAGTATTCCTTCTTGCCTGCTTCTGTAAGTTTCCTTCATCCAAGCTCTCTCCAGCTTCCTGTGAAAAGCAATCCTCTCTAAATGCAGCAGACTCTTTGTCAGCAATAAATGCTGGTTGCCTTTGGCCATTTAATAAACCACTCCTCTTTTTGTAGCATATTTGTGGTGTAAGATCCTCTTTGATGGTAAACTCAGCCTTGAGAAGTGTAAATCATTCTTACCTGATGGGGGAACCAAGAAGGATGCATTCCTCAAGCGATACTTTCTTCCACTGTTTCCTAAGGTATCTTATTTTGCTGCTGTTTTGTTTCCTGTGGGTTTGCCCCTTCACATACTGCTTTTAACTCCTGACATTCAAGATTAATACCTGATAACCTGAGAGGTCATGTAGTAATGATGAGAAACCAAGAAAACAACCTAAAGGCAGGTGCCTCATTCCATGTGCTGCAAAAGCAGCTTTGTTTCAGGCAGCAGGTGCTGGGGTACACCATTCATGGTGGAGTTACATGGAGGGACACTGCTTTGGTATGGCTGCATTCAAGATTTTTTTATTCTCCCAGTCACCTCCTGGTGAGACAGTATCCAGAAGTATTATCATTTCCTAGATGTAGTGTTTCTGAAGGTGGAGGGGGGAACCTTGGGAACAAAACACAGAGTGCCAAGGAAGACTGTTCAAGACCAACATACCCATTGCATCATTTAAAACACAAATATATATCAGTTCAGTTGGAATGAGGACTTAGTAGGGTATGGGTAAGACTGCACAGTCTCTTTACATCATGTTCTGGAGGACAGGACTATGTATTTGTGGTTTATTTCTAACAGGTGCAGCCCTTTGGCCCATATCTGGACTGAAACTTGAGAGTTTAGGGACATGGTACTTACAAGTGTGATGAATGGAACTTATCTTTAGAAGTCAGTGCAACAGGAGAAATTTGTTTAGCTATCTTGAGATGATTTAATGTCTAAGGGCATCTCAAACTGCAAGCAGACCTATTAACAGAAGTTGGAAAGACTAGCTTTAGCAAAAGTTTCAGAGTCAATCAGATAATTGTATTGAGTGCAAGTGTTGAATCACTGTGGAAATGTATAGTCACTTTGGCAATAAATCTCAAGACAGGAGCACAAGACATTTCATGTCCAATTGGGCTGATAAAATTTATCTTGTATGAATACCTATTTCACCCCAATACTGTCTGCCAGAAGTACAAATATGGACTGAGAAAGCTGGTACACTGATCGCGACTGCACAGGAGTGCCCGTGGATGTTGTTGCTTGAAAGCAAGGAACTTTATTTCTCTGACTACTTGGCCTTTTTTCAAAGCCTTGCTTTTCACTGCGAGTCCTGGGATTCAAAATTGACTTTGTCTAAGAGCGAGATGTCTTACTTGGACATTGTATTAAAGCTGTGTTATTTAAACTTGGGGGTTATTTTTGTTTGTTTGTTTTCAGATCTGTAGCTTGTATTGACAACATGTGTCATACAGTTGCCAATAGATTCCCATTGTGGCCCCTGAAGCAAAACCTCTTTATAAAAGAACTGTTTTCCTCAGTGCATAAATCCTTCTCCCCTCTATATTAATTAGCTACCTGGACACATTTGTAGTTAGGCAAACTTGAAAGAGTTTTGTATTCTGCTCCCTAAAATGTATGTCTGTCACTGCTATGTCAGTTTTTATCTTTATTCAACAAGAAGTGAGTACTTTTTCTCTACCATACACCCAATCATTGTCTTTCTGAACAGGAAGCATCTAGCTAGTTCTCAGAATTCGGTTCTGAAAGCTGAAAATGTCCCACAAAATTCTAAATCCAGTTCTTCAAATGTGGGTTAGGTGAGAAACAATTAAACTTCTGCAGCTGCCTGCCTCCTCCTAGCTCAGCCTGCTGCTGCAGCAATACAAGTATTGCCACTTAGGTCTTATTCTGTAAATATTTTTCTTGTGTGACTTTCACTTTGCTTTGTGTGCTACCTCCCCTTTGCTTTTGTGTTTTAAGAAGAGGAAGCACCAAAGACTGTAGGCAATGTTTGTGCAGGAAGTCTTTCATGATGGGTATCTGTTTGTATATGGCTGTCTGGGTCTTGGACCAACACTGAGCAAGGTGAGGGGGAAGGGGAAAACAAGGGTAGTGCTTGGACTTTGAGTAGGAAATTGTTATGGGGCTGCCTTGTGAAGAGTGAGATGCCAAACAACATCCTCCCTGGCTTTGTCAGTATTGATGAAGTGTCACATTTCTTCTAGCTGGTTAGTGTGTTTTACAGATGTTAACTTTTTGTGTATTGTGGTGGGGAAGGCGTTTTTATATTGTTTAAGTTCTAGTTATTACCACAGGAGTCGTGCAATGGTGTTTGGGATTATTGTGCATGTCAGAAGTGCACAAAAAGGTGCAACCCGTGCTTGTTTGATTAGCACAAGGGTGTTAGTTTTTTCAGCAGCATAAAAGAGAATTTGCACTGAAGTTATTCAGGAGAGCTGAATACTGAATTCCCACCTGCTCAGCTTTGTAGTTGTGAATCCTGAAAACCGACTTAGCTGTGGTACAAGTGAAAACACTAGATGTTAAAAATCTTCTCTTTTAAATCCAATCTAGATGAGAGGTGGCTGGTATTAGAGCAACAAGAAATGTTTCTAGTCAGGAGCCCACTGCTTCAACAAAAGGTGTGTTCCTTGCTGAGGGCAGTGCAAGTTGCACTTTAGGCTGTAAAGGTGCAATCTTCAGAGGTGAACCAGTCTAGTGGCTTTAGCTCTGCCTTGCTCAGTCTGCTGACTGACCCTGTAGCTGGGAAAGCTGAGTGGCAAAATAAGTGCCTGCAGTGACAACTGAATGTTCTTTCCTGCTATCGAGAGCTCTGAGCACTAAAGAATCAGCTGTCCTTCAGAGTGGTTTTCTCTCTCAGCTTTTGAACAGCAGTGGATGACTGACCATGTCATCCAAGAATGATCCCCAGCAAATCAAGAGCATTCCTCTTGTGGCAGGCAGAGTACTGAAAGACAAATGGAATGTGAAAGAAACTGCTTGATCTCTTAGTGCTTGGGATGGACTGGAAAAGACAGCTTTTGCTTGCAGCCAAAACCAATTTGCAAAGACAGTTACTGAGCTACATGGGAGAAGCATGTCCTGCATAATAGTTTCCTTTCCATTCCAGTGTATGCTTCTCCAAGGAGCTTGTCCACCAGATAGTGGCTAATAATATTAATCTCTTCCTCCTTTCTCTGGTGACTGCATTGCAACAGTAAAATAAATAAGATGTTGCAGAATAGGAGGAGTGGTAGAAAATACAGGTCTAGAGAGAATAATATTTTGGGGGAAATGAGTGTGAAGAGGAGAAAAGTGTAGTAGGAAATACCTGGAAAGAAATGGAGGGACAAAACCAGATGCAGCAGAAGCCACAAAGATTTAGTATATCAAGTCAATAACATTTAATAAGAGTGTGTTAATGACATATATGTACACATGCTTGTTGGCTACTGAGTAGTAAAATACCTGTGGAATGTACAGGTCCTCCTTGACGATTTGTGATATCAATAAAGGTGATAGCAGTAAAAATGTAGAATAAATTCTGCAATATGGATGAATTTTTGCTATAAATGTGAACATATGTTGACTTCTAAATGTCTAGAGCTCTACATACTCCACTTAAAAACAAGCAAAGACAGTCTCTAGTACTTTATCGAGACGGTTTTTAGTAATCAGCTTCAAAAATTAATGTGTAAGAGATACATAATAATATGTACCATTTAATGAAGTTTCATCAATACTTTGGCTTTTGTTTTACCAGTTTAATGCTGATAAGATACTGTTCAAAAGATGTTTCAATTAAGTTTCAGTTGTATTCCTGAAAAGATAGACTTTTGTGGTGCCCTTCACTGTTAAGCTAGTTGTGATGGCAGCTTCTACAGACATTTTAAGGTTTTAAATTTTAGAAAAAAGACATTTATTTTGAAAATTTTTGTACTTGATTAGGTCAAAGGTACTTCTAACTTGGTGTTCTGTTTCCAGTGAATGCCTGGAGAGAAATAAAATACTGCAGTTATAAAGCAATATCTACCCAAACACTGTCAAAATGCCCATAACTTGTGACTTGCTGTTTCTTGAGCCTAGGGCTATATCTGTGTTTTTAAAGGAAAAACAAAAACCAGTAGCACAGATTTTAATTAGTTATTCCAGAAGTTATATATTACAAGTGCTTTTGGAGTCCTCAGCTTAAAGACAATTTAATCACAAACATTGCCTATAATGCTAACCATGGCTGAGTTAGTAGTGGCTTTTGTAACTGTTGGTTGTATTTTCAAAAGTTCTAGAAAAAGTTTTTAATTGGTAAAGCATGTACAAAATTGCCAGGATTACTGTATTTTAATTCAGTACTACCTATTTTGCTATAAATGCAAGAGTGGAGTAGAATTTATTTTCCAGTGAAGATAAAAGCAGAATTTCAGGAGGAAAAAATACGGACAAGCAGTAGTAGTCGTAGTAACCAGGGATAGAAAAGAGGAGGAGGAAGTATTTGAGCAGACCCAGGAGGGAAATACCATGTATGCTCTTTTGCCAGATTTCATCTTTGACACCAGTCTTTGGCTAGTGAGTACTTGTTCAAGTAGCTGGGAAGGTGGAGGAGTGTTTGTCTCCTATTTGGTGCAAGACAGATGGATGTGGGGGTGTGGTGTTTGTGTATGTACCCACATGTGGGCGAAATGGAAAAACGTGGCCTCTGCTTATTTCCTCTTCCCACTTCCATTTAGGTAATACACTGACATAAATGTTTTAATCATAACATTGATGAAATTTTGGACTGTTTTACTGTTCTTTCTTTTGGTTTGGTTTTTGTTTTGGTTTGGTTTTGTTTCTTGGGTTTTGGGGGAGGAGGGAGGTTAAAGAATAAGAAATAATCTGCTGAATCACCCAACTGCAGGAAAAGATGAAAACAAAAAACCTGTTCTAACTGCAGTGGTTCTGTGCAAAATGATTTACAAATTTTTCCTGTAACAGATATGTTTAAAAGTCATTGTTAAAGGGCCCTTAAACTGACTTGCATCTGATATAAGCCAGTGTAGATACAGGAGAGTGGTGTGTGAAACAAGTACAGAATAAATTCCGCCCAGATCCAGGTCTAACAGGATTATTCACTCTGTCTTTATCTGGGATTGATGATCTGAATCACCTAAAATAGTCAAAAGGTAGTCAGACCCAAAGTATTGTATGTCCATGAAGGATTTGGTTTTGCTGTCATCACTCTACATGTGTAATTAATTATGAGCTTAATTACACAGATTTGAAGTTTGCTAATATGCAGTGCCGGGTTACACATGGACATTTATAGCACTTGGGTGTTTCATACTCATTCCTTCAGTATTTATGCATGAGACTCGGGTAGGATTACTAAGGTTAGCAGAAGAAGGAGGGAATGCCGACTCCTCATTATTCCAGAGGAAGAGGAGCATTGAAACCTGTTAATAAAATCTCCCCTGCAGGGTGGCAGAAGGCCACCGTGTTTCTGAGTCCCAAGCCATGCCATCTATCATGAGCGTTCACACCAACTCCCTCTGGCATGACGGGGCAAAGCCCAACGTGTGCCTGGTGGCTCATCCCGGTCGGAAAGCCTGGGATGAAGCCAGGGAGGGTGGCAAGCTCTCTGCCAGGGACTTGTGTGGTAGGGCCAGTATTGGCAAGAGTGAGAGTACAGGAGTACTGGAGGGAAAATAAAAGGAGTGTCAGATGCTTGCGCCAGGGCTGGTGGGAGATACAAATGTTTAAGTTGGCATCGTGCCCTAACGTTGGCCAAAAGGTGCAGAACACTGTTAAACTGCTCCGTGGGAGTTCAGACGCAAGCATGGTGCAGTCTGGGGAGCACAAGATGATAAGCCAGACATGTACAACAGAGAACGATAGGAAAGCAGTTTGCAGGAACGTTTTATTTTATTAACTGTATTTTTATCGGACAGCTTCTTAATTTCTCTTATCAAAGCTTGACTAAATGCTTCCCTTGCGAGAGTGCTGAGAGAGCAAGGCTGGCTTCAATACACTGGAGGTGTCTTAGTGCCATTTTGTTCTAGGTCCCAGCTGCTGATCTGATAAAGGGACTCCATGGAAAAAACTGCTTTTATTAAGTATGCTTTGTGTACGTGATACATGCTTGAATTACTAATGGTGCTGCTTCCTGCAACCCAACTGTGCGAAGAGAGCAGACCTACCCACAGGACTTTTGGCAAAGTTCTTGTGCGGAGAGGCGGTCTAGGAGGGTTGTGTCTGAGAGTCTCAGGCAAAGATTATTATCTCTGCAGCAGGACAATGCTGTCTGGACAGTATTTGCCTCTTGGTGTCAGAGATTAGAATATCTTTTTATTAAAAAAACAAACCAAAACAACCCTCACCAAAAACCAAGCCCAAGGAAGTATTTATCCTGAGCACCCTCTTCTGGGCAAGTTGACAGGTAATAGTTCTTAAAGTCATTTGTATTATTTTAAATTAATTTGTCTCTGAAGTATCTCTGATGTTTTCAGAAGCTTTACAGCTTCTGGTAGAACAACAGAAGCAGTTTTTTAATACAGTGCCTACCAATGATGTCACCATGTGTAAAATACATTAAAAAATGTTCTTCATTGTGGTGGAGATATATATATATATATAGTGTATTATTTTGTTTTGAATATTTTTCTTTATAACAGTTAATTTTCACACCTTTTCACGAAGGTGTCACACAAGTGGCATTATGTGGTATTTTTAGCATAACCAGACTGAAATAACCACTGTTTCAGAAACCCAAGCACCTGCAAGGCAGCTTGCTGTCATTTAGTGGAAACAATGTAAACCTGATTTCCTTCCACTTTTTTTTGCTGCCTGATAGATTTTTAGTTGTCTTTCATTTTCTGTGTTTGGAAAGCTAATGGTAGGTATTGGAGCCACTGGAGAGACCAGCATAGAGCTGCTGGTTTCTCAGCCATACCTGGTAACTCTGCTCTCCATACACACTCACTTTAGGTGCCTTTTGGTGAAGAAGAGGAAGCATTTCCCGTAAAACTGTGGAAGCTTGAACACGTGGGCTTTACTTTGCCAAGTGTGCACCTTTCTGATGTACCAGAGGCTGCCAGCTTGGCTGCTCTGTGGTCCCGTGCTGGGAGTGCTGTGTGAGGTTGTGTTTAACTGTGACTTTTAATTTGCTTCTGGCACACGGGGCCTTATGTGATCTCCTGTTTTGCTTCTTACTAAGACTGAATTCTGCATCCCACATTCTGGCTGAGAGAAGTGTCCAAGAGACAAGGTTTTTATTAAACATAATATGTTTTCCCAGAAACTTCTTTGTGAAAGCCAACTCTTTTGCATTCCTAGTAGCTTACTTTTTCCTCCTTTGTTACAGGATTTGGTAATGCTGCAAAAAATTCAGTGTCTCCAGGAGTTTAGGGTCATTGGAGCCATACAGCATTTATCTTTCCGTGATGGAAATCTTCCATTCCTACACCTAACATTTGCATACTTTACATTGGGAAAAAGGTAGATGGGATGTAGAGCATGGTGAGAAGAGCTTGAAGGTGTGAAATACTAGCAAGGCTGATGAACGAAAGCCAGATGTATAGAAGAGAGATGGGTAGGAGAGCAGAAAAACCAAATGATAGGCTACGTGTTTATAAATTAGGAATAACTTTATCTAGTTATCTAGAACTTTACTTACAGTGCCTTGTCTAGAGAAATGTTATGTTCAGGCTTGAACTTAACCTCCGTATTGAAAACTGAGCATGGGGAAGAAAATACAGCTAAGGAAAACTCACTTAGCATGAATCCTCACAGTAGTCCTGGAGGCATTACATACCATCTGTATCAAGAACCCAACCTCTCCAGGGTTTAACTCTTGGGGTTGGCAAACACAATGTTTGTCTGCTGTGTCTGTGTGGTTCAGAGCCTGTGTGATGAGTTATGGATCTGCTGGGAGAGTATAAACTCCAAAGGAATACTGACTGTTGGTTATGGGTACCCTTTTCCTCCATATGGGTGGCTTCCTACAGGACTTCAGATTGAGCTATGGCAGTGTTGTTCAGGCAAGAAACTGAATCATTAACTGTATTTTAATTTGAGCAGCCAAGAGGTATCTCACCACAAATCCTCGGGCAGCTGGTGTGTCACTGATCCTTACCTTGGCAGGGCTTTCTGCAGGGCAAGATATACCTGCTTCTGTAGCTGCCCTTGATGTTCTGAATAAGGAATATTTTGCTTATAGTAATCTGCTTTTTAACCATTTCACTTTGTGCTCTTTCCCCAGAGGATGTGCTGAGTAAAGATGCTGGGGAGTGTGCAATATGCCTGGAAGAGCTGCAGCAAGGAGATACTATAGCACGGCTGCCTTGCCTCTGCATATATCATAAAGGGCAAGTATTCCTTAGGATGGATGTAAAATTGCAGAAGGTTGCGCTTACTGGGTAACTCCTTAAGAGGGGTGTTTAAAGGAGTATTAAAATGTAGTTGCTTTTTAAATTTAAAAACAACAAAGAACCAACAGCAGCAATCCTGAAGATGTTTTTTAAATGACATCTTTCTGCATCTCCACCAATGTATTTGTAGTTAATTTTTCCTGCTATAATCTTCTCATTCTTGCAAGATCACCTGTATGGGGAAGGAGTTCACATTGTGGCTGAGAAGCTAAGGTCATGTGTGCTCAAGTTTTGCCAAATGCTAATAGATGGGGGCAGGGAGGAGAGGGAATGCTTTTTAAACCTGTTTCATATTTTGTTTTCACAAGTCAGTGAATGATAAAAGCAAGATGATAGTGTTAGTAATGAAGTAACCTGTGTATAAAAAAAAGCTGGATGGTAACTTGTAAACTTTTAACTTAGGAAATTTAGTTTTTCAACAGTGTTCAATATCCAAATCTTGTTGTGGTTTGGGGTTATTAATTTTTCCAATGATGTGTGTATATGATATACTTTGTATAATATACAATCCTACTAGTCACTGACATTGAGAAACAAATTCATATTCATATCTAACCACTAAATGTTTCTGATATTCATGTCAATTATTTTCATTTTTGTCCTGTATCCAACAGCTGCATAGATGAATGGTTTGAAGTAAATCGATCTTGCCCTGAGCATCCATCAGATTAAGACAAGATTCATGTTTTTAGGTAATATTTATTTTTAGACATGTACATTTAAACAATAAATATCTTGATTATCTGAAATAACGGTTTATGCTATTTTTTTTTTCATTTGTGAATTTGCTGCTGTATCAGAACTACAATATTAATCAGTAAGCATTGATATGTAATGCAATGTAGGTAAAAGGTTTCTGCATCCTTACATGGCATGGTCTGAAAGGATGTGTTCCAGGTTTAGTACTGGAAAGTGGCAAGTCATGCCAATAAAGCTTTAGTATTAACTTTTAAAGAGTATTTTTCCATGGAAGTGAAACAAAATTACAGTAATACAATTGTGTAATTTTGGATTGTTCCACGAGTACTGGCATTTATTTCTGACAGAAAGCTTTTGGAATCATACAAAAATGTTGAAACTAGGTATTTTCAAAACTGCTTTCATGTTAATGCATTCCAGAATGTTTAAAATATATAAATAAATTAAAAAATGTTGACGTTTCTATCCATCCCATCTCACTTTTCCCCAGCTTATGTTTTGTGTTAGTGATTGCAGATCTGCAATCAGTGTCAAAAGTTTATAGGGTAGGTTTATTCTTTTAGCTGACTGCTCAAAAACTTCATCTTACATTAGGCCTGTAAGCATTGCAAAACACACCAACAATCATCACAATTCTTAGAGAAACAGAGATATCTGAAATTCTGGCTGCTATCTGAGGGTTTGGTTTTGTTGTTCTGAGGGGAATTCAAGTCTTCATCACTGGCATTTAATTGTGCGTTTATTTAATGTTGCTTCGTGACTCTGTGTTGCTGGGGTAGCAGAGAAAACCTGAAGGAAGATATCCTGCTATAGGGATAATTGTTTTAACCTCAGGGCCGTGTTAGCCAAAATTAATAAAAAAACACATTTCCTATATTGCCCCCAGCTACTGAGTTTGGCAGAAACCTGCATGCTGTTCATGAACATCTCATTCTCTGTACATGCTCAGGGGTGTCTAACCTCATGTTAAATTCTATTTGCTTTTCTCACAGCAGAGATGGTGATAACTGGGGGCTTGGGAAAAAGGGGAAGGAAAACATAATGGTTCTGCTCGTGCTGTTTGAGCGTGTTCTGTACTGAAATAGCTGAAATGATGGCACTTTGTCTTCTGCTTTTCCAACAGCTGCTTCCACTGATCAGAAAACATAAGAGATGTGAGGTTCCCTTGCTGAACACAGCGTGCCTGGCTTGAGACTTACAGTTCTTTGTGGCTGAAAAAGGCAAACACGGACAGTGACAAGGAAAAAGCATTGCGGACACTGGTTACTTGCCAGTAGTGCTCAGTAATACCAAACACTCATGCAAAGGACACACAGGGATTTTGAAAATGCTGCACATCCTGTAACAATCGACTCCCCACAGACGTTACTGACGCTATTTTGTATCGAAGGCCAAAGTTCCTAATTTCAGCCCAACTTCTGGTTCTTTGAAGAAGCGACTTATTGGACACGTTCCCTCTACTGCCTCGGGTGGAAGCGGAGGCGTTCGATACGTGCTGTCTGAGACCCTTGCAGGAGGACGGCCCCGGATTTCAGTGGGAACGTTTTCACCTTCTCGTTGGCTGAAGAATAGTAAATGGCAAACTAAATAAATCTAATAGTGTGACCTTAATTTACTGAATTCACACCCTGTTTTATGTTCTTCACTCTTTTTCAAGAACAGAAAGCATAAACTGCTCTGCGTAGGAATACTGAATTTCAAAATTTTGTAACTAAACCTTTGTCACAATGCAGTCCAAAGAGTAAAACTGAGACAGGTAACTAATTTATATTGATCAAGCTATAGAGATTGTTGAAATCTGCACATTGTATTGCTATTTAAGTAACTAAAACGTCTCTTTTACTGCTTGTGAGTAAAAACTACAAAAAAAAAAAATGCAGCAAAGCAAAATCTTACAGCTATGCAACTTTTTTTAAAATAGAAAAAAGAAAAGAATTACCAATTTTAAGTGCTGCCAGTTAAGGTAATTTATTTAACGGGTATTTTTTTAAAGATGTTTCAGGTAATTATTTTATTGTACTACTCTCATCTCCAGGCTGCCTCCTGAGGTGTAAATGAATAATGGCAAATGTGGGCACAGCGAGAGGTTTTAATAGGCATGGGCGAGATAACATCGAGGTGGGATTTGTGTTTAGTTTTTAAAACATGCACAAGTTCATGTTTCCTTGTTCAAATGTTTTTTTTTTTTGATGTCAGGATCTGTAGTACTTTGCATCTAAACCCATGGTCTCCTCTTGTGGAGGCCAGCATTTGACAGTGTGGTTTATTTTGGTTTTTGGGTTTCTTTTTTTAATGCATCTGCATTTGTTTAATTTATTATTATTTCGCTGTATTATATTGGTATAACCAGGGCTCCATGAAACATGGGATGTCTCTGGGTGGGTACATCAAGTAAAACTGTGGATAAATATTAGTTCCCATAAAGTATCACAGTTAAGATAAAAAAAGACAGGAAAAAAAAAGACAATAAACTGGAACAGATATCAGGGCTTAGAAGCTTACTTTTTATATCGAGAATTAATTGTAGTAGTTTATGAATTTCACAACACAGGGAAGAGTTTATGAATATTTATTAGCAACAGCATTCCTAGTGAGTAAGTTGCGAAACACTTCAAATATTTCCCCTGTACATAAATAATTCTGGTTTTCTCTTTTTTGTTGAAGTACACATTTCTCTCTGTTGCTACTGTGATTCATATCAAAAAGGGCAAAGAATAGGAGCAACTGCTGCTATCTGGAGAGCAAGTGCAGTGCATGTTCTTAAACTCTCCCGTCTTGCTTGAAGAGCAGTTCTTCCCTGGATAACACTTTCTCCTGAATGTTGCTCTGTAAAATGCCTTTGTTACGCTGCAAATCTAAAGGAGTCCAAACCAGAAAATTGTTGTAGTTGCCAGTGCAGTTTCTACATTTTTGGGCTTGCATCACTGGATTCAGCAGAACCTGTAACTATGGGCCCTGTTGTATTCTCTTTTTCAGTGGGAGCAGAATCATTTTGTCACACATGCAATTCTGTAGTCACATCAAATGTACAGTCGTTCCCTGTACAGAGCCCTTTTTCGATGAGAATATTTGTGTTGCCTTGTATTATCTTGGGGGAGGGAGGGAGGGGATGAGGAATTACAGCACCTGTTATACTCAAATAGTGGTGTTGCCTGCAGGCCCACTTTTCCAATTTTTTTGAATTCCCGGTATCTTCTGAAAGTAAAGCTTTTGCATTTGCATTGATTTAATGTTTACTGTTGGCTTCATGCCTACAGAAACTCACCTGTAGTAATGTAAAAGGGGTAGGTAAGTGTTTTGATGTCCTGTGCTCTGAGGTCATAGATAGCCTTTGGCTTGGGGATTAAGTAGGTAAATATTATAAACATAAATCTGTTCACAACTTGAGCTCAGTTTTGGTAGTTTGTGGAAGTAGCTGATTTAAAGACCCAGCAGTTCCCACTGTTGTCCCATGTTTAGGAAGAGCATTAGAGAAGCATGCCACAAGTCAATGCACTGATGCATGGTTTCGCAGGCAGGAGTCCATCGCTGCTTCCATCAGCACAGTAGAGTAGCAATACCCTGGATTATTTGAGGAACTGATACGAGGTCAGCCTTAGTTTGACATTATTGGTATCCATAAATCTCTTCTGAAAGACTGTGGAAGGTTTTCTTGTATCAAAACCTGTAACATCCACCAAGCCTAGAATGACACTGAAAGCATGACAGTGATGCTTGGGTTTGAGAAGACCTGTGGAAACTCACCTAGGTAAGCTTTCTGTCACCATCAGTTGGTGATGACCAAGCTGTAGACATAGCTCTAGTCATAGGCAACACCTTCATTTTGAAAACATCCTCACAGGGGTGCTGAGTCTTTGTGCTTCAGAAGGGGAAAATAAACGCCAAACAAGTCCTGTGTCTTGATCAAGGAATACCACACTTGTCCACAAGAAGCAATAACTTCTATTACGGTGCGATATGCTTCTTTGCCTGTAAATATCTTGAGATTGCCAATTCTGTGCTGTTTCAGAGTATTTTCTGTCATCTGGCCTATATCTTCCCTAAGTATGTAAAGGTGTGAAATAATTCCCATACTCAGGTCTGCCATAAACATGCTGCTTGCCAGCAGGGGAAGAGTAGACTCGACACTGTCTTGAAATGTGAGATTTTTCTGAACTTGTAACATACCCATGTCTCTTCAGTAGCAACTTGTGTTTTGAAGTTCATAGTGGAGGTGGCTGTGAGTTGGATTGTATATAACCATACCCCATACAATGCCAAGAGAGTCACACTACTGTTGGCACGGGGCACCCTTTGTCCTGTCTCTTGTAAGTCAGTACATCTGTAATAACACTTCCCTTTTGAAGGAGGTAGCTAATTTTCTTTCTGTGTGTACATTCAACAATGAGTTCAGTGGGATGTAAAAGTGAAAATACAAAGCACACCACAAATCTTTGCTATTTTATTTTCAGCAGGAATAAGACCAAAACCAAGTGGTTTTATTTGTAGTCGAGTTAGCTGTCATATCCAAGCGTAAGTGTACCGCAGTATTTTGAAATGGAGAACGTGTAGGTGATATACAAAAATGTGGGTGGATACTTGTGACCTTGGGTTTTTTCCCGGCTCCCCCCTCACCTGACCCCTTTATGATCTAAAGGGGTTTTATGACAGAGTCTCAAGATTCATAGATTTATCCTACTTCTTGATGTTAGAAGCACTGGCTTTTTAATTAAGTCTTTGCTGAAAGGCTGGAGAGCCAGTAAAACAGAATCCCAGAAGACTAAAATCTCAGCAAATATGAGAAAGATAATTTTTAATGCAGAAACATGGATCTGTGGTGTTTTTGGATGGACAATGTCTAATGCATAGGATGTACTTATGGATGCTTTTAGTATGCTGCATTTTCCATGTGTGGGCTTCAGAAACTTGCTTATTTGCTTCTCTGTTCCACCAAAAGCAAGGAACTTGGCAGTTGAATATTGCTATTCTCTCTACATATATTGGTTTTGATACAGGCCATGGTCTCTCAGAGTTTCTGTGGATTTTAGCTGCTTTCCCATATTGAAAGAATAATTTGTGTGCAAATTTGGTATTGTTTTGTATCTTCTAATTTTGCTGGGCAGGTGGGAGTTTCCTGCTGAGAGACTACCATATACCTGGGAGTGCAGGAGTGCTACTATGGGATCTTCCAGCTCACCTTTGCCAGTGGAGGATTATCTCAGTTTTTGATGAGTGCTATATTTTATGATTTACTTTCCACCCTTCCAAGCTTAAAAGTAATTTTAGTATCAATTTCTTCTCTTCCTAGCTGAAGACATGATATATGTTAGGCCATACTCCCTCAGTCTTTGGACAGACTTTTCACTGGCATCAGCAAAAGTAATAGAAGAGGTTGTAACTGGAAGGGGAGGCTGGTTATGGGTTTCCTACAGTCCAGCGTGTGGCTGATTTTTTCATGCAGCTCATACCACTTAACTTTTTGTCATTCAAAATATTCTGTATAAGACAGTCACAACAGAACTATGCTCAGAATTTGTTTCCTGAATGCAAAACACATGATGTTTCTGTTTCTCCATATAAATTAACCTGCTTCTAAAATCAGGTTGAAGATGTTTTTGCCTGTTGGGGGTTAAAAAAAATTCCAACCTAGTCCTTACTCTCAAATTGCATTTGGTTATCTTACTACACCATTGTAGGCTGGCTTCCCAAGCTGCTGCATTGTGCTCTGTAAAGTTATGTCTCAATTACCACACCAGAGCTGATGATGGGATAAGCTGTAAAATGACCTCACCATGGGGCATTATTAGTTGCTGAAGATTTGCTCAGGTAAACTACCGTAGGAGTATCTTGCACCTGAATAGGGTTGGACTTGGTTCTAGTTTTGATCTAATAGGTTGCCAGCATACAAGAAGTGGAAGGCAACCAGCCCACTAGCTGATCTTTCTGGCAGCTGTTAATCTATGTGTGTTTGAGAGACTTTTGCCCTTGGGTGTGCTTTGGCAAAGGTTTTGCAACGATAAATAGGATTTGCTCGATTCTGGCAGAGTTTCAAGTGTAAGTAATCCGACATTGCAAGAACATAATCTGTTGCTGAATCCTGTTCCTCTTGTTTTCCCTCAAATCTGTCCCTTTTATTGTTAATTTGTTATATTTAATAGTAAACACTTCTCAACATGACTGGTCACAAGCTGTCAAGGTGTGAAATGATAAGAGGAAGAGATATCAAAGCTTGATTCTGTGCTCTTCTTGTATATATTAAGATGAAGCTGGAGTATTCATTACCATGCAGTCAAGAATTCTCCCCTAGCTGATATTGCCAAAGCACTGTAACTTTCAAGGAAGAAGGAGGGTGGCTCAGCTGTAGAGGGGATGCTTTAATGAACTACTTAAAAACTACTTGCAACAAATTTTAAGCGCTGCAATGTCACACTGACACAGTGGTGATCCAGTGTTAACCTTATCACTTGATTATGAATCTCATTCTGGCTCTTCCTAGCCTTTGGCAGGTGCCTGCTGGTAGGGAGCAGTGTGCATTCCCTGTTTTTTATATGCCTCTTTCTACAGAGCCAACCCTGCCCACAACAAGTTAGAGGGAAGTCTGTGCTAGCTTCTGAAATGCCACCTGTGTGTGCAGTGGTAATGGACAAGATATCTTCATTACCCAGAGTAGAAATTGGAATGTAATTTGCAATGTCTAATGTAAAACTTGTTTGTTTGTTCTGTTTTGGTTTTTTTTTTTTTTTAAATTGAGCAGTATGATTGCAAGTTGACTTAAGTTGTTCTAAGGTACTCTTTTCAGTGGTTTGCCAGTACATAATCATGAATGAAAATATTTTTTTATTGATTTTTAGGTTGTATGTTTAACATTCCATTCATGTAAAATATGTACAAATATATGTAATAAATCTTTTGAAGCACAGTTTTCCTCACACTTTCAGGTGGATTTTTTTTTTTCTTTTGAGTATTAGTGAAAGAGGCATCGCTGTGGGACAGAGCTTCTGTATGTCTGTGCTGGAGACTGAGCTGAAGCAGAGGAAGGAAAAGCAATGTATGGTGTAGAGTCACAGCTAGAAAAGCAGCTTGGTGTCTCACCTGTCTACAGTACTTCAGGTAGGAGTGCAGACCCTCTGGGCCAGCTTCTGGCCCCTCTGATGCCCTCTCACTCTCCACCTGTCCTGCAAGCAGTGATGTGACAGGCTTGTACCCACCTGGCCAAGGATGGTCTCAACACAACAGAGCTGATGTAGCTGCTGTGTGTTCCTGGGGTGGCTGGAGGCAAGGTGTCTCTGGCTGATGTATCCTCTTGATCTTCAGCAGATGTGCTGGCCTTCAGGGTTAGCATACATTAGAGCTGCCAGGTCTGGAGGTGGAGAAACTCATGGGTGATTTAAAAACAAAAGAAAAGGAGCAGGAGAGGAAGAGGATAGCAAACAGTCCTTTCTCAACACCTAGGACCTGGGAAGTTCCATCAAACCATCAAGGTAGTTTAATACACTGCTCTTTCCTTCCGTTTCCTGTACTCAAGTATCACTCTAACTTCCTCCCGAAACACTTTGTAGTTTCCTCTTTAAAACTGACTCCCTGCCAGCGTACCCGTGGCTGGGCAGTGAATGGATTTCCTTGTCCCTGATGGTCTCCAGCACTCTCCTGTCTGTCCCTAAACAGCTGGGAGGGGGCCACTATAGCAGGCTCCTGCAGAGAGACGATGCTGGAGGAGGGACTTGCTGCCCACAGCCACCAGGGGCGTTAAATCCTTCTCCCTGGGAAGGACTTTGAGGCCAGCTGCTTGGGAACTTTCTCCTGGGGCAGCAGACCAACAAGTCAGGTTTGCCTCCAGCACTGCCTGCAGCTGGAGCTCTGGGTGTGAGAGACCTGGCTGGCTGCTTGTCACTCCAAACCTTCCTGCCTGCCCTGGCAGCTGATGAGGAGCTGCAGCTTTTGTGCTAAAAGTACACAAGATGGGGACAGGAGCACAGATGAGCCATGTGGTTTTGTGTAGTACACAGCGTAAGCCTTATGCGGGGAGAGCGAGATTTCAACACCTCTCCACCTGCACTAGTTGTGAGTGGCTCTGTGGGTGCTCTTAACAAAACAAAAGTGCCTTTCACCAAGGTTATGTGGCAGACTTGAGGGGGAAATGAAAGGAGTTCAGGATTTCCAGGAGGGAAATGCAGCCTTGGTGTGTTGCATCTCAACCCAAAAGGGTGCTGCTCTCAGCCAGGGGGACTGTCGGCAGCCTGGTAATAGCTGCTGGTGGTGGAATGTGATGGCATGGGTTTATGGCTCAGGTTTCTCCAAAGCTGGGTATCCATCCTTGCTTACTCCACTTTTTGAGATAAGCCTTTTGGTGTGGCTGGGGTTAGCTGAACCCATTGCTAAAGCACAGCGACAATTAGACTGTCACAATTCTCTTTGTGGGAGATGATAGTTTTAATGCATGAATTATTCAAATCTGCACTGAGAGACATTTGGATGTTATTGAGGAACGTGTTTGTATCTCTTGGTAGTGTAACTTTTTTTCCACCACCCTGATTGCCTTCTGGAAAGCCTGAATTCCTTCACTGCCAGTAATTTGTTTTTCCTCCTCAGTCTTGAGCTGTATTATGGAAGCAATTGATAACCCGTTAGAGCAGAGTTTGGCTGTGAATCAGGAAAATCTGCTGAAAATCATTCTAGTTCAGTAGGTACAGGATTTCATGTGTGAAATTTAAATTAGTGACATCCGTTGGTATCATATCCTACCCTCCTGCCTATGGGACATGGGACATGCCACCTCTGCTCCACGTTGCTTGTACTGCAGTGTGAACTGGGATGCTGTGCTGGTCCCAGGCTGTTCCTGGGAACTGTTAGCAATAGCTGGTGATGTTGCGTGTGTGTGTGTCTGGCCCTGCTACCACACACTGTTGTTTGGGACAGGCAGTGGTCCATGTCTACTTCTGGATGCTGTGCTGCTTTTGTCAGGAAGGGGAACAAGACACACAGCCTGTGGCAAAGAGAGCAGGGAGGGGGTAAGAGTCTCCTGCAGCAGCTAGAGCTGAACAGGGAAGTGTTCTCCCCTTGGATTTTGTGTGCCCTGTGCTGGAAGGTCTTGTTCTGCTTCTGACGGGGGGCAGGCTGGAGCCTGCTGGTCTCTGCAAAGATTCCCTGGTGTGTTTTTTGACTAGAGGAGGTTCCCAGCTCCATCCCACCCTGCAGGGAGAGGGGTGCCCATGTACAAAAAGCCAAACAAAGCCATAGAGTAGACTGCTCATGAGGTGCTGTGCAGCTTGTGCCTGCTGTCTCCTCACCAGCCAGCTACTGGACAACAAGGAGCCTCAGCAAATGCCAAGTGAGACAGAGTTTTCCAGCCCTCATTTAATAAAGCATCTGTTTTCTGAGAGGGATGAGATCAGGGATGCATGGGGGCAGGGAGGAGGGTTTGACATAAATAAATAATTGCATAAAGCCCATCCTCAGTTGACGCAAGATGACTCACTCCTCGTAAAGGCAAGAGCGTAGAGGAGGCTGATCACAAGCACAGGGACTTGTCCTCAGCTGAGCTTGGTGGAACCTGCAGGTGCTTGGTGCCTCTGCATTTGGCCTGTTATCTTTTCAGTCATGTTTTGTGCTGAGCTTCTGCCCTACTTTCATTTTCACCCTGTTTACAGATTTCTTTGTTTGAACATGCGTTTAAATTTTAACAAAACCTCTCCCCTGCCCTTCCCGTCCTAGTTGTTTCTTTAAGCCAGCTTCAAACAGCAGGAAAAGGAAACCACGGAGCCTCTGCCTGAGCCCCAGCAGGCTTTGTCACTGAGGAGAACAACCACCATGGGGCTGTTCCCCCATCTGGCGGTGGGGTTTCCTTACCTGCTCCATGCCTCAGTGGATCCCGCTGACTTCTACAGGGAGCAGCTTTCATCCTCACAAGCCACCGGGGCCAGGATTAACATCTGCTAAACTCAGGATTAAAGAGTCTGGCAGGTAATGGGAGCATGAAAGCCTGACAGCTTCATTTGCTTCATTCGGTGAGGTCCAAGCCTCTTGCGAGGCTTTAGCAGCTAATTAAGTTGCTGCCTTCAGCTTATAAGATGAATACCCAGATGAAAGAGGTTGGGCATAATTCAGTTGTTTGCAAAGGGTTTGCTGGAGCTGGAGCTCTGGCTCTCTGCCTCTCAGGAGCAGAGGGGACGTTTCCACACCAGGGCTGGTTTGTTCTTGGGCACAGATGCTCACTGCAATGGTGGAAGTGGTCCATGAGCTGTGCCGCCAGCTGCTTGTGCTGGAGGCTGGGATAGGGAAGGCATGGCACCTTTCTCAGGGTGCTCAAACCCAGGCTCACCTGCCCTGCACAGTGTGCAGCCTCCTGGGGCTGATGGGAGCCCCCCTGTCAGCAGCCCTGGTACCAGCACCAGCTGCAAGCCCCGTGCCTGGCAGGAATTTATGTATAGCCACCTTAAGAGGTTGCTTGACCCCTGCAGATGCTGACCTTGGGTGGGTGAGGTGGCATCACCCCTGCCCAAAACCTGCTGCTTGCCAGTGCAGTCACCCAGGGACTCCCCATGTGCACAGGAGCACAAGGGCATAGGACATCATCTCCTGCTTTGCCCATATAAAACAATGGCTGTAGGTTTTGCCTATGGCTGAGTAAGACCAGTTTTTATTCCTTAACCTGCCTATGTGACCTCTCATGCCTTGATGCTCCTGAAGCTGCTGTTTTTTCTGAAACATCTTCCCTGCTTTCATGTCCCCCTGCACACCTGAGGGCAGTCATTTCACACCTTTGCAGTACATGCCTTCAGCTCTCATTTACCTCTGGGAGTGGAGAATGAACACTGGCTGACCTCAGCTTTGTCCAGCTTCACAGGGGATTCGAAGAGCAATTTCCTAGGATGAAAGAAGGGACTCCACAGCACCTGTGGCACTCCCTGCATCCTCTCAGTTTGTCCCTGCTTGGGGAAATGAGGAAGGACTTTTCAGTGTTGCTATTTTGTGCTCCAGAAGCCTCATCTATCCCACAAAACAAGAGAGCCCCCAGCAAGCAAAACCCATCCCCTGTGAGTAGATTTGGACTCCTCGAGCGCAGCAGGTAGTTCCTAGCCTGGACTCCATTTTCATCTAGCACAATCCTGCCCTCCCAAAGCATCAGTCAAGACTTTTGTGTACAGCTGTAGCTTTTCCCTGCTGAGATTACTTGTTCCATCAGTTGAAAACAGAGTGGGCTCTGCAGTGACCTCTCATTCCTCAGAGAACCCATCCCGTGCTGCTGTTGCCTGGCTCTGATGCCTTTGCCCTCAGCTGCAGCCATTTGTACAGCTTTGCAGCAGGCTCCTCTTTTCCCCTGCTGAACCGAGGTAAGGTAAAGGAATGAAGCTACCAGGAAACAGGTATGGGAGTCTCATCTTTCAATATCAGTGCTGCTCCCAGGGCATGGGATTGGGATCTTGCACTTGCTGTGGTTGAAGAGCAAAGGCTGCGTGGTCTTGCACCATCCTGCAAGTCATAAACTGGGGTCTAACACCTGGAGATGCACATCTGACACCAAGTAAGCAGCACCAGGCTCAGAAAAGCATTCTTTCCTGAAGACCTGGAGGTGTGTGACTGGAGCAGGACTGCACTGTGTTGCAGGAGGACTCCCATGGGCTGCTGTGTTATCTGGCATCAGTAAACACACACAGCTTGCACCAGCCAAACACAAGTGGTAATACCTCAAGTCAGCAAGTCTTTGCCCCCAGCAGCGAGCGGAAACACGAAGAGCTCCTGCAGTCAGTGTGGCCAGAGGACTATGGGGGCACAGCCTGGCAGCAGCATGTCCCTGAGCCACCACTGTGCTTTCCCTTGGTGCCCTCCCCAACTGCATTGGCACCGGCTGCTGGAAGGGTCCCTCATGGGCAGTGGCAAATGTGAGTGGCCTTCTCCAGCTGTGGCAGCTCCACTGTCTCATCTGCAGCCAGAATTAGTTAGGGTGTTGCTGTCATGTCTTGATCTAGCCAAGTGTCTGCTTGACAGGGCTTCAGCAAAGCCAAAGCACTTGCAGGCAGCTTTTTCTTTAAAAGGCTGTTTATTATCACAGTGGATGAGTGGAAAAACATGACATAGGGTACAGAGAAGGCTTCAGCAAATTACAAACAAGTCTTAAAAAAAGTTAGTTGTCTTTGAATTTGAGTAAACAAGGCTCTCACTGCAAGCTGCAAATGTGTTGCTCCAATGTGCTCTGCAAACAGGCCAGTAAGACTACAAAGTGCTTTAGCCAGAAACGCTGTGCTGATAAACAAGGACTGTCTGGCTGCTCCCAGGGCAGGAACCAGTTTCTCCAGCATGGCTCCCAAAGCTGTGATGTGATGTGCTGTGTGAAGCAGACCCTCTGCTCTAGGTGAGTTGGGAGGCAGATGCTACAAAACCCTTTGGTTTTGTCAAACTCAGACTGAGCTGTGCTCAGACCTTCAGCCCAGTTCAAATGAATGCTTGCAGCTGCCCAAAATCAACTCTGAAATGTGTGGCTCTGAGTGGCACTGTAATCAGTGCCAAATTCTGTCCTACATGAGCTGGGCTTGATCCTGCCACTGCTTAATCTGAGGCTGCATTTAGCTGCTACAGCCCCATAAATGCTGCTGTCCCTGAAAACACCCCTCTGGATGCCTGGCTTCTAACAACTAGGTACGGAACAGGATTCTCAACAGGGCAGGGAATGTCACACTACAAACCGTGCCAAAGGCTGCTCTAAATCAAAAAAAGGGCTGATGTGTCTGCATTGGAAAGCCTGGGGCGGGGGGAGCTGTTTTAGTCAATCAGTGAAATGAGAACAGGAAGTGGAGCTTTAAACTCTATTTTCTACCTGGTAAAAGAGCAAATAATTCCATGATTAGATCAAACTGGGAGCACACTTCCCTCCAACACAGGCAACTGACACCTCTTGTGAAGGCCCTTCCCTTCACCAGTGTCTTCTCCCTTTCATCAGAGCAGGCTGGCAAAACACAACATTTTGACAAGGTGAGTGTCTGATTTGTTAAAGTCACTGGGAAGTCTTTAAAGGATTTGCTTTGACAGATGTTTTGGCAATTGAAATCCAGCATCTGTAACTGTGTGCCCCTTTTGCTTCAGTAAGCAAATGGCTCAGGTGAAGAAATCATTCAAGGTAGCTGATTTTCCTCTGGGATGGTTGAAAAACCTCATCTGTCTCCTGTGAAAAATCAGTGTTGATACCACAAGCACAGAAGGAAAGCCACTAAAAATAATATACACTAATTTGGTTTTCTTCTTATTTTCCTTTTTTTTTTTTAAACTGCAGGTTTTGTGAAAAGCTTTACGAGTATTTTAAAATGTGTTAGGGAGCTGAAGGGAGTAGGCAGAATGGGGGGCTAGGAAAAGTCTCCTACCACGTAGCAAATGGAGAAACTCTGACCCACCGAGAGCCTTTTCCCATCCTTTGTTTCATGAGGCAGGTTTGGGAGATGGGAAGGCGAGGGTTCACTGGTTTGGCATTTTAACTGGAGATTCTTCTTTCAGCCTACCATGATTTTGTGGGTTAGTCAGCAACTGGAGAATAGTTTCTCAAAGTTTTGGGAGGTGGTAACAGAGGAGAAGGAAGGAAAATGGCTCATGCTTTCTCACCTTAGGTTCCTACACTGGGGGGTAGTTTGAATTTATAAAGCATGCCTAATTTTCCCCCACAAAAAAGGGATCCAATACCCCACACCTTTGCAAACTGGTTTCTTTAAAGGGCATCTAAAGTTACACTCCCTAAACAATAATTATTTTGGGAGGGATAATATTTTCTTGCTGGTCCTTATTATTACTACCTGCCCCTTGCCTTGCCCTCTCCATTAACTCAAGCACAGACTAAAAGCTTCCCAAGCAAATCTTAATCCTTCTGTGTGCTTTCATGTTGCTGGGAGAAGGGATTTCTACTTGATGCTACTGATTTTCAATTGTTCTGTCTCCCCACTGAAGCTGGGTAATGTAATATTGGTATATTGCCACCAGCATGGTGTCCAGGCTAAGAGCCAAGGCAAAGAACAGCCTGCTAATTAATTTTTCTCTTTTATCTCCAGACCCCCTCCCCAGAACAAACACTGTGAAAACAGGAGGTAGCAGTTTCCATGCAGCCCTCTGGAAATTTTAAGGAAAAGTGGTTTACTACCTATTTTATGGTTTTACAGTGAAGGCAGTAAGGACTGCTGGTTGTGTAAAAAGAAATGGATTGGCTTCAACATGAAAAAAAAAAATTACTGATAGTAATCTGAAAGATGTATCCATTTCTGCCCTCCAACATAAAACCCAAGCAGTGTCTACGATGCTGCCTATAGCAAAATAGGGGCCTAATTTCTAGGCAGGGAGAAAGGATTCATGTTGAAAACATTCATACCAAGCAACCACTATAGATACTGTTTCCAGTAAAGCTTTGTGTATTCATTTTCAGTACTGAGGCAGGTAATACTGTGAGCTGGTGGAGTCTGTGCATCTTGCACCCTTTCTTGCATATATATATGTGTGTGTGTGTGTATATTTACTTTTATAAATAAGTTAGAGACTATTTACATCACTGTACAGAATAAATCTAAATTCAGTTATCAAAATGCATACACCTGCCAGTGGATTTACTTTGTTAACACTTTGCATTTCACCTTCAAAGCACCTTACAAACATTAATTATTTACCCAGGCAACTTCCCACTCACCAAAAGGATTAAGAATAACAAGCAGGGTAAGGGATGGAGCTGAGGGAGCGCAGCATGTTCATGAAAAGGCAGCTAATCATGTATGTCTCTCCTGCCATGAGCCCTGTAGATTTCTGCCTTTATAAACTCTGCAGGTCCAAGTGTAGGAGTAACCTTTGTTAACATGAACTTGGCAAAATGTTCTCATTCAAAAGCAAATGATCCGTTCTTCATTTTCAAAAGCTTTGGCCTCTTCTTGGCTCATCAGGTTCCCATTCAAACTGGAGGGGAAAAACAAAAGGGATGTGAAAGTAAGGTATTGACTGTTGCCCATCTTCTCTTTTTCCAAGGTTTTGGAGCAGAGATCACAGGTCTGCAGCGCTGTGTGAGTTGAATGCTTCTCAAGGGCATGCAACTGGGAACTGGCATCAGCCAGGCTGGCTACAGCACTGCTGTTCCCATTGTACCTACCAGGAACAAGGCTTCTCCTTCAGAAATAAAATGCCAACACCCCCCCAAACTTCAGTAACTAAACTTGCTGTTGGGAACCCATCTGTCAGCATTTCAGCAAGCAGCATATAGCTGATAAAAGTTCTTATCCTGCAGTAGGCTAGTTTAAAGACACTTAAATAGTCTTCAGAGCATTTTGTGTCTTCCCTGACAACAGGGGAAGAAAACTCTGTTAAAGTAAACAGGCAGTATTAGTGCAGAGTGACCGATAGAAAAATCTTCAATTCTGGCTACGTAAAGTTAATGTACATTGATATTTGCATCCCTGAAAACGAGCAGTCTGGTTAAGTGCTGCTTACAGAAATGCTGAAATCCATTAAACCATTTAGACTTATGAAATATTTTGGGTTAATGAGTGCCTCTGAACATTCAGTCTGAAGACTAAGAATGATCTGAGCGGGAATTGATGCCTCTTCTGTAAACGAATGCTGACAGTGGCTTTGGAAAAAAAGCACCTCTTCCACTTCTCCAGGGAACACACTAGTCAGACACTGAGTCATTGTCTTTCTAAGCAAGAATCCACTGTCCTTTCACTAAAACAAATACGTATATTTAGAAATAAATTTCATGTTCAATAATAAAGTAGTAGTGCTAAAATCAGCTCAGTTCTATTGACGTCTGAGCTCCCTCAGGTGAAGGAAAGAATGTGGTATTTGGCCTTCTGCCTTAAATGCACACATGTGACTATGTGATGCCCACCTAATCTGAAACAAACAAATCTTACAAAAAGTTAATTTTCTTGTAGCTTAGCACTTTCAGTGTGTTTGGAGCACCGCCCAAAGAAAATCCAAGCACAAATTCTACAAACCAAATTAGTAATGCTGATTAAATATAACCATCTCCTGCTTGTTGGGATTTAGGTCCTGAAAAGCATGAACATGTTCAGAAGTTTAAAAGTAAAAAAACAGGACAAACAGAACTTGGTCTATAAATTTAGCCCCTGATTCTGCAAACCCACACATTCTGTAAATCACATGTGAACATCTGCAGACAGATGTAAACTAAGAAAACTGCTTGACACTCATAACACAAAATGAAATGTTTAAATGGCAGCAGCTTTTTACCTACTTGAAATCCACAGCTAAAACTAAACCCCTGCCTCACATAAACTTGATCTGAATATTTTAAGCTGGAAAGTAGTAAGGCCAGTAGTGTTTTAAAGGGAAAGAAAGTTTACAAAGTGAGCCTTTGAGGAAAGGATCTTTACCAAATTTCTTTAATAGTCGTGTTCTCCTTGAGAGCTTCGCTGAGGCACTTCACCCCTTTGGCTGTAATTTGATTCTGGATAAGCCTAAAAAGAAAGCATATCATGTCAAACTACTGTGCAAACTAATTTGCAGCACATGCACAACATACGCTCAGCTTGACATCGAGCAGCAAGGCTGTCTGCCACAAGAAGATAGTTCTGATTTTATCCATGAGAATGGTACACAGTATTGGTCAAATGCCCCACATGCACTTTCAGAAACACAGCTCAGAGTATTAGTCTTTTCTCTTTAATCTTGAATGTGGTTGTATTCTGGAGAACTCTTATTAACAACTGTAGATCATTCCTGAGATAAAAATGAAGAAAGGCCCCTCATCTGCATGAGTATAAAAAGTCTCATCAATCTACTCTAATTCAGTACTCACCTTTCAGTCCACCATGGTGAGCCCAATAGCTGTACCATCCATGTGACTGGTTGCATGAATCCCTCAGGATTCAGGATAAGACTGAAAATTAGAGTGTACTGAACAATCTCTTAAGGAGAGAGGGAGATAGATTTTCCCATTTAAAGGACTTCCTGCACTTGGTCAATGAATCAAAATGCAAAGAGTTCCAGTGCATTCTTTCAGCTACTGGAAAAAGACTTATTCTGCCTCAAGTTCAACTATCTATATAGGTTGCTACTGTTCAGAGGTTTCCAGTGGTGTAACCAACAAAGTAGGATATAAATTTGTCTAGTGGCAGAAACTCATCTAGATTACTATGCCTGCTTTGGCTGGGGAAAATTTCATTATGAGTTCAAACCAAACTACTCAGTGAATTATACCTGCAGCTGTGCACAAAGAAATCAAGCACTTCCCCCATCTCCTCGCTATTTTCAGGGTGATGGGCACCTCAGATTCTGCTGCTCTCAGAAGAGGCTACAAGTACGTGGCATCCATGACAACCAGCATGCTTTCTAAGGGGTGGAAACTAGGATTAATACAGATAGTGTGCTAGACTGTTAGCAAAGTCTTTTACAAAGCTTGTAAAAAGACTCCAGTTCTTACATTCTCTTGATCACCTGAAATGAATGGATGGCTATTTGTTTCACAGCCCAAATCTGCCCAACCCCATCCATCAACAAATTCTTGTGAACCTCTGGATTAGAAAAGCCAACACTATGTTTTCTTAGAAGTGCAGCAAGTTTCATTGTGATTGCTAGAAATAAACCCTGGTTTCCTGGGGATTTATGACTTAGAAATGAGTGTCTTGCTAGTCCTAGATGAAAGCATCAGAGAAATGTGACATGTACTTAAGTGTCTTCTTGTAGGTTCTTGGCTGAAGAGTAAGAGCTGAGCTAGCTACTTTCATAGTATGATGACAAAGAATCATAATAACTTTATTCTATTCTATGTCTGCTTGTCTTTGTTTTAAAATTTAAACTTCTGAGTTTGAGGCCAGTACTTCTCCCCTAGGGAGGGATGAAATCAATCCATAGTTCGAAAGTTACCAGGACACACAAACAGATTAAACTTTACCCTGTATGAAAGCAGGCTGAAAATGCTAGACAGCAGCTTTACTAACTTCCCATTAGAACTGTCTACAACCAGTCAGCTGCATCCAGACCATGCACAGAAAGCTTACTGTGACCTACATAGACTTGGAAGGTGAAGTTTTAATGCAGTGACTGCCAAAGAGCCTGTGCCGCTGTGGAATGTAACTCACCATAAATGCACTAGTTTCTTGTTGACCTTCAGCATCTCTGCAAAGCTCATTGCTGCCTCGTCATCCAGCTCGTTTTTAGTCAACCTAAGTGGGACAAAAAATGTTCACTTACAATGTTGTAATTATTTTTTGGCCCCCTGTTTTTCCAGCTTGATTGTGACTTAGCTTTAGACAACCAAAGGACTGTTCCTGCCCTGAGTAATTTGTAAAGGCTGGACACAAAGAGGTACTGAAGAGAACCTCTGGAGGTAAAAAAGACAAGTATCAGATAGTAGTTTCTCTGAGCAATGTTCTACTTACATTTTCTCATGACGCTTTAGTGTCTAAATGGTGGATGAGGTGTAGTGGGAAAAGGTAAAAAGGTAGAGACAACACTGAAGAGGTGCAAAAACTGAGGGCATAGAACTTGACTTCAGATGATGCAAATGAGAGGAGATGAGGAAAGCAAGATGAAGGGAGCAGAGTGAGGCATGACACTGGGCCATTAGAGTATGTCCCAAAGGACAGGTGCTGCTGATCCATTACTCATGTCCACATTCTTCCAAAGGCATATCTTGTAGCTTGCTAGTAGTGAAAGCATAAGGGACGAGGGGAGAGGAGAGTAGCAGGGCTGATGGGATTGGAGGAAGTAAAATTAGGTTAGTTTTCTCTGGAGAAAGAAGACAACAAGTAGATCACACTGTTAATTACCAGAATATCCTCACGGAGTTGTTGTGTTGCATAGCTTCAGCAATACTTTTGCCTCCCTCTGTTGTGATGCCATTGAATGCAAGGCTGTGAAGTAAAGATACAAAAGTGTAAGAAACAGCATGACTTGGCTCTTCCACTGCCAAATATTAGTGAATATCCTGGATGATCTGCTTCCCAGTGGTACAGCTCAGCATTTGCGTGTTTCGAAGGCTCACATACTTATTACTCACAAGTGAGAACAGTTCACAGGCTGCAGCCTGAGTGCAGATCTATCATACAGACCATAAGGTTTGCTGTCAGAAAGCTGTGCTCTTGAGGCTGACAGCAGAGCTGCACCCAGGGATTTTGAGAGTGAAGGCTTTTAACAAGGAAAAAAAGTTACTCCTAGCAGTACACAGGTTTTTACACGCATTTGTCATCCCAACTCCATTTGAACTGGGCACTTTGTCCTTTCAGTCCTTCAGATGCCCAAATACCTCATTTGTCTTCCAAATACAACACCTTCTGCTGTGTATGGAGAGATGGGCTTGTAAATGCTTTCCATTACAAACCACAAACATTTCTTAGTCTGCCCTTCATTCTTTGAATAGACATTGGCAAAATCGTCCAGTTAAAAGTTGTGTTCCAGGCTTTCAGAGTTCAAAAAGCATCTTTCCCCTCAAGGTCTCAAAAAAGGTAGGAAAGGGAACCAAGTAGAGCAATGGCACAAGTATATATTAGCATGAGTCCCTCCTAGCTTCAGCTGAAACTAGATATTCTCAGTCCATCAGGACTGGGCCTAAAAATGGCAATAAAACAAAGTGATGCAGTAGGGATTATCTTCCCTTAATCTTCACATAAAACTACCACTGGTGCTAACTGTGAATTCAAATCACAAGCAAGATTAAAAAGTGGAAGATAAGAAATGAACCCAAGTGGAAGTAGAATGCAGAGCAGAGGATTCAGTGGACAAGTGCCAGCAAAACCAAGCTGGAGACAGCACACTTATTCCTCCTCATTTCTGCGAACACATTCATCAGCATATTTGCGCTTGTCTGAGAATCCCTGAACTCTGATTCAAGTTCAAAATGTTTTCTTACAAGTCTGATGTGTCTGGATGGATTGTGCAATTATGGGAAGATGGCTATTTCAGATGGCTTTTAAGTTTAAATATATCTAGGTCACTGCACCTGTTCAGCTTTAATTTTTAAGCTCGACTAACCGCTTGCAGAAAGGAGGACAAGGCACCAGCTCTGAAATCCCTGGATCTGAAGCGGCAGCAATAAACTCTCTGGAGATCCCCAAACTCCCAGAGTATTCCTAAAGAAACTAGTGCCATGTGCCACCTTGTGGGGAAACTAAGGAGCCTTGTTTGCTCCCTCACCCTGCAGGCCAGTGGAACTGGGAAACAAATGGAAAGGGTCACCATGAACCCAGTGCTCCAGCTGTGTGGAGGGACTCCAAACGAGCAGCAGCTGCCACAATATATATCTTTAAATCCGCAGCCAGCATTTGAGGGCCTGGAAGAGGATGGGCTGTTTAACTGTGCTGACCTCTCCCCATGCTGTTCTCCCAACTTCACCCACATTAGGGCTTCCAGAAGGCTAGTTTGAGATGCTTCACTGAACTCCAGGGAGAACCAGTATTGGCACTGAAACTGTGGTGTTGTAGCTCCACTGGAGAACAGGATGAGCCGAAATGTAAGGGTGTCCCAGTCCTTATCAAGTTTACTCCCTAAAAATTCATTTGGTAAAAGCTGCTGCACCTTCACAATAGAAATTGTTAACACTGAGCTCACTGAGAGCCCGGCTCTGTGACAGCTGGTGCATCCTTCTGCTAATGCTCCCAGAGCAAAATGGCACCCACTGACCATGTGCTTTCACAAATGCCACTAACTCTGTGCACCGTGAGGGGGGGACGAGTAGAGAGGGGAAAGGATGCCAGTCCTGCAGTATCTTTTAACTTGCTTAATGGTTGCACAGGGCTTTTTGACTCGATCTGGCCTCTTGCTTGAACCAGAAGCCTCTTGATTACGCAGCGAAGGCTGCAATACCAGATGGCATTCCAAGTTAACACTTAGAGGGGAGAGTCATTGCTTCACAGCACAATGGAAAAGCCAGCACTACACCGAGCTGCCAGGCTTTGATGGTATTTTACCTCACATTTGTTAACCTGGGGTGGTTCCTCAGGGCCTCTGCAAATGCCTTTGCTCCTTCATCTCCAACTTGATTACCCCACATCCTAGTGAAGAGAGGAAAGCAGGAGACATCAGTTGTGCTACCCTGCTGACTACTGGCATTGCATTCTCCCTTTTTCTCCCCCCTCCCCTCCTCCCTGATTACTTCACAGTCTTTCAGGACTGTGAGAAACCTGGCAGGTGCCCTCCCTGCTGAGCCAGGTATGTTCCACTCCCTGCACATCACACCAGCCTCTGCTGACTCACCAATACCCTAAGGCCACAGCACAGAAGCAGCTCTAGCAGACAGTCTGCTGGAGCAGGAGTCCTTTCGGGATCACCTTGCTGCACTGGGAAGACCCAGAAAACTCTCTGCAGCCCTCTACCCTTACAGGTAAAGGTGCCTTGTACTCCTGTACAGCGAGCTGCTATGAGAAATACATGAAATCTTAAATCCTATGATTTCCTGCTCAGTGTTTCCTCCCCATATCCTGGTTGTGATTTTCCTGTTACCTGGGGGGCACAGACTGGCCTTTACACAGTGTAAAGTAGAGGTCTTGGAAAGAATCCGCAGATGCATAACTGCCTGGGGGCCCACAGCCAAATGGGTGACTTTCTGAAGTGAACTGCTCTACAGGCTCCCCTTCTCCTTCAAAACAGTCTGGTAAAACGGTTACTGTTCCTTCAGCATTATACCCAAATGGTATCCCCTCTCCTGACATCTCCTAAGAGAAAAATCAGTGTCTCACGGGGACAGTATGACACTGGGCTCTTCCACACCTTTGTAAGGAATAGTATTTCCAATGGCAAAACAACACAAGGGGTTAAGGGAAGGCAACATGCTACTGGAGAGATTTGATCAATATTTAGTAGGAGTATCTGGTTAAATCCCTTCTATGCAGACCAACCACTTTGAAAATTCACCCTGTGTTAGGAGGTGAAAGCACCTCTGCTGAGGTCTAAGTCCTTGGTGTTTTTACAGGGATCACGGCTTGATGACTCAGAGCCACTCTCAGCTTGATGGGTAATTAGTTGGCAGCTCTTTTAAAATCAATTGAGCTTTGTGGCATCTAAACACATGGGCTTCCAGTAAGTTGCCCAGAATTTCCTCCTCCTTCCGACCCAGTGCAGTTTGCTCTGTAAATGTTCAATGTATCTGTTTAAACATTTCTGTCCAAGCTATCCTAGATCCATTTGGAGTGAACATTTCCTCCACAGGAGAAAATAGGAGTCCTTCACCGAAATTACAGCAAGTACAGCACAGCAGACCCAGCTGTATAGAAGTGTGCAGACTGTTTACTGTACTTGTGAAATATTGAAGAACAACGAAATTAAAGGCCAAAAATCTGACTGTTCAGATCTGATTTCATATTTCGGAGTTACTGTGATTTTCACACTGGACAAATAAAGGTTTTAATGCCATATATTCAAGTATTAAATTTTAAGAAATATGTTCTCCTGTAAAGTGAAAAGTGAAGCTGGGATTTGCCAGAAGGGGGAAAAAAGAAATAAAATAAAAGAAATCAAACCTAGCCCTTTTCCTGATAAAGAGGCAGGAACTAAATTTTAGAGTACATCCAAACTTCTCTCCAGTAATAGCAGCCTCTCCAGTAAGGGACAGACTAAGGAGGAATGATGTGAATTCCTTTTTATTCTCCCAGCTAACAATTTAATCAGGATGTGATGCAGAATAACTAGGTACAGTGCCAACAGTCATAAAACCACACAGACTTAAAAATAACCAAGTATCTCTAGAGGACCTTTGTTGCCGTAAAGAAAGTGGCTAACTTTACACACTGTTCTCTTGTTTGCTTGTCTTTCCATTAAGGCTCTGTCAGAACAGTGGAAAAAAAAACCCCAGAAACCAAAAAACAGTTGTGTGAACTGCAGAACAACAAAGCAAGCCCCCCTTTTCCATGGAAAATGTCGCTATGCTTTTACACTTGTTCGTTCTAATGTTGTTGTTGAGGGGGGAAGGAACAGCAGAAGGAGAGAAGGTAAGAATGAAAAAAGGAATCCTACTGGATTTACAGATGCCCTGCCAAGATCAAGGCCCAAGGTCTGCTCTTCAGCACTGAACTTACCCAATTTCAAACATTGTCTTGCTCTTCTGGATGGCCTGGGCAAGGCACTTCCCTCCTTCACTAGTTATTTTGTTTGCTCCTATTCTGCACAAAATACATGAATTGATGAGGTACATCACTTACAACTGCACAGCTATTAGAACATCAGCTCACAGAGCCATGCAAGTATTTAAGGCTAATTAACCCTGGAGGCTAGCTACAGTTATCAAAGATTAACCTAGAGCAAAAAAATACTGCAGGCACTTGACCTTTGACTTAAAGACATAATTTTACGTTGTCTTTTGCGTATTTCACATGTCAGCTCTCCAAATCAGAAGTATTACAGTGGACTCTTGGGTTTGGTGCTCAGTATGCTAGAAATTAGCTTTAGGAGCAGATCCTCAAGGCAAAAGCCCAGGCCTGGTTTTTAACATAGTTCATGGTATCAGCAGTTGCTAGAGAGCACACGATTACATGCAGCATGTTTCATGACACCCACAGGAGCAGAGCATTTCTTGATTCTTTGGTTCCAGGGGACACTGAGCTGACAAGCACAGTCTGCAATAATGTTGAGTCTTTCTGCTCTAAGCATGGGCTCTAAAAAACCCATCACACTGTGGCACCGGTCAGTGCAGCAGTGAGTGTCTCTGGCTGGCATGCTGCAGAAGGCCTTTTCTATTTTCAGCCTGTGTGGATATCAAATGGCTGAAGCTCAAGGAAGGGATAATTACATACAGATTGATGTACAGAACAGACCAAACCCCAAAATCCCTCAAGCCACCACATTTACATAAAACCGGCTTGTTTGATTGACTTCAGGCACATGAATGCCCACTCTATCTCAAAATAATTGCTGAATTACTATGAGGATTTAAAACAACCATCTTTCAACTGGCTTTTTTTTTGTTTTGGTGGAAGTTAGATTAAATAAGCAAAGCACTGTGTCAAAGCAGCAAAAGAACCAAATCGCTCTTGGGTTTCAAAACTCTGCAAATATTTCGAGTGTGAAGGATGTGGCTATAGTGGGGTTTCAGACAGAACAAGGACTAGAACCCAGGCGTCCCCACCTGCTGGTTGCTGCACTCATACCAACAGCTGACACTGCTGCAGTTACCTCTGTTTTCTGCTATGGTCACAATTAAACATTGGTTAATGATCTACCTTTATGTCAAACCAGTGTTGTACATGGCCAGACACTCATCCGGGGAAGTTCCAGGAATTAAAGGGAACAACTCACCATGTGAATTTGGGGAATTCCAGAGCTGAGATAGGACACCAGCACAGCCTGACTCTGGCGGCCCATGAAAGATCAGATACGAAGAAGCTTGGTACTAAATCTAAGGGAATTCGGCTGCTGGAAGCGGCAGCAAGGGTCATGCACAACTTAAACCTCACTCGGCTGCTCAGACTGGATTTAGGTACAGAACAGGTCTCATGCAGTCCTTTAACTTACTGCTATATTCCAGAAAAGACTATGGATTCAAGAGTATCACCTGCTGCCATCCACTGCTAAACTACTGCAAAAGAACAGCAGCCTAAATTATACTTTATTTCAAATACAATCTTTATCTTTTTTTCTACTCTCCCTCCCCTTTCAAGTTGCTTTACCTTCATTAGTATACTGGAGAAAGGAAAAAAAGATCCAACATACTTAACATATTCCAGGCTTGAACACTCTTCAATTAGTTTTGCAACATATTTGGCTCCGACATCAGTGATTTGATTGTTGTATAAGCTTAAAGAAAAATCACATTGGTAAAAAGAGGTCATTCCCACTGTTAAATATTTACAACCTGAATGTTTTATGATGCACACATAGCATCTATGTTTTTTGTACAGCTTTGTGCATAGTCACAGTTGCTTGTACTTCTATTTTGATATATAATTCATATTGCAAAGGGCTAGATATAAAATACAAGGAGACCAGACTGCAAATCATGAGAAAATATTACTATAATTTTTTTTAATAAATGGTCTCCCCAGGCAAACAAAGCTTCCCTTTATTCCTGTGTTAGTACAGAAATAATATAGCCAGAAGATAAGTAAAAAAAAAGAAACCACCACACCATAACGTACTTTTGGTCTTTAAAAGTCATAAAATCCCCTTGCAAATATTACTGAAGATCAGATACCTGAGCAGTTATACTTACATTAGGGCACTGAAGGAAGAAAGCTATTCTTGGTATTCGTGTTCACCTTTCAAAAAGTCATTTTTATGTAGCTACTTAACCAAAAGCAGGAAGCCTGAGCTAACACACCTTCCAGCTCCAACTTGATTAAGAACCAATTAAGGTTTGGAAGAAATTGCTACCATGAACATGACACTTGAAACTGTATGTGCCTGATACTAGTCTCTATCAAGCTGTATCTGCTTTGCATAGTTGAAACAAATCAGGAGAGAAAACAACAGGCTCAAGAGGCAGAGCACATGCTCTCTTGTTTGTACTCTCTTCTCCCACCACATCAGAAGGCTTTAGGAATAAAACTATGATGCCCACACAGTTCAGTAACCCGACAGCGGTCCACACTGTGTCACAGAAGGGTTTGATGTCAACAGCAGGCCACGCTGTGAGGCAGTGTGATGGGAGAGGACACTGTGGACCCCTGTGAACTGGCAGAGAATGGCAGCTGAATCACTTCTGACACAAAATGCTGCTTTGCTTATGGCCAGCAAATGAGGAGGGAGCTGTAGTTTCCACCACACTTCTGCTGCATCAGTACTATCAGAACTGGAGTTTTATTTTCTAGTCTTGGTATCCAGTGTTCTGGTACATACCCCAAGAAAGACACAATTCGGTACTTGGAGAGTTCTTCATACAAGATCCTTACGCCGTGATCTGTGACCTGATTTACACTGAGCCTGGAATGAAGGTAATGAAAAAAAACTGTAAATCAATACAGATTACAAGTGTTCATCACCCAGGAGTTAACAAATGGCTGGAGGTCTATGAATTTTCCTCTAGTATTTTAACAGGTGCTTATGCCACACATTTAAAAGCTGTTAAGAGAAATGTGAGCTCAGTTTCACATGCCTCCTTCAAAATCAATGAAAAACAGAAAGCCCCAAATCTCCAAGGTAATGCTCTGGAAGCTTTCCATAGAACTGAAGACAATAAAATGTAGGAAGTCAGACACCAGATAAACATCTCACCCTCCTCCCGCGCTTACTGTGATTTCAGGAAGAAAGCCAGCTTAACACCCTAGCAAAACCAAGCTGCACAGACTACTACTCTTGCAACCTTCTCTCTGAGCACCTAGTGAAAGCCAGGCACCTTGAAAGTCACAACACATTCAGGCTTCACTGAATAAAGATTGTGAAAAACCCTGGCCAGAAAACAGAACTGCAGTCCCATGGGTGTGCTAGATGTTTCTAATTTTGTTGTTCCAGCTACACATAAAACAAATCAACAGTCACTCACAAAATAAAAATACTTCTTTTCACAGGTTATGGGTTTTTGTTTGGTTTGTTTGTTTGTTTTTATTTTGTTGTTGTTGCCCTTTTTTTGGTAACTTCTCAAGCTTTTTCATTTTGACTAAACGGACAGGTACAAGTGAAGTATTCCAATTCTGATGAATCACATTTTCTGGGCAAAGCTGTCCCCGTGAAAACATTTTCATCAGCTTCAGTTTCTACACAAACTCAGTAGCTGAACATTCAGTGCTCAGAGTCCTTTATCACCACCAGCCTCCCTGGCCTTTGCTAGTTACTAACTGGGTGCCTTTGGAATGCACGACCATATAGGAGAAATCAGCCAATTTCTACAGATCAGAACAGTCTGCTCCTTTGAAAGGGATGGTTAAGCTGCTGAAAACAACATTTCCTGACCTGCAGAAATCGGTCGTTAGAAATGGAAGTCCTAACCTCTGAAGATCCCTAACAACAAAAAGGCAACCTAACAGATTGGTTTGGTGCTAAGGATGGTGTTAAGATCAGAATGGTTATGTCATAATTCCATGACAGGGACAAAGAATGAAAGGCTGGCCTTTCCTTCTTTCTTTGTTTTACATACTTAGGCATTTTCCTCAGAAGTTTCCTTATTGCTTTTTCTTGGGGAGACCAGTCAATTTGCAACTAACTGGGAAAAGCAAGAGTCACTTGCTTGGATTTAGTCCTAGACGGTAACAAGGCAGAGCACAGAAAAACAGGAGGAATGAATCCAGTAGCAAAAATGGGGCTGAAGGAGCTTTAAAAAAGATATATATGAAGTTCCTGATTTTCTGCACCTAAATGTTTGGACAAGTCTCAAAAGGCTGGAGGTGAATCAATTTGGTTTGTGATGCTGGAGGTGGAGTTCTCCTGGATCACACCAAGCCATGTCCTGCCTCCACATCACCTCAGGGAAGCACCACATCTAAAGACTGTGAAAGCCAGATATTTTGACAGGATGCAAGAGCAAGAAATTCAGAGCTTTTGATCATGGATTATTGTGAACAGCAAATCCTTTTCTTACCCCATACAACCAAGGGCAGAGATAGACTCAGGCAATCTTCAGATAATGGAAGATTCTGTTTCCTTTCTTCTCCCTTAAGCACTTTTTTTGCTAGAAATCCTCTTTTGAGACAGAAGAATTTGAGATGGAGCTAACTACATCTACAGGTTTAAATAGTCTTGGCTTCTAAGGACTTCTTATCACCTTTTCCATTAAGGTTTCCAAATTCATAGCCTATTGTGCTCCTGCGACTGAACAAACAAAGATTTCAGACGACCTGCAACTTTAATTTCCAGCAGCAGTAATCCTTATCTTTCTCCACTTCCAAGATCAATTCCTTCAGCCCACCACTTTGTGGAACAAACCAAGGATAAGCAAAGATGTGGTTACAGTGACTCCTACCTGATCACTGCAAGCTTGCTGAAACAAGGCAGCAGCTGATTTATTCCATAGTCATTGATGTTGTTGTTGTCCAAATCCAGAGCCAGGCGCTTCTGAAAGTGATGCACAACAAAGGAGATGGCGCTGCAGTCGGCGGAGCAGGCATTGCAGTAGGCCAGCTTGATGTAATTGGCATGCATGCGCTTGGCAGCCATCCGCCCCACCTTCTCACTCTGAGTCTCATAAAGGCACCTCAGCATCCAAACAAAGTTGGGCTGGACCTGCACCTGATTGTAGCTTGTAAGCCTGGAGCGAGTGAAGCCTTTCAGGTGGGATTTCATGCTCCCCCCAAGGTATGTGATGAGTGTTTTTCTCTTCCTCTTCAGGACTGCAGGTGAAACTAAATGCCTCAAGAGCTTCTGCTTGGATCCAGAAAGCAGGCCACAAAGAAACATGTTGGTAAAATTAAAATGTTCTTTATTTTGGAAAGGATCCTCCCCTGCTAGTTGTTTCTTCAACCAAGGGATACGAAGGCAAGTAGGCTGGGCAGTCTCAATGAAAGAACACTCATTGAAAAACTCAAGTAACTCCTTGGTACCCACCTTCTCCTCAATAACCAAGAACAAAGCTGTGAAAAAAGACTGAAGGGTTAAGTGCAAGAATTCGTAAGTGGCCTGACTGTCACAGCCACTGTAACCTTTAACTGTCCTGAGAAAGCCCAATTGCAAATCTTCATCAGAGATGTTCACTGAGGAGACCTCCTCCTGCTCAAAGATAAAGAAAGAGTTCTCCATCCCTTTGTATGCCATTTTACCCAAAGCTAGGAGAGTTCCCTTTCTTGATTTGAACATCTCTGCTCGGCTCCTGATGTTATTCTTCAGCAAACTTGTTTTCAGAGATCGGTTCAGATGGACTTCAATCATGAGCAAAAATACATCTGTCAACGTAACAGAACTGTCTGGAAGCTCGTGGCTGTCGAACATGGAATGGAAGTGTTCATAGCATTTAAAGATAATCCAACAAAATAAAGGTACTGAACACAAACTACAGAGACTGGGGTTAGCTTCCAACTGGTTCAACACCAGTGTTCGTTGCCGCTCATCTTTGAAAAACAGAGCAGTGTATTCCTTCAGGTTATTGCTGGAGAAACCACGGAGGAACACTTTCTTTTTAATGATGTTTCTTTGGATCTCAGTTCCTGTCCTTGCTGTAAGAATTTTCTTGGCTCCCTTAAGAAGCTTTCCCCTGAGAAGACTTACCAGCAGTGCCAAGGGGTGGATGGGTTCATTGGGTGAGCACATCTCAGGCACACTACTGAGATCAAAGTTGGAATAGATCTCATCAAAGCCATCAAATGTGAAAAGAACTGTTTGAGGGAATTGCAAGATGTAATGGAAAACTTCTGCGGGGTCCTGATCTGGGTAGCAATTATATTTGAAGAGCAGGTCTTTCAAACATATGGCTTCATCTTCCTTAAAGCAACTAAACATCCTACATCGAAAACGGAAGAAAAATTTGGCCTCTACGTCCAATTCTCTTCTGGCCCAGAGGTTTTGTATCTTCTGCAGCAAGATGGATTTTCCGATTCCTGCATCACCGTAGACATAAACAGTCTCTCCATCTTCATTAATTATCCCAACTGTATCATCAAAAAGGGCTTCTAATTGACCCACCTGGCCAAGACCCTCATTGGTAAAACTGACCAGCTCCATAATGCTGTTAGAGTAGATTTCTTCGAGCAGCATCTCCTCCCTCTGAGCATATGACATAACAAACTTGGAGTCCCTTCCCAGTTCATATCTGAGTTTCTGGCAATACCTGCTAACTAAACAGACAGTGAACTATTATTAAAAAGAGTATTATTAAAAAGCCTAAGTAGACAATGACACACCTCTTTGGAGACTCAGACGGGGTAATAAGCAAAAGTAATCATTGTGTAAAAATGGTTCTTTGGCAGATTAGTTCTATTTGTGCTGCCACCACCACTCACTTGGGAAATTCAGGTGCTAATGAAAGGTCATGTGTGAGCCACCACTTCCTGAAAGTCAGTGCTGACACTGCATTGGTTTAAGGGGCTGCTCTCTTTCAGCTGAGACTCAAAGCAAAGCCCCTGACCATTTGTTAAGGGCTGCTTTACTCTCAGCAAAGGCTTATTTGAGTTGTCAGCCACTGATTAGCCTTTTCACTGTATTTATATTTTACCTGTAATTTTATCAGGTAGGTGGTTATTCTTTCCTAACTCGTTTGGTCATTCATATTATTGTAAAGAGAAGACATGCATTTTACAAACCAAGCGTCAGGCACCTCAGATTTTTTAAGATTACAAAATAAATGAGAGTCTCAGTTGTTGTGCAATGTTGGCTTGTGTTTTTATTGCAACAGAAACTTCAATTCAGATGGGGACAAAGTAATTCTTGTATTTATGTAGTAGGGAAAAAACCTCTCAAGAGGAAATAATTTATTTCTGCAATACTTTTGGTATGGCTCATAATTTAGGATCACAGAATAATTCAGGGTGGAAGGGACTTCCCAAGGTCTAGTCATACCTCCTGCTGAGAACAGGATCATTTATGACAGCAGATGAAATTACTCTTCTGTCACCTGGCTGGAGCTTCCTACATAGCTGGGTAGTTCTAAGGGAAGGGATAGAGATATATGACCTTACCTGGATCTGTATTTACCACGGGTTTACTACAAACATTCTCTGAAGGCTCGTAAGCTATTTCATTCAGCCAAGGCTGAAGTTCATAGTAAGCATCAGTGACTTTCTGCAGGACATAGATGAAATATTCTGAAACCTCTTCTCCCTTGCTTTGAACCAAGTCTAGAATTTTGCGAACCTGGAGAAACACCACGTGAAAGATCATCGATACACAGCATTTGGTCACAGTAACACTTGTCTACTGCTTTAGGATCCTTTCTGGACTGGAGCCAGGGACCAAAATCAAAACTGATACCTCAAAAATGTGAATTCAAAATCTAGTTCTGAATTTGAACCATCATGAAACTCAATTCCTCTTTGTATTTGGATGTTGCAAGAGAGTTGGCTCTCTTGTAACTAAATCATATGCTAACCAGAAAGAAAATGGATAAATACCACCCCTCAAGAAGGAACCCAAAGAATTTCCTCAGCTTGTGGATGGTATATTTTAAATCCTTTGCTGGTTAAAATAAAAAAACAGAAGTGCTTTGTCAGTGCCTTAAATTCACCCTCTGTTTTATAAATAATCCGGTCACATTTGGATTGACCCCAGGAACGAGCCAGGTCCAGAGCAGGGTAGGCAGAATCTCTCTCTGGATCTTAATGCTGAGCCCAAACCCTACAACTCCTCCTTTTAACACAGTAACTCAGTTCTTCAGGCTCTCTCTGTACAAGGGCCTCACTGCCTGCAGCTGTCACCAAAACCAAGAGCTACCAGGCAGGGGCTGGAGCAGCTCAAGACTGAGTGTTACCTCTACAGGCAAGGCAGCCTGTGATCTCTGTGCACCAAAACAGGGCAATCCCAGTACAAAACCCTCCACAAGACAGAGCAATCATCTGGGGGCACATCTGGAACGTCTGGGTCCCTTTGCTAGAAACGAAAGAAGAATTCAGTCCTAAACCAGACAATGGGTTTCCAGAGACTGTGGTCCCTTGTGAGCTTAAAGCAGGGTGAGGTACGTACGTGCAGCACAGCAAACACATGGAGCTTTTTTTGACAATTTGTATGCTCTAAAAAGCAATTTTATGCCTTCCAGAGAAGTTCCCAGAGTACACTTCACTTACACCACTGTGGCCTGCTCTGTGCCTCTGCTCAGACTCCTGATGCATGGCCTCCCCCTCAGCTTTGTTGCAACAATCATGCATATTGTACTGAACAGTAAGAAATTGAGATAATCATACAGTGTGCATTTATTCAGCTTTGACCCTATACACAGAGTGAGCACTGTGTTACCATTTCAATGTGCCAGTAAGAATGATTATTTTATGAAAATCTGCACTGTTAGTGAAGTCCAAGGTCTCTGAATTTTTTATGGTTTGCCTGCCCCTAACTGTGACAGTGTTCTGAAGCTGCATGACTGTTTGGTCTGGGAAATAATCTCCTCAGTTGTTTCCAGTCATGATGCAAAGAGCAACTGTGTACATGATAATTTTCTCCTAATGAAAGACTGGGAAATAATTTTCGCTACTGATGTCCAAAGATGAATTAAAACCCCAAATGTGCCAGGATATATCAATTTTCCATAACACTCACAACATACATAGATCTTTGGAGACAATGAAAGGTGTGCATACAGACAACACAGAATCATTAACTTCTAAAACAGTATTTAATTTCTGTCTCTCCTAAATGACGATCTATCCCACAGCATCCTAAAGCAGATACTCCTTGTAATAGTCTAACAACGACTGTGGCCACCTCCTTATCAGAGGACAAAGCTGCAGCTGGGAGGGACAGAACAGCAATTATCACCCTGCTAGTTCTTACAGCTGCCAACAGGCATTACAAGCAGTGCCAGGGGCACTACAAGCAGTGCCAGCCTTGCTGGAAAGACATGCATTGGAGCCACTCATCCAGAAGGAATGGAGCGGGGTAACTCCAAAATAACAAAGATGAGAAAATACATTAGATGTAAAATTGCCAGATGAACCCATAAAACGTGGTGATAAACTGAAAGCTTCACTGGCTATTGAAATAAAAATCGTACCTTATCTGCTTGAGTAGGAAATTGGACAACAATCTCTGCATCTTCAGTGGAGAAGTAGTCAATCTTAATCAAGTTATCAATCAAACACTGCGTATTTCGGATTCTGCTGACCAGAAGCTCTCGGTGTATCTTCAGCAAAGCAATGAAGGATGCAGGGCTTGCTGCTGGAGGTTTCTTCACAGGAACATCCACCTTAGCACAAAGTTGGCCTTCCATAGCTGAGACAGCAAGAAGGTGCTTCACCAAGCCTCATCTTTGAGAGACTGTCCATTTGCAGAGAGGTCAGCTTGGAGTCAACTTCAGGGGAACAGCAAATCTGTCCTTCACATTGCTGAGCCTGTAAAAAGCAATTGTAGAGAACCTCAATGTAAACCTTATCCAGTGCACAGATACCCTTTACCTAGACATCAAAGAACACTTCTGACCTTTGAGTAATATCATGACCAACTTTTTAACAGAGTTTCTTCCTTAGGTAATTCCATTTATTTGGTCAGGTGTTGAAAAATAGAATACCTACAACAGGCATTCTTCCTTCTGTACCAATACTTTACTGTAGCTTGCCTCAAACAACATCACTGGCATCTGCTTTATTAACTGCCTGCTTTTAGTGCATAATTTAATCTTTTATTAGCTTTTTATGTTTCAATAGACAAAAGAGGGCATCTGTCCAAACATAATCTGGACAGGGAAATAAATGGAATAAAATTATACTTCATAGCAATTAATTTTGTAGGAGGAATTAATTTATAGTAGCAATTCACTTTGCTTTTTCTTTGTGACAACAACAGACCCTGTATAAAGTGTTCACAATATGGTATCTGCCCCTGAAAGCAAGACCTTGTGAACTCTCAGTTTGAGCTAAACTAGGGAAAAGAATTTAGCTTCAGGGCACCAGGTTTGAGAGGCAGTAGTGAGACTGTGGAAAAACCACTGATCAGCTTTTCCTATTAAGAAAGCAAAGAGTAAAATGCTGCTAACAGTGAAAAGGCTGCTGTAGATTTCAGAGCTAATACACCTCTTAGGGGCACAGAGCATTTCCCACCTCCTAAAGCTATTGGTTCTGACAGGATGTAAAACATTGGTTTATCTTATCAAATTCAGGTGAGTAACTATAAAAGTTAAAAATAACTTTTCAGAATCTGAAAAAGAACAATGTTACAGAAAGGACTAAAATAAGTGGTTGTCAGCACACAAGATCCCACCTCTAGTGACAGCCAAAAATTCTGGACCTCTCCTTGAGCAGGAATTGCACAGAACAACTGAATTCACAGACTCTTTCCCCATATGACAAACCAGGCCTGGAAGATGGCATCACAGCTTTGGGCATCCAACCCACCTCCATCTTCATAAAGGGAGGAGATTGCAGACAATACAGCTGATGACACCAATTTAAACCCTGCGCAAACACTTAGGCTTCAATGCCTGACCTCAGTCCCTGTATGTACACCTAGAGAATAAACATGGTCCTTAACTCAGACAGCTACGGGCTCAGGAAACCTCATTGCTAGCGAGATGTTATTTTGAAACCATACTCTGTAGCATGAATGCTCTCCTCGTTGTCTACAAATACATATGAGGTGTATGTCCTTGTTCTTTGAGAGCGCCTCTTGGGAGCTCTTTTGAGATGGCCATTTATTCCCATTTTTCTTTACAAGGCATAAAGCAAGAGAAATCAGGATGAGATTGCTCTCTACTGTATTGCTAAAGCAGGGTTTGTTTTTTTAATTGCAGCTAATATACCACATAGGAGGCATGAAGTTATATTGTAATTACAATTCAACAGTAAGTTCATTTAGGTACAAACCTGCACATATAATTTCCCATGCAAAACGCAAATTTGTTGCAAGATCACAACTGAATCACCTCCACATACACAATGAGAATTTGCATGATCAACATGAATTACTGACATCCTCCAGTAACAGCTAAAAGTACTGTTGCTTCAGCAGGTCAAGGAACATTTAGAAGAGTGTTTTCAGATTCTGATTACAGTCATATAAATAAAAACAAATGACAAAGCCCTTCTTCAACAATTCTGTAAAGGTTCTAACTCAGGTGCTACAAAACTCTCACAATTTTCCAAGATGTTTATAGTGATGGCAAACTTTCCAAATGCTCCCCAGAGAAGCTGTAACTGATCCCTGCCAACTCACAGATTCTTTCAGGTGACCTGCGACTGGTACAAACTAACTTCTAAGGGTTTTCCATATCAGAAGCAGCAGTCTGCATCAGTAAAGCTTCTCCTGCTTGACTCTGGAGAAAGACACAGTTTATACACATTTAGATCTCATTTTAGTGATACTACCTCTCTACACTTACAACTGCAGGGCAAGTCAGCTTAGGTCCTCTGAATTCCCAGTAGGTCCTAACTTGAGAGTTGCTGACCTACAAGGATGCAGATAACTGCATTAAGAGTTGGGCTTTCCAAAGGCTGAGACCAGACAAATCCCCAGCACAGCTGTTTTGGGTCACATCCAGCTTCAAAAAACGGCAAAACTCTTTCAAAGATAACCAAATGATCTGACTTTCCTACCACAGCAGTAACTGGCTGCATCTACTTGGACAAATCAACCTTTCATGATGCCGTTCATGTGACACACCCGATGAAGTGGCTGATTTCTGAGTCACTCAGCTTTCTAGAAGCCACACTGGCACATCTCTTTGTTCAAGAAAGTTCATTCCATAAATGAACTCTACCACAAAGACAAAACAATGTTGAAAACATCCCTTACCCCAAAGATTTTGCGGGCTTTTAGTTAAAGAGATAGAGTCACCTTAAAACATCCAACAGAAATATTAAACCTTCTCTTTCAAGATATCACATCTGCCCAAAATTCCCTTTGCCTGTTCTAAGACCACATTATTCTAAAGCATTTTCTTTCTTCCTACTTTGTGAGAAGAACTGAGACGAACATTCAGAAAACCCTAAGTATGAACCAAAGTTCTGTCATGTGTACAAACCAAATAGAAGTATTTTCTTCACTCTTTCAGTTCCATCTGAAAAGAGGGTAAGAAAAGAAAGAAGAAATACAGCAGCAGGACATAACATGGAAAATATGGAATGATCAAAATGTCTCAAAGATACCTGCCTTGCATTTGATAAAATCCAAGTCAGTACAAAGCCTGGTTGCTGCTGGAAGGGGTGTGCCATAGCTACACTGCAGGACAGAGCATGTTCCCTCTCACAGAGGGTGATCTGCAAGGGTGGAGAAACGAGAAAGCAACCAAAGAGGAATATAAAGTGGGGCTAAATATCCAGGAGAAAAGGAGAAAGAGTAAAAATGCCAAGAAGGCAAGTCAGAAATGCAATACGAATTCTGTGTATGATGACCTACTCAGTGATATTTTCAGTGACAATATTAGATTTAAGGCAAAAATACACACCACCCAGTACTGGAGCACACAGTACTTTTCATCAGTCCCTTTTAGTAAGAAAAAGTGGAAATTTCCACCACCCATAGACTAAGAAAATGCTACATCAGATGGACAGCTGAACACCTTAAACAGTGCTGGAACAGAAAGACTTCCTGCCACATGTAGTTAAGAGCAAGACAGGTATGTGCACGTTTGTACCAAAGTGTTACCAGCTCTATGAAGGAACTTCAGGCCCTACTCAGACTGAAGAAAACACAAACATTTTCTATAGTAGCAGTTCTAGGAGCAACAGCACCTAAAAGTACTTCCAATAAGCATGGGAAATATGCTTGCTCCTTTAGAGATGCACGCTGCCTGTAAGAGTCTGACATATACAATTCTGTTTTGCTAAGGTGTGGGCATTTTTTGTTGTTGTTGCCTTGGATTTTTTTGGTTGGTTTATGTTTGTTTTTTTTCATATAGTTTTGTTTTGGGTATTTTTTGTTTGTTGTTTTCGGTTTTGTTTTTTGAACATGAGGCCAGTGTGTGACATCATGAGGTCTCCAGCTTATCTGCAAGCCCCTCGCCTCTCTTTCTGGACAGAGTCCCAGCTTCCACAGTGCCTTAACATGAGTCTTTTCAGTGAGGGATCACAAGGTTACACGGTACTAAGTCTGTTGTTAAAGGATCTGGAAATGTTACAATGCTAAGTTACACATCTGGTATATTTAAAGGTAAACGCTTATGAAGCTTATAATTAGGCATTGAAAACATTTCCCTGCTAGAGTGTATACAGCATTCTTTGCCTTATCTGGGCACTCCAGATGCTGGATTCAATTTCAATGCAATTCTTGTGCCTTATGTAGCATCAGTCACGGAGATGCTGTTATGAAAGTCTGAGACATACATTACTCTGAGACACCTCAGTGCATTGATGAAGGTCTAAGAACATCCACTGTTGAGAACTACTGCCTTATTTCTGGAACTGTTCCATTTCTGAAAGGGCTAAAATGAATAAGATAATTTCTCTGAAAGTCACCTTAAGGCTCTTAGAAGTTAAGATAAAGACAGATCACATGTTCTAACAGCAACAGCTTGTTAATGTTTAGAGAAATGAGCAAGAGAAAGGGAAAGATTTGCAAGCTTGATAGAGTAGCTAAAACAACAAAACACCTAAAGAGGAATGGAGACAGACAAGAGAGATGATAACTGAGCAAGGAAGGCATCCTGTATGGCGAGACAACAGGAGAAACACTCATGGAGGAAAAGCTTCCAATCTGGGAACAGAACAGATTTCTTGTTTCTGAGAGGGAAAAGTAAAAACCAATGACTTACTCAAGAGGCTGTCAATGATGCTGGAGAGGAAATTCAGTTAGCACTTCTGAGGACAGCCAAGTCGGTGAGGTGAAGAAGACAGAAAGGGAGTGGCAGGAATGAAAAAGAACCAGAGAGCAGAGCGCTTACCCACCAGTTGTAAAGCCATAGAAGGGCCTCGGCCAAATGAAATTTTGACGGGGTTTGAAGTGATGTGAGAAGCAACATCAAGTGGGTCAAGAGATGCATATCATAAACTTGCTTAACTGAGAATAACAAAGAGAAAGCAAGATAGGGGCCAAGCCAGGGATAAGGAGGGAAATGAAAAAGGGAAGTGAAATTTGTCACAGTAAGAGGTACGGTAAAAGCACCAGGGTTTAGAGCAAGGTTTTGTATAATCCATGTGAATGAGCTGCAGCAGCACTGATGGCCCCTGCATGAAGGCACTGGCACTTTTATCTAGTGTTTCTTCTCAGTTCCCTCTATTCTCAGCATTGTGCAAGCATATATGCATTTCTATCTTTCCTGGCCCTGCCCTTCTTACATCCTCTTTTCACAAAGATCTCTTTGCTTTGCTTCTAAAAAGCTGCTATGCCTGTTCAACTTGCAGTGCTGCAAGCATCCTGGCAGTAAAGAATATGCTGGTTTATCACAACAGGATCTTATCAAATGTAAATGCTGTAGATAAAGGGCCTAAAGGATCTTATATAATAGCTGAAACACATTTACACTTTTGGGTCAACTAGGGAATTGACTCCTTATTGAACTGGCTGCTCCCAAGCAGACTGGGTAGGATAAGCAGTAAAGGCAATACAAAGAACAAATTAATAAACAACTGTCCCTTAAAATAGTTGATTTAAGACCAAACTAGAACACATCTGAAGAGCTGAAAACTTAGTTATTTGTACTTCTTCTGTAGTCTTGCTATCCTGACAAAAACTGTTGCTCTGAATGGCATGTGAAATAAAGTCCTATGCTACTTACGTAGCTATCTGTAGCCAGTAGCTGGAATATCTGCAGGACTTTCACAGCATCTAGTAGCCAGCTCTGGCAGGACAACAGTGAAGCACACACAGAAACCTCAGTGCCAGTCCAAGGCAAGTGGAGTCTCTGTTGGCATAGCCTTCTGTCCGTAGTATGCAAAATCCAGTTACTTTTCAAGAGGTACATGTATGAAAACAGTGCTCCTTTTCACGTGAGTCTGTGCCCTTTGTGTCTCCAAGTCAGATTGTTTCCTGAAAAACGCTATTTTAGAGTGACAGGTACCTCACTGCAGTCATTACAGGAAGAGGAGAAATGAAAACTTTGCCATGCTTGGTAATCTGGACTCTGTCAGGACAGTCTAAACTCGCCTTGTTGCTGTCACTGACAGAGACAGAAGAGAGACTGATTTTTCTGCACCTTATTTCGTGCATGCCACAGCAGTCTGTCTTTGGCTATAACAACTGAATAAGATATAACCTATTTCCACACAACAGCTCTCACTTTTTAAAGAGCTATTTTACTTAGCTCAAAACCAGTAAAAAACATGCAGAGATTAGAGTCAAATAGGTACAGATGCTACACAAAAAGTCTGTGTGCTTTGATGAGAAGCAATCCACTGTATTTCCCAGAAGTACTAAAAAAACAGCCTTGCATTTTTATAGTAAAAATGGTGCATTGGTAGAGCTTGTAGAGAGTCCCTGTACTGATCTTAAATTACTCTTTTTCTGTGAGTTAAAGCATACTCATCATACCTCAGTTCACAATCTCTGTGTAACTATCATCACTGATGCTACATGTCCATAAACGACCCTGGGAGCTGTATGTGAACATCACATCACTGTAAATCCATTACAACTCGTGTGATCTTGCACTGCTCCGGGGTCACAGGGATCAGCATCCTTCAGTGGTTTTTCCTCCCTCCCCTCTCTCTCTCCTCTCACTGTAGCATAAGCTTCAGTAGACATCCCTAGGTATTTGAAGAGCAACAGATGTAGAAGAACACAGAGGACATTATTTCTGCCTCCACCTGGTAAAATGACAATTTTTTCTTTAAAACGCACAGGCTTTGACAGCAACATTCGCATCCCTCACAGGTTTTGCTCCTACAAACCGTGACGGATTAGTCTGTATAGAAACAGAACTTTATATACTGTGTTGGGATGCATCAACAAGCCTCTTCCAAAAAGATTTTATGTGGCTTCCTGATAACTCCTTTCTGGTGGGAAACGTTCAATAAATAATGAGGAGCCACTAGTAAAAAGGAAAGAAATTTTCTCCAAACAGAGAACTCTCGGGGATTTTTTTTTTGAGATAGAGAAGGAGGGGGAACTTACTGCTGTATATAAAGGTGGAATGCTTTCCTACTGTTATTTACTACTTTCACACTCATCCAGCAGTGAATTCTACAATGAAAGCCGCAATCCATGGGATCACGGAATTGATGGACTCATGCCCACGCCACGGGGTACCTTCCCTGCCCAGCTGAGCCGCTCCCACCTCCCTCTCTTCCAGCTTCTTTGACGTGAAAAGACCAAAGCAGCGGGGCCTAAATGACTCCCGCATGAGTCAGCGCATGGATTCGGATCTCCAGCCCGGCTTTCGGGGAAGCGAGTGGCTCCTTCTGCCCTATTGCCACCGCTCGGGGCAACCGGGACGGGCGGCGGGGCAGGATGGGAGGTGATGCCTCCCGGGCCCGTGGGATCTCGCCACGCTCCCCCAGGAGCCCTCGGGAAGCACACAGTCAGTCTCCGGAACACCCTTCACTCCGGGCAGCGCTGCTGTGTTCGGGCGAAGGGGCTGTGTCGAGCCCCCGCCCCGCCGAGGAGCTGCGGGCGCTGCTGCCCGTCCGACACCGCCCCGCGCCCGGAGGGACCGGCCCGAGGGCACGCCAAGGATTCCCGAAGTTTCCCGTTCCCCTCCCACGCGGTTGGCAGAGAAACTTTGGACTGCAGAACGCACAAACTCGGTGCCGCAGCCCCGTCCCCCTCCCGCCGCCCCCGGCCCGTGCCCGGCACTCACCGCGGCCGCGGAGGGACGGCGGCCGGTCCGGGGCGCTGCCCATCACCCGCCCCGCCCGAGCTCTCCCCGCCCCGCCGGGAAGCGGCTCCTCCCGGCGCTGCCACGGCCCCGGGGCTTACCCTCCAGCAGCACCGCCCTTCCCTCTGTACACCCCCCACCCGGCGGCCCGCTGGAGCTACCCCGCTTTTCATCGACGGAAGGCACGAAGTACCTTCTGTTAATCCCCCACCCCTCTTCCAAGGAGGCTGCCAGGACATTGTTATCTTCTTGGAAGAGTAAAGCACGCATTTATAAGTTGAAAAGCCCAAAGGAGCACGGGAAGGATAAAGCAAAAGAAGCCGTGCTGATGCAGAGGAGTGTATTCACACACAGTTTTGCCCTCCCTAGTGACATTATATCCGTAACAAAACACAGCCAGTGGAGGCTTCAGTTGCATCTCCACATCACCAGCTTTCACTCACGCACCACAGGCTGCCCGGGGGTGTCGCGGAGTCTCCCTCTCTGGACACGTTCAAAAACCTACCTGGACGTATTCCTGTGTCACCCGCTCGGGATGTCCTCCAGAGGCCCTTCCACCCCCAACAACTCTGCGATACTCTCAAAGCATACATTGAACAGGCAGGGGAGAGGCTCGGTAATTGCAGTTTTGTTTACTCAGTTTCACACTAGATAGTGCCAATACAGAAAGTACCATGTTTTACAGCACTCACCATGCCCAACTCTGGAAACAGGCATATGACATCAGGACAGCACCTACACATGCCTGGCAGAAGTTTACATAAAGTGTTTTATACAGAGAAGACACAGTTAGCCTGTTGCTATATAATTTATCTAAGCAGTCACCCAGTGACGATTACACCCCTCCATACATTAAGAGAAAAAAAATACACCGTAGAGAAGATAAGCCAAAGTTCAGTGATTTAACATCTTCCAGGTTGTCAATTTCTCCTTGTCCCCCACAGACTACAGGGGTTGCCAAGTACCATGAAGGTAAGAGCTCTGTATCTTACAAAAGCTTTCAGTTTTACACAGGATTGTCAAAGCTGTTGGGGGACAAAAAAAAAAAGAGGCCAAATCTGTTCATTTGGGGTTTAACAGACAAACACCACCACAAAACAAATGTGCTACCACTCATAGGAAACTTTCTGATTATCTCACTGGACATAAGATCAAAGCCTAGATAGGCAAACAAGCCAGACAAAAAGGTAATTAAAAAAACCTTGGAAATATCTATGTAAAATGAATTCTTTATAAATCTATTGGTTGTAGCTAGCCAGTTCACCTGTGATGATTACTAGACACAGAAAGGAGGCCATGATGCTTTGACTGAGATCCTTGATATGTTGTCTTCAGGCCTGAGTTGCCTTTTGGACTAACACTTAAAAACATGGTGGAAGTTAAAAAAATATTTCTCTTTTTCCTTTGTTAACTATATAGACAGGAACTCCATAGCATCAGATAGGTTGGGCTTTAAACCACGAAGAGAAGTAGCAGAGAAAAAGTTTTAGTCTTAGAGTTTTACTTTCCACCTAACAAATCTATGAAATTCTTGATATTCGTGTATACAACATTAAAAAACAAAGGGCCTGATCCTGCAGCCCTTATTCATCAGAAAGTAACAGGTGCCAAAACTCATCAAGATGGCCTTTTTCTTTTAAAAAGGTCAGTAAACAGGACATGAATCGCAAACTTGTGAGGAGCACTGCATGACAATTACAGAAAGATAATTTCTAAATCTACAAAAACTTCAGCAAGTACTCAAGCTATACATACAAAGATAAGTTACCAATGTCAGTGTGTCTTCAGACTGCAAATTATGTGTAATGGTTTACTGTAGACACAAGCAAACTCATCTTTTCTTGATAAATAAAGACACTGCTGATCAGCACAGTGAGGAGAGGTATCTAAATCAAGGTGAATGGCCAAACAAATGCAGAGGTATTCTATGCAGAATTTATTTTCTCTGCTTTAATAGCAGCTTCAATCTCTTCCATGATTGGCACCGGTCCTGCATAGTTATTAGTTTCAATAGCTTCTAATTTCTCCAGATAATCAGTTGGCAAGCCATTCTGTTTTGCACCCATGCAGATAACCTATAATCAAAAGGGGGGGGGGGGGGAAAAAGCCTTCAGTAATAGTGTTAGAAAGGACAGACTCCTGCAAACATTTACTTGTATGGGAAGAACCATGTAAGGTAACAAGAGAATTAATCCCAAATAATCCTATTTGTACCTAAGGATAGCCAAAGGCTTCTGGGAAGCCACTTATCACCTGAATAGTGTGAACAAAATTACTCTGAAAAGGCTTGTACTACCCCCCTAACACTTTGAAGTATTACTAACGTGCACAAGACTACACAGTTAGGCTGTTAGTTATTCCATTTTGTCTTCCAGTGAGGATGCAAACTACTTTTTAAATCTCTAGCCAGCCTTAGTATCACACCTGAGTGAGAGCCTGCATACATTAATGAAGTTACTTTTAAAACTAAGCTGCTCAAATCCAAAGCACAACAGCAAGTACCTAGACAGGGTACAGGAGTAACAGAAACAGGCAGCAAAAAAGCACAGATTTCTTAGTTTGTTACTGCAGCTTTCATTCCACATACAAAATAAACAAGTATTGGTGCACAAGAAAAGATGTGACGGTGAGAGGAAAAGAGGAAATTGTAGGAACCACACCTCAAAGGAGACAATAGCAAGCCTGCATATAAAAATGAATATTCTAAATACTCTTTCATGCATTTAACAGCATGGATTTAAAGGATGAGGTGTCTTGAAACAATGAATTTTGCCACAAAAAGCACACAACAGTAGATGGATGTAGTTAGATCACTCTGCCAGTGCAGTCACTTGTGTAAATTTTTATCTCTCCTGCCTGCTTAATTTAAACAAATAAAAGCTGGGGACAGGGGGCTAAGAACAGAACTAACAACTGATCCTGACAACAGATAGATAAAGTTGCCAGTAGTGGAGGTCTGCTCTTACAGAGTACCAGTGAGAGCTGACACACAGCAGCAGACTAGGTACTAACCCCTGAAAAGCCCTAAAGATCTGTCTTGCCAGGAGGTGGGTTGGCAGGGAGGAGGTTTGTGGAATAGCAGAGCCTGCTTCCTAAGCAAGTTTCTCTTCAGCAGCGCCACAGCAGCTGGCCTTAGCTATGCTCCTGGAAGCTGATCCATAGGAGTGAGTTCCTCAGTTCAGAGAGGGATTTAACAGGCTCAAGCCTGGTTTCCTTGCTTTAGGTAGAAAAAGCCAACATGCTACAGAGATGTGTACCTACAATTGCTGGTAGCTGCACCACTCAGACATGCAGTCATGGCACCCGAGGCAGGGTGGCATCAGCTCTCACAAGCTTAGCAGGTCAGGCCTGCTGTGTGACTGGATCATGTGTCTCTACAGAGTCAGTGTGTTGCAGAACAGCGTTACAACACTTCTGCCTCACCAGCCACCAAGTGGGAACGCTGCAGTGCTCTGCAGTGCTGCTGGAGTCCTGTGATGTATGGATGATGCATCTGCTAAAAGGTGGCAGGTGGACTCCTGTATTAAATGTCAGCAACTGCTTCACAAGACGACAAGGATAATCCGTGTCCTTGAAACTACAACCAGGTGCTGTGCTTTCCCCACAGAAGCTTCTCTCTGTCCTTTTAGTGGAGTACATTAATTTTTCAGAGAATTGCTGCATATATGTAAACAACATCCTTCAAAAACTCTAGTGCCAGTCATAACTAATCCATGAGGTAAACAGAGGCTTCATGTAAGGCGCAGCTAAGCCAAAAAACCCAACTGATTTAGCAGGCTTTTAAGAGCTAGCAATCTGTGAGCATCATTACAGTAGTGCATTGCACAAGAATTGTTATATCTTTACAGTAATCATGCCTTGCATCCACTGTAATTAAAGTACTTTATTAAATAGGACAGAAGTATCGTGTTATAAATTTCTGTTCATTCTTCAAAAATTACAGTGATGCAACACCTACCTTTTTATACTGTGGAGAAGGAGGACCAAGGACATAGTCCTTCATCTGGTAGCTTCGACAGGTCAGTACCTTTCCCGTTTGAGTGTGGACGTTAACTTCTATTGGGACATAAATGCCATCTTCAACTCCCTCTTGCCTGTAAAGCACATATATTCCTTTCATGCCAAGTATCTGATGCATCTTTCAAACAAAGTGTGCAATTAAACAAATGGATTTGTTATAATAGAATTTAAGGCAGGACATTGGTCTGCGCAATTAACAGATTCAAAGAAAAGCAATAAAGCAAAACATGTTTCATTATATTTTGTGCAATCTTGTTTCATATCCAAAAGTAAGTTTCTAAAGAAGCAGAAGCATTCAATTTTATAACGTCAGCTCTGTAAGAAAAATGACCAGTGGTTGACTTGCAAAGTTAGAGAGAGAATACTTGTAGATTAATTACTGTGGAAGACTGGTAGTCTGAAAGAGAAACACAACCAAGAATTAATGAGCCATGCACATGCCATTTATTACCTGGCACTCAGATAAAGAAACAATTGCAAACTTATCTTGTCCATTGTGTTACATTTTATTAAGGGGAAACTTGCACAACTCTTGCAGTGCACTTTCCAGTGAATAATCCAACGTACGTGTCTTGTGCAAATTAAAGAGAACAGCAAAAATGAGCTAGGTCAGGGCAAAAAACATTTTGTTATTTTTTTATTAGCCAAATCATGCTGTCTTAGGAAAACAAAAATAAAAACAAAGGTTACTTACTGTCCTTAGACACTGGCATTTAGCCACCAATAAAAATCTGAGCAAACAGGACAAAGTAAAGGAGAAGCTTAAGCCATACAAGACAGACTTTACAGCACAATTAACTTTAGATGTAGCTTTGATATGATTCATAACATGGTTTTCAGCCCTGCTTGTCAAATGCAATTTTGACAACTCATATTTTTTTCAAAGACTTACTGCCACTTCAAGTTACTTAACATAAATAACATGGGCCACATTTGGTGAGTAACTAGGTTAAGTGCAGGCAGAGACTGGAAGCTAACTGCAGATTCAAGGCCAACAGACTACAAAATAAGTCACATGGTTGGGTGAGAGCAAGAAAACTGTTAAGTAACATCCTTTGCTAGAGTCTATGAGGAAAAATGGTCACGATTTAGTCTGTAACTTATAGATTTGGGAAGTACAGTGAACAAAAAAATAAAAAAATTGCAGAAGGGATCATGAGACAGCACCAAAAATGTGTTTGAAGCCAAAGAGTTCAGCCATCTAAACAAAAGGTTCCTCTCCCATATTTGTTTTCTTTATATTACATGTTTTACTAGTATTTCAGTTAGTTACGTGCAGCATTCATGATCCATTCCCTCCTCTGCTTCTGGATAACAAGTACAGACTTCTTTACAGAGACTGGGAGAAAAAAAAGTGGGGAGGGGGCAATACTAATTGGTTTTTTCTTGATACATGGAAATTCATGGCTGAAGACTTACAAATATATCTGCTTGCACACAGCCAAAGAACCCCAAAACCTTCAGCAGAAACACATGCAAGCTCATCTGAGTTGGGTTAGGAGCAATCCTTAGAAGAACACTTTGTATTATGATTTTTAAAGCCAAGAGCACATCCCATTTCTTTCCATTTCCAGTTCATCTCCATGGCATCAATGAAGCAGCTGGGAAAAAACACTCTTTACTACTAGTGTCCATCCTGCAGTTTTTGGTGATGTTATAGCACTCAAGTCTTTTCAGCATCTTAACAAGCATTAACGTTTATCCACTGTCAAACAAATGCCAGGGATTTGCAGTTCTACAGTATGTCAGCTGTAAGCAGTTGTAAACACTTCTGGAAGTCAAAATACAAAATACTGCCCCCATGGAGGGGAAACACAGTGCTACTTTCAAAAGCAGATGCTACCAGAAATGATCATCATACCTGTGAAGTTTATGCTTTAGGAAAGCCCAGTATATCAGGAGATTTCAGTAAAGGTCAGCAGAGAAGGAGTCAGGATGTTTACTACCAGTATAAGCAACAACAGGGGAACTCGGGAGATCATAAAGCAGGGACACGTGAAGCTCTCTCCAACCACAGGCATACCAACTAGATGCCCTCCTGCTCTGCTTGGGATTAACACTGCCAGTCAGGACAACAGTGCTGAGACTGCCCATTCCCACAATGTGCTAACAGACCCTGGGCAACCGTTTCTGTATTTCAGGCTCACTGCAGGCAATGAAAACCACATTGGAACCAAGTGTCATAAAGACGTGCCTACACAGCGCAGTGCAGCCATAACCAAAACTGCAACAGTACCAGAGGCAGAACAGTATTAAGGTAGTGCTTTCACTGGGTTTACTATAGTCTGCTTCCTCACTAGCACTAACACATCACAACTAATTGCCAGTGAACTGCTCTGAACAAATGATCCCTGAAACAGGCACTTCCCAAAGGCTGCAACAAGCACATGGCACCAGACAAAGTTTTGGAGATTATGTTCTAAGTCCTGCCTGAGACCCTGAAAGAAGTTGTGCTACTCCTTGCTTTGTTTTCCCATGGGGTCCTCCAGAGTTCAGCTTGGAAACAACTTGCTCAGTTGTTGGGTGCCTTAAACTTCTCTGAATTACCAGGCACAGGCAGAACATTCTCCACTATGCATTGTAAAGGCGCAGGCAGGCTCTCCCATTCAGAGGGGGGAAACAGTAATAGCCCAGCTCCCTGCTTGGATCTTCCTCAAGCTCATGGAGTTTGAATCCTTAGAAGAGAAGACATGTTAAATAATCTCCTCAAATGATCCCTTTGCCTGTATTAAAGATCTCCTTCGGCACAATCTTGTCCTCATCCCTTCCTTTTCTGCTACAACTGGATCTTACAGATGTATAGAGACAGAATTGATGCTAGTCTCAAGGAAGGAAATTCTCCCTAAAGCAATGGCAAAAACGTTGTAGGACAAATACAGAATTTAGAGTAATTTAAAGGACACAAAATTGTGAAGACAGGTGCTCAAAAAAAAAAAAGAAAAAAAAAGGCTTGACAAATATATCAGCTTCAAATCAAGGTCCACAGCTGCTCATTAAAATACCCATCTGTAGCTTTAGCTTGAAAACAATGCCATTTTAATCAAAAGAAGTGTTAGAAGTCAGTACACATACTGTGAAGTGAAATTCACATATTAAAATGAAAAAGCATCTTCTTGATTCCAACACCAAAGCTTCCACACAGCTCTTTATTAAATATTAACTACTACTTTTCAATCACCCTCTAAAGTAGTAGAGGACAGCAAAAGTTAAGTCACCTACTTATCCAGCGAACTTAAATTGCTAGTGTTCATTTTCCACACTATTCCCCATACTTCATCTCCAGGGCTCTGAAGAATGGTAGCTGTACCTCCATGCCAGACAGAACTTGTCCTGCCTTGATGATGGCCAAACTCGAGCTTAAAATCCTGCAAATGAAACCAATTCAGAGAATCAATTTCCACTTAAGAGCTGTTGGCTAATCTTGACATGAAAGGGGCAGCTAAAGGACAGTCTACAGGTAGTAGGAGCCACAGAAGGAAGAATGGACAAGTGGGACATGATCCAGCTCCCATCTCATGAGGGGCTGAAGTAGCTTTTTCCTCCTCCAGCCTTGTGACAAAGGGAAGAGAGGCTGGGCAGAGAGCACTGCTGGTAAGTCTTGTCTGCAGAGATTTGGATTAACATCCAAACCTCAGTCATCTGGCCTAAACAGTGAATAATTTATAGCAGTGAGAAGAATGGGAGGCAGCCCCTTCTCAAGAGTAGCACACATACCAAATTCTGCAGTAAACACAGCAGTGCTGAAGAAATGTCAGCTTGACTTTTGTCCAAGTTGGCAGTGACAGGACTGCTGATGTGCTTCCCACTGGAGAGTCTGAAGAGCCCTTGGCTGTTGTGTCCCATGAAGGAGAGAACTGTCTCCTGCCTTCTCATTCACATCAAAAGACAAGCCATACCCACTGCCCATTCCTTTGCAGCTTTTGGTGCTCTTGTAAGACTTAAATGCTACTATGCAGGATCCAGGAACATAGTAAAGAAGTCTACAAGATGGTGAGCTTTGGGTCTTGTCTTCATGCACTAATAAAACTACCCAATTATAAAATACATGCCTTGCATTTAAAAGTGTTTTGTACCTCATCTCATCACCCACCTGGAACATTCTTGGGTATTTTTAAGCCAAGCCATATGCCTCCTTGAGCGACCTTATTCAGGTTTTTGCAAATAGAAACATTCTTTTAGAAATTAAGTATCACTTTTTTCTTAGAAGGAATACCTAATATATGCAAAAGAGAATAATGGATTCTTGCATTTTATCAGTGTAATTTCCCATCTGACTCCATAGAATCAGTTTCCTTTCCTACTTAGTCAATTTGTGGGTCCTCCCCCAGCAGTAGAGAAGGGAAAAAAAAAAACCAACCCAAACTAAAACCCAACAAGCTTTACAGAAGACTACCTATTTAACTGCAACAACAAAATCTGGCAAAGGCAAGAAAGATTAAAAACAACAATAAACCCCAAACCTATACAGCCCCACAGCTTCTCATAATCACCCTTCTTTGAGCTATGAGATAACTTTGATTTGAAATATACACATGTGCATGCCAATATTCCCTTTGAGACACATCACCTTCTTGTAATATGCTCTAATAGATATAGGAAAAATATTGTAAAAAATTGGACAGTTGGAAGCTTATACACACAAGGACAGCATTGATCAGACCACCAATCAATTTCTGTGTGTGCAAATGACTATCAGCAGCCTGGCAAAGCCACACTATTTACTTCATCAACAGTGTCACCTTCTTTCCCCATAAAATGTCCCCTGGTAAACTAATTTCACTAGGAAAAAAGTTTACTTAGATGCACTGAGTTATTTGCACACAAGTAAATAGTCCAATCACATCACAGACTGAAGCTATAGATGTGGGCAAGTGCTTGCAGGGCAGGCCCAAGAAATACTCAGATACAATCAAGTACTCTCACAGCAGTCTAGGTTGTTGTGGCTTTTGTTTAACACCATATGGGCAACAGCAGCAGGCACTACTGGGAAGAGGGGGAAAAAGCACACTAGATACTTTTCTCGGGTCAAGAAATTGGTCTTTGGTCCTTGTTCTAAGTATCAGTGTAATACCCTTTCTGTGCTTGTTACACATCCCATTTCTTAACAACTTTTGGCTGAATATTAACAAAGCTGTAAAAAGTAAAACCAGAGGGAAGTGAATTTAATACCTTAGTTTAGGATCCAAAGTACTCCGGTTACAGGCTGGTTTTCCTTTCCTTTAAAGCCCACAGGGCAATTCCATAGAGCAATTAATACGAATTAGCTCCCACCTTTGTGCAGCTTCCTTCACTTCTCTAAGCATCAGATTTTCCAGCTGGAAGCAACGGAGTGAAGCCACCCGATGTCGGCAGGGAACATAGCAATTGGTCTAAGGCTATCTAGAGAAACTAGGGCATGGCTGTCTGCTCTGGAACAGCCAGCCTGCGGCATGACAAGAGGTGCTTACTGGGTAACCTGGAAATCGACCTGAAAGCCAGAAGGAGAGCTGAAGCTCGCAAAGATTAAGTGCACAGTACTGCTGAGCTCCTCCTCACTTCCAAGGTCTGATCCTGCAAGGTGCTGGGCTCCTGGCACGTATCAGTGGTATCTCCAAGTGCCACAGGCTTTATAGGTGCAGGCCTCATTTGCCAGGCTGACAGTGCCAAGAGATGCCAAGTTATCTGACTGTAGGGAGTTTATTTATGACAAGTTTTTGGAACTTCTTCATACACTCTAACATAGATAATTTCCTTCCAGTTTACCCCAAGAGAACCTTTAAGTCATCTTTAAATGGTATCTGCTCCTCCAAGCATCCTTCCAGTTTTACAGGTCTGCACATCAACAGCTTAATGACCACAAGTCTGTATTTCCAAGCCTACCCTAAAGCTAAGTGATATGCTAGCAATGTAACAGCCCAGACCAAGGAGAACTGCCCTCCAGGGTATAAGGTGTCAGCTGCAGATGTGCAGTGCTGGGTGAATCTTGCATTTGCCTGAATTGCCTCACAGGGAGGGCTCCTCACCTGTACCCCGTGTGGCTGAGGGGAAGGAAGGATTTTGATTTTTTGAAAAAACATCACCCCTTTAAAACTGGCAGAAGCTTTCCCCATAAACCCAACTCAGCACCTCGAATCACAGAACAGTTCGGGTTGGGAAGAACCTTAAAAACCACCCTGCCATGCAGGGGGACACCTACATGCCGTCAGGTTGCTCAGAGCCCCTTCCAACCTGGCCTTGAACACTGCCAGGGATGGGGCGTGCCCTGCCCACCTCTCTGGGCAGCCTCTGCCAGTGCCTCACCACCCTCACAGCAAAGAGCCTTTTCCCCTGCTACTCTGCGTTCCCAGGTCCGTGGTGCTGCACGCCGGGCCCTGGCTGGCACCCGGTCAGATCACCCCGCAGCAGCGGGGCTGCCACAGACACCCCGCGGGCCACGGGACAGAGCCGGCAGGGACGGAAGGGAACTCTGGAGAACACCCAGTCCAGCCCCCCTGCCAGGGCAGGGTCACCTGGAGGAGGTGACACAGGAACGCGGGTCATGCGGGAACCCCCCGGGGACACGCGGGCACCCTTCCCCCCGGGGACACGCGGGCATCCCGCATCCCGCCCCGCAGGCACCTGCAGGCGCGCCAGCGCGCAGAGCGCGGCCGAGGGGTTGCGCAGCAGCAGGCGCTCCCGCAGCAGGTTGCTGCCGTAGGCGTAGTAGAGGAACCAGCAGCCCCGGCCCCCCGGCTCCTCCATCGGCACGACCCCAGCCCCGGCCCCGGCCCCGCCGCCGCTTTAACGCCGCCCTCCCGCCCCGCCTTCCCCGCCGCTTCCGGCAGCCGGGAACGCCTCCGGAGCGCGTCACGAGGGGTGGTGGCGCGGACGGGAGTGTCCGTGTCCGCCACCCAGCCGGGGTCAGCGCTGACCCCGGGCACCCGCGGGATGCGCACCAGGGAGGAGGAGGAGGAGGCGCACCAACCCAGCCAGGACATCGGGGACTCCCTCTCCTCCTTGGTCACTCGCCTGGCTTAGCTCCTAACATTGAAATCTCGGTTTGAATAGCATGGAAAGGAACACAGGCTGGAGGAGAAAACTTTGACCTTGTTCAAAATCTACATGCTTTTGAAATGAAACTGAATGAAAATTCATCGCTTATTGCTGTTGAAACTCAGTGTTGAGAACAAACGGCATTTTTTCTGCAGAATGTCAAAAGTTTCAATAATTGAAAAAGTGATATGAAAGGCTGGTTGGTTTTGGTTTTGGTATTTTTTTTTTTAAGAAGGTCATTTTGAGATTAAAAAGTAACAATTGCTACAGGCTTCGTTACAATTCCTATGTAAGATTTTCCTGTTTAGAAAGAAATGTCGACCTCAGCTCACAAAGGACAGCTCATAGCAAGCCCAGACAGGTAGCGCAGCACACGCTAACACCTGGAAAACCTGCCCATTCCAACACGTCAGCTGCTTCCCGAGGGGTGTCCTCTGTGGTTGGCTTCCTGAGCAGAGGCAGCTGGTGCAGGATTTGGCACAGGATCCCTGGCAGCACAGTACCCAGTCTCTCTGGGCACATCCTCGCCCATGCAGTACGGAAGGGAAAGCAGCTAATTCCTTTAATGATGTGTGCAGCACTTAATTTGAGTCCCTGCTTTAGTTTCCCCACCACAGACGTTGGGCAAGGCAGATGTATCATAAAGTGATAAATGTGATTCTGATCCTTCCTGACTAGCAGCTTTCTATTTTTAGGGATTGTTTTTCTTGTGTAGGAACAAGTATTGTAAGGTGAGAGGGGTTACATGGGTCATAGGGTTATATAGCAAGACTTCCTCACTCCTACTCCTTACAACAACCAGTAGCTGATCCAGAGGGGTCCCTAAAGCCCCAGTGACCCAGTGCTGGTGAGCACATTTTCCAGGCCTTGGTGCTGTGCTACACATTTGGGCTTGCTACAAGCTGTCCCTTGTGAGCTGAGGTGGACATCTCTTTCTAAACAGAAAAATCTTACATAGAAATTATAAAGAAGCATGTAGCAACCATTACTTTTTAATCTCAAAATGACCTTCTAAAAAAAAAAACCCCAACCCCCCTTTCATAAAATTTTTAAATTATTGAAGATTTTGACATTCTGCAGAAAAAAATGCCATTCTTCCTCAACACGCAGAGTTTCAACAACAATAGTGATGATTTTTCATTCCAAAAGCATGTAGATTTTGAACAAGGTCAAAGTTTTCTCCCCAGGCTTGTGTTCTTTTCCATGGTATTCAAATACAGGCTTAAATCCTACAAACTAAGTCAGATTTATTATAAATGAGGAGACAGAGTCTGTGATACCACGGCTGGGTTTGTGTATGTAAAAACTTCCATTAGCAAAGGCAGTTAGCAAAATTACAGTCAAATGTATGGAAGGAGAATCAGTTTAAAACACTGCCACTTACAATTCTAAGTATTTCATCCCTCAAAAAGACCTTTTCAAATTAAAATCTGTTGGAGTTTCCATTTTCTGTGGTCTGTACTGAATACCAAGCCTATTCTGTGACTAAGGAGCAGTAGCCAGTATTTCCAGGGGCATGGTTTTGGTATGCATGGTGTCTAGATGTAGATTTGAGTGCTATTTGAATGATCTAGGTAAACCCTAGATTTATGGTGATTATTTTTAGCCAAAATGAGTCAACCAATTTGCACTTCTGAAGTCCTTTTCTGCCCCAGCATGGCCCATGGCAATTTGGCAACAGCACACTGAGCCTCTCAACTATTCATGGGGGTTTTAGACATGAGACTTGAGTTGGAAGGGCTGACACTGCCAGTGTGGGTCAGTGTTGCAGTAAGCTTTGGCTTTAAAATATCCGGAAAATATAAGCCTCTATTCCCAACAGGTTTCATTAAGCCCTCTTTTATTAAAGCCTCTTAAAAAACTATAATAGATAGAGCATCCAAAGGTGCACTGCATGTCCTGAGCCAGTGGGCAGTGAGATGGTCAATGGCTACTGCAGAGCACTGGACAGCTCATACAGATGAGGACTCCTGAGTCCACAGAGCACACAAAGCAAAACTTAAAGAGGGAATGTTAAGTCAAAAATCTACTGTCAGGAAAAAAAAAACAACCAAGAAACAACCAAACAAAAAGACCAAACCACCAAACCACCCCCCCCAAAAAAAAAAAAGAAAAAGGTTTTCAGTGCTGAAAAGATACAAAGGCAATCATGCTGGTTAGGAATCAGACTATCTGTAGCTTCTCACCATAGCACTGTGAGATAGCATAGCTCAAATTCCTTATTGTTTTAATATTCACAGACCTAAGATGGAAGACAAAGAATTCTGCCATGAGCCAGAAACGGGACAAAATGCCCCAGGCAGGGCTGCTGAGGCAATGCTGCATGTATGACCCTGGGAGAGGCTCCAGCCTGAGTCTTCCCAGTGTCATCAGCACGGCATGGCCAGTCTGATGGCAAGGCAGCATGGCAGGGAAGTGAGTTTGGTCTGGAGGGAAAGCTTTCCAAGTCTTTCTGTTGGTGCACGTCCAAGTCATGGCCAAATGGCTGTATGTGCGTAGGGAAATACTTGGGCACTATGGGCAGACCTTGCTTTGAAACCAAGTTTCTGACTGAAAAAACAGGGTAGAGGGCCTTTCCTGCAGCATTTTGAGTAGAAACCTGCCAGGCTTTGGTCGTGCTACTAGATTTCACACTGCTGGTTCATGACCTTTTCAGGTGAAAATTAACTCCAGTAGAGGAGGGTGTTAAATGAAACCATGGGGGGTTTTTTGAGTTAAATCAGTTCTAGAGTCGAAAGCGATCTCCAGAGCCGCTGACGTGAGACCTGTGTTAACCTGTTTGAAGTCCCAAACAATTTGGAAGCATTGTTTCCCCTTGCATGTAACTACAAAACCCACGCAGAGTAAGCAGTCAGGAGCACACGTCGCGTTCGGGACCTTCCCAAGCATGGGCGAAAGCTCTGGATACCCACAGCGGTTTGTGTATTGTCCACTGAGGAGATCAACAGCATTATTTATGCACAGAAAGCAGGAATTTGTCTCCATCAGGTTTTTATCCCTAGATGCAATATATTCCTGAGCATATCCTACTTAGGTTTTTAGGGGAAGAAAAAGGAAATTAGATAAAAATGAGATGTAGCGGGTAAAGTTAAACCTGCTGAAATGTCTGCCAGTCACTCAATGTGCCTCCCCAGCACTCCCTCCACACCCCATGGTTGTCACAGCATGAGCCATAATTGATATTGAAGGAAAAAAAGGAGAACCTGGAGGAATAATAAGGGCAACTGATGCAAATGAACTGTGTCTGCAGTCCTCCCCACAGCTTTTCTCTCCTCCCTGAGGAGCCCTAGCAGGATGTGCTCTGCAATTAGTATTTCATCGAAATTATACCTTTTAGCTGCACAATAGTTACAGCTGGTGGTAGCTTCTTAATAAAGTGTGCAAGGTCTAGGGGTCTGCAGAGATTTTATGTTCATGCAAATGAATGCAAATGATTTTACAAGGTGTCATGATGTTGCTGTGCTTGTTCCTTCCCTACAATACAGGGACCACGTTGTCCTGCAGACACTCAGTCTCCTTCCCCACCCTGCCTGGCAGAACAGCCACTGAGCCATGGGGGTTGTGGCTCGGCCTCACTGACAGCCAGGAGGGATATCCATCGTTCATTTTGCCATTCTGTTTCCACATGTTTCTGCAAATAGTGCAGTCATTTAGGAGAGATGGACTATTAAAGTGGTGGGGTCTGTGCATGTATCCACCTGCCCTTTTTTTTTTTTTTGTCGCTGTCTAATGCCAAAGTGAGTTTTGAGCTCATCCTGAAGCACCCCCAAGCTCTCCCTGGCTACTTCACACTTGGTGTGGTCCTGAGATGTCACTGTGTGGTCAGTGCCATCCCAGGTGGAGGAAGAGGCAAAGGGAAAGGGCAGTCATGTGAATCCCCCCTCCAGGTCAAACACTGGAAGCAGGAGGGTGTGTATCTGTCTTGCTTTTAGGGTGTGTATCTATGTCTTGCTTTTGCTTGTATCTCCTGGAGCTGGGGTGTGTACAGACAGGCTGTGATGATCTTCTTGGTGCTTAAGTTCCTTCTAACTCTTGGAGGGACAAAATGTATGTAATCTATTAAAAAAAAAAAAAAGGTGCTAAAAATTTAATGTGCTAAAAATTTAATGTGTATGAAATCTGGATACATGAAAAGTGGGAGAGAGCTTTTGCAAACACATCCCAGTGCATGCAGTTGTGGCGTGCAGCTGGCTTTAGTCACTTTGGCTTGTGAAGGCATCTGCTCTTCTTACAGACGTACAAGTACTTGCAGGTGTGACTTTAACAACTGGTTAATAAATCCTGCCAAATACATCTTGTTTCAAAGGAACGATGCTGGGTTGTACTGCATAGACTGTAGCTGGTGCCCAGTGTTTTTATCTTGCATATGAATGTACATTGGGAACAATTTATTGTTGAGTTTCTGCTCATCTTTGTGTAAGTACATGCCAAATCCATCTGCTTTCCTATGACTTAGTGTTTTACTTCCCTCATTGCAAAGCTCCTCTGAATGACAGCAATTCTCTAGTGATATAACACAAATGGTTACAGGCCATTTTTATCAAAATAGTTTTCCCTGATACCAAAATCTCTTCATTTGCTGTGTCAAGAGGATTTGTTAGTGTGATGTTTCTGTGTCCTGCTGTCTCAGGGTACATTAGCATCTCCCACCACAGAAGAGATGACTCTTTCCAGAGGACCAGTTTGCATTGCCATCTGTCTCTGGCAGGGACTTGTGTCTCACCAAACACCAAACAGGTTGTCTCTCGAGTCTGTCAAGCACTTGAGATTTTTTTTTCCCATAAAAGTGATAACTATTAAATGCACACTGGTAGATGAGAGGACTGTAACCTGCTGTCTTTAGGCAGCTCTGCTATTCAGTGTCCTTTTAACAATGCATTTTCTGTTTTTTTTAATTATCTTTAATATTTAGTATTATTTACAGTTTAATGTTAATTTGTTTTCTTCCTGTCCTTCCCCCTTCTGTAGGCTGAGAGCACTCTTGTTAAGTTCTCCTTTTATTCTCTTTCAGCACAGGAAATCTATTAAATAAAGTCAGTCCAGGATGGTATTTTCCACTCCTGTAATAACCCTATGACTTTACATTTGAACTCCCATGTATTTCTCATGCACTAAGTTGATACTTCTCCTTTTGCACTGCGAAGTCTAGTAACTATTTCTCTGCTGCTCACCTTCAGCTTGCAGAAGACATCACATGGCTCCAGCCACGATGCAGGAACATGTCTCACAGCCACATCCTTTCCCAGAAGCAGCACTGCTGCCCTTCTTGAGTTCTGAAGGCAGCTCTGGCCTGGGAGGGGCTGGGATGGAGAAGGGCATTTCTCAGTTAAAACTATTTCTCTGTTAGTAAAAGCAGTGCTAGAACTGTTGCAGGAGCATGTGACATGGATGTCAAACAAGCCCTGGTTGTACCGTTCCTCCTAGTTCTGCTCAGACTTCACAAAACACAGTGTGGATCCCCACCGAGCGATTCTGGGCAGAAATGGAACAACTACTGGTAAGTCTAATTCAGTCCTTCCACTAGGCTGGTGGTCTGAGTGGACGCTTTGTTGTGGAATAAAAGCGGCACTGTTTTTTTTTTTTCACTTGTTTTAACTCATTTTAGCATGACATAAGCTAAACCAGAAAAATCCCTGTGTGTCAGAAAAAGAGGTTGACCCTGAGCATTGCACTGGTGTGACAACAGCAGTTTGAGCTCATGCTGTGGCTTACCATTGCTCTGCTCTTCTGTGTAAGCAGATCTTTGACCAGCAACAAGACCTGGTCCAGCTCAGCTGCCCAGAACTTCAATATGGTTAGGGGGTTGGCAGTGTTTTTCTCACTTTCTCATCTGTTGGAGTGAGTTCAGAGGAGAGCCACTAAGATTATTAGAGGGATAGAGCTCCTCTCCTACGAAGAAAGGCTGAGAGACTTGGGATTGTTCAGTCTGGAGAAGAGAAGGCTTCAGGGTGACCTAACTGTGGCCTTCCAGTACCTGAAGGGAGCCTACAAAGAAAGATGGAGAGAAACTTTTTACAAGGGCATGAAGTGATAGGATAAGGAAGAATAGCTTCAAACTGAAAGAGTAGGTTTAGATGACAAATTATGAAGTAATTCTTTACCGTGAGGGTGGCGAGGCACGGGAAAAGGTTGCCCAAAGAAGCTGTGAGTGCCCCATTCCTGGTATTGTTCAAGGTCAGGTTGGATGGGACTTTGAGCAACCTGGTCTAGTGGAAGTTGTCCATGCCCACAGCAGAGGGGTTGAAACTAGATGACCTTTAAGGTCCCTTCCAACTCAAGCCATTCTATGATTCTATGATGATGATGACATGATGCAAAACCAGGAGGGGAAGAGAGCAAGATGAGAAAAAGGTCTATGTCTCCGGAGAAGATGGGGCAAGAATATTAAAACTCCTCTGTCATCTATGGGCACATCTCAAAGAGAAACAAGAAGGAGTATATCCTTTGTCCCTCAAAGCTGTTTTTGTTTTCATCTTGCACTTCTACATTGTTGCCTTTTAATGACTGCATTCTTAGCACTTGTTCCCAGAGATGGAGCACTTTGTCTACCATCTCTCTGCCCTCATTTTGCTCTTTCTTACACAGTGTCTGCCATTGCATCAGGAATGCAACCCTTGGAGTGGGACAGGAGAAAAAACTTGCTGATGGGAATGCTTTTGGCACTTATTTGCTCTCTTCACCAGATGAATCTTCCAGGATACACGAGAAATATATCAGGTACCAGAGATATATCACGTACTATCTAATTTCTGACACCTTGAGGGTCTCTTGGGCTAAAAAAAGTAGAGAAGCCATTCTCAGGCTGTACCTGCAGATCCTACTCTTCATTAAAACTGATGGCAGTGTTCACATAAAGTCACCGTTTCGTCAGTCGCTGCCTGTGCTGGAGCAATTCCAAACAGGTGGACATCCCTCTATGAGTGCAGTTGTAGATCTTGTGGAGGTGAGCCTGGCCCATAGGAAAGCCAGCCCTTGTGGCTTCTGCATCGTGGCAGTTGCTGTATAATTGCCTCATCTTTGCTGTTGTAATTTCTTTGCAGAACAACAGCTGTAGAGAGATGGTTTGCATTTCATGCAGCCCCAGACTTTGTAGTCTGTTTTCCTAAGGAAGTGCAGCTCATGTTATCACAAGGTGTGCCTACACCAGTGTGTGGCATCCTTCACTGCCCATCCTAGGGACTGCTGAACTCATTGGGCAACTCCTACCAAGCCTGTATAGAGGTAAGATCTCTGAGATGCTGTGTTCTTGTGAATTTTAGGAAAGGGTGCAGCTGGGCAAAAAATAAGTCTCAAGCAGTGAAAGGCAAGACTTTGCATACAGCTGCTCTCAGACAGCAAATACCCTGCCCAGGAGAGAGACAGGGGCCCAGCTACATAAAAACTTCCAGCGTGAGTTTCTGTGTGTCAGAAGCAAAGAGAGAGACAACCCCTCACTCTCTGATCTCTAATGAAGCACTCACCCTTCAGATGTAGAAAAATCACTCAGCTGCAAGATCTGAATTCAATAGAAACAGGCTGTCTGAGGTTTAAGTGCTTTGTGTGGACTTGTTTTTCTGTTCATCTCTGAGAGAGAGACCTCCTGCACCAAAAATTCAGCTTGCTAGACAAGTCAGTGATGTCAGGAGCAACCTTGGCAGAAGTTCTGCCTCAGAGCACATCTATTATTCACAGGGTTTTCAGAGTGCAGGGAGTTACAGAAGTCGTGTCCTGGCAAGGCACAGAATGTCTCAATGACAGACAAAAGGAGAATAACAATGTTTTCTTCCAAGGCACATGTGGCCTTAAGCATCTCTAGGGATGCACATTTGGTAGCTGATTGGAAACAGACTTATTTTATCTCTGCCTGCATGGGAAGCCCTGGATTTTTTTTTTTTTTAAGTAGTCAGGAAAAAAATTATAAATGTTTTCAGCAGGCTAGGACAGGTCCTCATTCCTTCCTTTCCACTTGCAGGAGCATAATGAGTGGGCAGGGAAGCTCATGCAGTGGGTGTGCTGCAACAAGAGGTTGTGAATTGGCACCACTTGCATGACAAAGGGCATCGGAAAACAGAGAGTTGCAGGACTAATTGCAGCCAGCAGTTGCCACTGATCTAGTTAATCAGGACTGCATTGTACTAAATGCTCCTCCCTCATTTCCACTGCACCAAGCACTTAAAAAAGGAGTAATTAAAAATCAGTTTGGCTAGTGCGAGAGGGATATGACCACCAGGTGCCACTCTTGCTCCACGGGGAATGCGAGGCGGCTGTAAGGCTGGGCATCCTTTGCAGGAGACGCCAATTCAGACAGCTATCACTCATTTTGTCCATCTCTGGATTGTCCTACAGGCCATATTTAGCTGGAACAGCAGCTTCTCCCCATTCTCCGGTAAGGGGGATGCTGGAAAACCATGGGTACCACTCACTCTGGTGTTTGTTTTCCAGCAATGTTTTTGCTGAAGCATTTTAAGGGTGGGATGTAGAGGGAAAGCTGCTCCTTGCTGTGGCCTCTTTCACCATCTCCCCATTCTGCTATACACGGTGTTTCTTCCAGCCCACATCCAGGTGAACACCACGTGGTGTTATTTAGCACAGAACAGAGATTTTGTAGTTGCTTTGAGCTCAATAGTTACCCCTTCAGTTTTAGCTGTGGAATTAAAGCCTGAGGTTTCCACAATGTGGCCTTCCTGGTTTTGCTCATCTTATGAAATCAATCCCTTCTGGAGCCACAGCCACTGCCAGCCTCTGGGGCCCCAGGTACACTGGTTTTCATGGAGAGAAGCAGACTTCCCTACATGTTTGCCACCATGAGAGTTGTCCTGAAGGATAACTGGTGTTACCAGTGGCCCCAGCGGACAGCTGGTGATGGGGTGCTGTAAGGACTAATATTTCTTAAGATGAAGGAGGTGGGAAAGCACATTTTTCACTTCCACTCTTGATTTTTTGGTTTTGGTGTTCTGGGCTGATGTTTGAATGTAGCAGTGTTTGAGAAGCAAAGGGCTTTTGGAGCTCTTAGGGTCAGGTGGGCACCAAGTATACTTTCTGATGTGACTAAATCACATCAATAAGCTTGGTTTTACCTCTGCTTCTGTTTGCCTTGCTCTTCCTTTCTGCAGGCTTCCATCCTGTCCTGCCCTTAAATGACTCATCAGACTTGGGTTTTGATGTAGCCTGTAACATCCCACTTCAGTTCTTTAATCAGATCTCTTTCCATTTGAGATCCCCATGGACTAAACAAGCCTGAAATTGCCCTTCTTGTCTTGTTTATCCTTGATGCTGTTTACCTTTTCTTTTCCTAGAGCATGAATAAAGATGTTAAATACAAGGTCACTGGGGCCTGCTGATTTTCAAACCCTAGAGCTAGTGATATTTCAAGATCAATTCCATTATGTGATTATGTTTCACTTACTGAGTTTTCTTGGGGAAATCATTTGTCACAGAACAGCAGGCTCCAGCTTCCTGTAACCCTCTTAAATCAACCCCATCATATCACAGAAGCCTTACTTTAATATCTTTCACTGTAATTGTTTAATTGTTTACTTGAAGAGGCCTTCCTGGTGTATTTAGTAGCAAGCAGGTTTTTCAATAGATCACCATTTTAAAACAAAAGAGCTTAAAAAGAACACCCCATGTGAGCAAATTAACACCCAAACAAATCCAGGTTTTCTGGAAAAAATATGAACTGAAAAATCTGTTGAAAACTGTCAGCCTCTCATTGATGCAGTCCAGCTCTCTGGAGTTCTTGGGTTCTTTGGAGTGTTAAGTGAGTTACTTCATACAGGGCTTATAGGGATTTACAGTGTTTGACAAGAGTGAAGAGTGGGGAATGCAACACCCATATTTGAATGTATGGTGGCTATCCCCATGGAGACTTTTCGAAGTGTATTTTCATATTCTTGTTCTGATGTGCTCCCTGGAGAAAACTGGATTAGCTCATCTGCAGAAACCTTAGAAAGTATTTTCTGGCCAAAAAAAAAAAAAGAAATAATAAAAAAAGAAATATAGTCTTAAGAAATCCAAGTCGCTGGCTTGGGATCTTGCTTCATATCTGATGTGAAGGATTCATGTCAGTGTGGGGGAAAAGAAAGTATGTTGTGGCATGCTCAACAATGTCCAGCTGCAGCTGTTTGTACAAGGAGGAGATGTTCCTGCTACTTCTAAAACAGCTGTATTTTGTTGGGCTTGGAGGCAGCTGTTATCTGCACACCTCTGCCAGTGATAAGGACTCTGTCCTGGCTTTGGCAGTTTCTTGTTATCTAGAATATTTCACTCTTCAGTGAACACTTTCTTTTTAGTATCTAGCATTAAAGTCCTTCTACATGCCAGCCTTGTGGCGTGTTTCAATAGAGAGAACAGTAATCTATAGATTTGTCTGCACCTACCTGTTCTGCAGAATGAGTTCTTCTTGCAGCCATAAGCACATCAGGGAGTTTAAAATGCAAACTATTGCTAGAATTATCACAATGGCTGATCAAAATTTGCACCTTGTTTTCCCCTCTCATCTCCTTTACTGATAGAAAGGTGCTCGTGCAAGCAAGCAAGAAAATAGATCTGATTGTTTTCTGTGCAGCTTTCCTCCTTGGAAAGGCTCTTTGCCCATTTCTGAATCAGGAACGAGGTGATCTATAGAATTGGCCCTGGATCATCTCCTCCTTTGTAGGCTTCTGATCTCATCCTTGATACCTGCTCCATGCTCTAACCAGCTGAGTGAGCCAATCCTGGTATGTGCCATCAGGGTGTTGGTTTTTCACCTGGTGTGGTCCCTCAGTGTGGTGAAAAAAAGGCAGTAATGGAAAGAACTGCTAAGGACCCAAGTATCTCAGGGCTGGGGGAAGGGCAGGATGCCAGCACCAGGAAGACACAGCTGGAGTGTTCTTTCTCATCAGTGTGTTGTATGAAGGTAATACAGGGTTGTCAAAAGTATCTTTTTTGTCCAGGCAAAAATCTAGCTGGGATCACATCACAGGGAAAAAAACTGTGACTTTAGTTCCTGAAAGGACAAATAAGCACTGTGTGTTAAAAAAATAAAATAAAGCCTGATGCATTTAAATGACCAGCTGTGCATCCAGTGATGTTTTGGTCTAAAGGGTTGAATGCCTTTCCTAAAGCAGAGCTTTCCCTCATCTATTCTGAATTAACTGCAGTCAGTGTTCTTCACTCTCTTGAGGGCTATACCTATTCCCAGAGCTAATTTAAATTAGCTGTCCCAATTAATTAAAGTATCTTAATTAATGGAAAAATAGAGAGTCTTTATCGGGCATCCTTGGCTGGAACACAGCCTAAGATACCACAGCTGAGCAGAAGAGAGAATTTTCTTTTATACTTTAAATAGATTGCTAATATAAAAATGTAGTTATAACCAAACTCTTATGAGGATGAAGTTGTTTTCCCACCTCTGTAACCTTAATCTGGATTGTTGCTCCATTTCCACTCAAACTCCCACTGAAGGCAGGGTCATATTTCCTGAGGAAGCACTGGTTTTGTGTGGGATGGTTCAGAGAGGAAGCGCAAGCAAGGATATAAGCAGAGGAGAGTGTGAAAACACTATTACTCACTTCCCTGTGAGAACAGAGAGAGGGTGATGCACTGGAAGTGGCTGGTGTCCTCCCCCTCTGCCCTGCCAGCTCTGTGGCCATCAGCTGGGCCGAAGATGGCACGGAGCAGGACAGGGGCGAGCCATGGTCCACCCTGCTCCAGGCACAGGCTGGGAAGGCCAGCGGTGCCATCCAAGCAATCCCACGTGAGCCCTGCAGCTGGGTGGGCCGGGCAGCTGGAGCCACAAGCTGACCTTACACCAGGACATTCACAGTTGCCTCCCTGTGGGGACAACATCCTTCTCTTGCTGTTTTCAGATTCACTGGCCAAACAGGGCAATTTTGTTTGGTCACTGAGCTTCCTTCTCTTCAGGTTTCCTGGAGGTTTCTCTGTTCCTGATTATCTGGTGCTTTCAGCTTCTCTGCTGCCCAGGGGCACCTGGCTCCCAACAGAAATGGGCATGGGCAGCAAAGGATGCAAGTGGCTGAGCCCCCAGGAGTTCCCTCTGAACACCGACAGCAAAAAGAGAAGCATTTTGTAAGCAGTCACCAGTATGATGACTACAGCGGTACAATTTTTAGAGGATGCATTAAAACAAGCAAAGTAATTACTATCCAGTTTAATTAGCTCAGAATTTAATCACACCTGCAACTGAGGAAAAAAAGCGAGGTCTGTCTGTTTCTAACTTTAGCAGTACAAAATTTCTCAGTGCCTGCCCTGGAACACCAAATAGGTAAATCTACGTACCTTTTATCTCTCAAACATGTGACACAATCATCCCTTTAATTCCCCATTCCATCAGTGATTGTAGTGATCCACTGGATCATTTAAAACAATTGGTACTAGAGAGATTGTGAAGCCCCCTAAGTCCCAGTTTTTGTCATACTTTTTCCAGCACTCATTTTTTTTCTTCTGCCACAAATAAAATGTTCTTAGCTGATCAGGACAGAAGAATCCCATTTTTATTCCTGCAGTGTTTTCAGGGAAGTGCCCTATCAATTCTGCTTTAGAGAGGGAGAGGAATGAGAAATGTTCCCTTTGTGAACACTTTGCTATGCAAAGACCATTCAAGATGAATAACTTTTGGTCTGTTATATCAAAAAAGCAGATAATTTCTTCTTTTCTTCTTCAAGCTGTTGTGAGCTTCTTTACGCTTGACTCAGACCAGATCCCTCTCTTCCAGTTTGCCTTCATTTTTCTTTCCTATCTTGGCTTTTGCTAAGATTGGGAAACTATCTGATAGCCAGCTGGTGCCCTACTCAGGTGCATTAAAAAAGGAGGGTGAGGATTTTTCCAAATGGCTGAACACCTTGTGCTTTGCAGTATTGGAGACAAGGCCCTGGAAGGCAGGAGCACAACTACATTCAGGTTTTCTAGGTCCAGCTACCCTTCTGTATAGCTAGGCAAGAGGAGTGCACTGAATGAGCTCCAGGGACATGAGAGTATAGGTAAGTTAGAGTGCCGATCTGATGAGTGTGACAGAGGCAGCTGGAGCTGCTCTAAACTGGAAAAAACACCAGCTGATGAGGGTCATTAACGTAAAGGTCAGAAGGTTGTACATAGAAGCAGAGTGAACTTTAGCAAAATGTTAAGAAAAATGAGTATAATGAAGAATTAAATCAAGTCAAGGATGTCTTAATCCAAGAGAGCTGTGTGCAATATGCAGTGTGTTGGTATCTGCTTGTCAGTATTGGCCATTGTTCAAGGTGTCTGTAACTGTATTAATAATATGTCCAGTCAATGCAGTGAAGATTCAAGCCTATGTGCCATGCATGGCACCAACACTGTCCAATGAGCCCTACTTCAAAAACACAGGTGAGCAGACTCAATGCACACAGGAATATATATATATATGTCTGTGAAGAATATGCATATTATATATGAAAAATATGTGTGTATGTATGTGTATGTATGTATTCTCTCATACTTCCAAGAACAGAGATTCTGTGAAAGTCAAAGGGACTACGCAGATTTATTGGCAACAGAGCAATGAATTCCCTTATCCCTTCCATCCCAAACTATGTAGCACTGACACACAGAGAACATGCCCTTGAGAGCGACTTGCCTTGCCTCCCTCCCTGAGACACGGGTGTTGAGAGTTGCCTTGTCTCAAGACCAAGTCAAACAGGCACAGCCACCCAGACCTGGTCAGTCTGCATGAAGGAAGGAAGAACAGGCAATCTTCTGTTCCCAGGCAGAGGTAATCTTATCTTCTCTGGATTAATTGTTAGAAGTTCCTTTTGCTATGCTAGACTATTTAAAACATGTTCAACTCTGCAGTGGGTTCCCTGGGCTTAATATTTTAAAGGCTCCCACAGTGAACATAACAAAATTTGGGAGAGGTCATTGCTGCCCTGTTGGATATTGATTAAGCATTTTAACTGGGTTACAAAGACTTCTTCTCTAAGATGCTTAAAATAGGATGAAGGAACCATTATGATATAAAGTAATGAGCAGGACATCAAATTCAGAGATGATCCTGAAACTGCTTAGACATCGATTTTTTTGTTATCTTTTCCTGTGGAGCATATTGCTCAATTCTGTTACTATCGAATTGGTGTCAGAAGGAAATTTCAGTGAGCTGCAGCAATACAGAAAACTATGGGGTTTGAGGGTTTTTTTTACAGAAATTTTTGGTCTTTTCAATATTTTAACAGTAAGGCTGAGTAACCACAGAAATTGCAGCTTTTGTGTATTTTTGCTGCTTCCCAATGGAACAATGTTATTATTTATGATTACTAAGCCAGTTGGGCATGAGATAAGAGATGTTTCAAATGTATCGTAACACTACTCTCAAAACTGTAAAAAACCAAATCAAATTAAAAGAGATCAGATCAGGCAGTTATCTACCCCCTGAAAGTGCCATTGAACATGTCCGTGCAAAAAGTGGGCAAAACTGGGACCTTTCTTCCTCCTTTTAACTTCATTCCTATTTGTTTGGTACTTCTGAGAGCCCAGGATTAAGAGGAACAATCCACAGCATGTGTCATGTGGGCCTTAGCCAAAACCCAGAGAAATCGATCGGAAAATATCTTTCTTGGGAGGTGGACTGGGCCTGGCATTAATCACAAGCTGCCAAACCTTAAGTAGCTGTCTCTGTGCTAATGCGATGTTGTCTTGCTTAACAGGCCCTGTCCTGATTTAAATCTTTCCTTTCTTCCTGGAAGGGGTAGGCTTGCTTAATGTTTTAAAGTGCCACTGGCATGAGGTTAAGAGAAGCCTCCAAGAGCTGTGGGAAAATGTTCTGGGATACTTTTTGTATCTGAATATGATCTCCTGTGTTTCTCGCTATTCGTGCATCTGAGAGCAGGTTTTACCAAGTGAATCAGAGTCCACCAGTGGTTCAGTGCAAGACATGTGGCAGGTCTTTCACCTGTGGGGAATATATGAAGGAATTCTTTTTTTCAAATCGACCCCAAACATCTCAGTCTAAATACCATTCTAAAGCCACCAAGGAAACTACTTGGAAAGAAGCAAAATCTTTGCGTTTCTTAGCTTGACTCACCATCCTACCTGTGTTCACACTTCCCACCTCAAATGCATTAACCTTTTTTTTAATCCCCTCATTTCAATCCCCAGCCTGACAAGTCACAATGTAGGCAGTGTTGTGGATCGCTTAGTTGTATTTTAAGCACAGAGCTGGGGTTGCCGCTTTAAAACTCTTCTTCTGATTCACAAAGACTATGAAATAACTGGTCTTCCAGGTGTTCACAGAGGCACAGCATTGTCCTGGCTGCATGTAGACTTGTACTGAAGCTCTAGATATAAAATTTATGCATTCATAAGAAGTCCCTGGGAAGAAGGCTTGCAAGGTAAGTATATGTTAGGAGACAAAATCTTGGTCACTTATTTAAAAATAGTGGTTTTAAAAAAAATATTACTTAAAAATAGGTGTTTTTTCCTCTATGCTCAGACCATGTTAACCTTGCTTTTCAGGGTGGGATTAGCTGGCAAAACCAGTCTAACCCAAGAGCCTAGACCACAAGCCCTGGGAAGGAAATGAGGTTTTACCATAGCTATTTCCTTACCACCTGTATCCAGAGACAACATACTGTGGTGAAATCTTTACTGTCCTTGCTCCATCTGTGGTTAAGGGTAGAACTCCAGACTCAGCAGAGAATGTAGATATCTCCCACACACTTATCTCGTGATGAAGAGCACAGCCACCAGTTAGTCCTCATGGCTCCCTAGATTGTGCATGGAGGCAGAGAAATGCCTTCAAACAGGATTTATGACATCCTCCTCATAAATGTCAGCCACAGAAAATGGATGACAAAATACAGAGGAATAAGTCTTAATTCCTGTTTGTCTCTGGGAAGGAGGAGCCTTACTTTGTGTCACAGAGAAGCACTTTGTTCACTCAGGATGAGTGGCTTGTCCTTCTTCCTGCAAACGGGAATCAAGGTCTTTTTTTGAGAACTGGCAGAGGAAAATCACCCTTTGAAGCTAAGCAGATGGCAGGTGATTTATCCTTCTTGCCAATAATAAGGTCTGTTAAAAGCTGTCTTCCATGACGTGAGATGCCCAGATCCAGGTCATGCCTCCTTCAGTGAGGATTGACATACACACTTTCCATTTCCCACAACAGTGTGGGAACCAACAGGCAATTACTTATTGTGAGGGGAGGGCTGGGGGAATATTTTCAGTCTTTCCTGTTGAACTGAGCCCATTTTTGCATTTTCAGCATTGTGCTTGTGGACTAATCTAATGTCATTTGTGCTGAAAAGCATATTTTTATTTTGGAATGAAAATTTTGATCAAAAATACCAATTCTATTGACAAACTTTCATCTTTTAGCAGATGACTGATTTTTAAAAACACTATTAGTTGAAGAGATTTTTAAAAGTCTCTGCAGAAAGCAGTTTCCTAGTGAGTAATGAAATTTTCAAATTATGAAGAGTCCTTGCATGTCATTTATGTTATGAGCGAAGAGAAGAATACATGAGACTCTTTTTTTGTGTCTCATTTCCAGCCCTGGGGAGAGAATGCATCTTGAAGCAACCTCAACTATCACAAAAGAAAACCAGGTGTATGAATTTGTTGCATAAACTAATCAGTTCACATTGTTACCTTCAATGTTTGGAAAAAAAAATCTGCAACAAATGAGTGAATTTTAATTTTGTCTGTGAAGTCTAGCTTTGTAAAATTTATGACTATGGAATTCAATTAAAGTCAGTGGCATTGAATCAATACAGAATTTGACCTCAAAAGAATAAATATCTTTCATGGTCTCAATAGACCAGTTTGTCAGTGGACTGTCAGTTCCTAGAAGTCAACTGCATTTGCTCTGGAAAACAGGAATAACTGTAAACAACTCTAATGGAAGCTTTAGAAAATACTATATTCTTTTATGTCTGGATTTTCTGTTTCACTTACCCAACTCTAAGTGAGGCAAAATTGCAGCTGACTTGGAAAGTGTATTGGGATGTCTCCAGGTAAAAGGGATGAGACGGGTATTACTGGGAAGGGGAGTGAGAACAGATGAAACAACAGAGAGCAACAAATTTGCTGGGTATTTTCTGTCATTTTTGTCTTAGAAATATGAGGCACTTAATGAAAGCTGCTTCTCATAATACCATGTTTCCATGCCCTTGGCAGTAGTACAGAGGTCATACCTTCACACAGAACAACTCTTTGGTGATCTGTGTGATGTGCTGAGCACAAACACGTTTTTCTTTGCCCTGGGCATGCTGTACTCCTTCTATTCCCACTTGCTTCTTCAATAAACATATGCATTGTGTCAGCTATAGAGAACTGCCACTGGCCTCATTTCTTAAAGCAGCCTCTGAGCCTCACTCAATATATTTCACTGAGGAGCCTGGCAATTCAGGAGAGCATTTCACATTTGAGCTGTCCCTTAATTTCCAGTCTGTCACCTTTGGTGATTAGTGGTACAAATGTGGACAACCCTTGTGGGCACAAATGACAGCAGTAGGTATAATGTTTCTTAATATTTGACCCTTCCCAGGTGACTGCAGCAAGTCCCTTTTTTGAAAGAGACCAGAATGGATTCATTGTTGTTTTGCTTGACTCTTTGAACTTTCTCTCTCTATTGTTTTTGTTTGTTATTAGGATGAGGTGGCACTAACAGTTTAGTTCTCCTGTTGGAAACTGTATTGAGGAATGGATGCAACTTCCTCATAAGGTCAGGTTGTTATTAAAGTCCATGCAGAGTCATGCAAATGCATATAAATTAACGCAGCAGCAAATCTTGTGTTTCTCAGAGTGTATAGGCTGAGACTTTAATTCTTGTTGCTTGTTAAATTCTGACCCTGAGAGCTCCTAATTCACATAGTTTTCTCATGTGCTTTGTTGTCCAAGAGCCTTGCAAAGCTATGCCTAGTGTGTATTAAAGATCTGCTACAAACATGAAGGAGTGGTCAGAGGGACCTGCAGGAGGTGGCCTGTGGGTCACAGATCAGATCCAGGGCAAGTGTTGACAGTGAGACTCCTAAAAAGATGTGAAGTTTCAAATTCATGTCTGGGTCAGAAAGCTTTGTCAAGGTCTGGCTGTAAAAGTGATCCATGTAAATAAACTGATTTTGAGACAGTTTAGTAGTGATGAAATTCAACCTGTGCAGGGAGCCAGCAAAAAGTCCCAGAAAAAGCCTCATCACACTACTGCATACACCCCATGAGAAGCAAAGACCATATATACACACACTGAGATTTTGTCTGTGATGCTGTTGGAGTCCAATGCTCTCTGGCCAGGCTCATTCAGATACTCCACAAGGCAGGTTTAAAGTTCAGTATCAAATTATTAGTGTCCAGGCTGTTCTAGTCTTATTTGGGCTTAAACACACAGATGTAGGAATTTAAAGCAGCATTTCACATTTTTGTTTTTCACCATTATACTACACCTAATAACCCAATCATAAGAAGTAGGCCAACATAAATATACCCTACAAAAAGACCCAACAGTTGGGTAATAACACTGGATAAATATCTCAGTTTATGAAAGAATTAAGCATGTCTCAGAGAATTAGAGACATTTTTTGGACATGTTTCTCTGTGCAGGCCTGGAACTTACTGACAGAGCCAAGCTGATTAAACCAGACCCCTTCTTGCATTCAAGCTGGGTTTGAACTTTTAAGAAACAGACTGGTACCTTGTGGAATTGCCTACTGCACTTGCTCAAAAAGCCGTCAAATACATTGACAGGCAGAGAGGTCCACAAGGGGCTATTAGAGTGGATGTGACATCTGGCTCAAGAAGTCTCTAAGGCCTGAAATGGCAGCAATTGAGAGGGTATTTCAGAGGAATTACCCATGTGTGGTTGCCCAGTCCCAACAGTCTTCTTATAGACATCTGCTCCTACTGATGCTTAGAGAGAAGACACATCCACCTTCTGTCTGATCTAGTATATCTGTTAGTTCTTTTGTATTAGTCTTGGAAAGTGGGCTTGAATTACTGAAGTGAGGAAAAAGAAGCAAACAGAAAAATACTGTATTAAACTATGCATAGGCACACTCCCAAAACACAGTTAACCTTGCTCAGCAGATAGAAGTCAAAATGAAAATGCCTGTCTGGCAGCCTCTCACACGCAAGTCTTTGCATATACAGGTTTAAGTTAAAAGCTGTATATACAGAGTGCAAAACGAAGCTAATCTGTTCTTGGCAAATAAAATAGGTTGGAAACCATAGAGAAGTGATTTGTTTTCCTGTGGGTGATAATTGTTTGCAGTGATGTGAAGAGACCCCAGGGAGGTCAGCTTTTGTGCTCATGGATCTTAATCGAAGTCAGCTGGACTAAAAGCATGTGTGGTTTCATGGGGCCTCGTTTCAGGTTTATGATGTTTAACGTTTTTTGTCACAGTTCTATCCTGTACCCTGGCCAAATGAGGGCTCCACCATTCTTGGCACTATGCCTCTTCCACTTCAGAGATAATCCCTCCCTCAGAGAGCTTGCTGGACAGACCATGATGGGGGAAGATCAGATGAGAGTGCCCTGTTTGTTGTCACAGAGTATTCAGTGCACACAATACACTTTTTTAAGGAGAGAACTTTTTTTTTTTCCTGAATTTATTTAAAGGAATCTGCCACCATTGGTAGATTGAAACATTTTGGAAGAGGTCTTACATGTGTGAGTCATTTGGGGAGGAAAATCATTTCACCAGAACAGCAAAACCAGTGGGAAGAGCTGAAGATGCCTGAGCAAGGAGCAAAGCGAGACAGGTAAGATGGTGCAGGGTGACTGCCATGCTGAGGGGCCAAAAGGTGGATTTAGCACTGGAGGAAGAACGGTAGGATAGGATATTGTTAGGATACCCAACTGAGGGAGACAAAGAAAAATACCTCTGCAAACTGAGAGCAGTTTTTAAGGGGTTCATGTGAAATTATCACCCTTCTTATTTTGTGCTTATACTACTGATATGGCCAGGTAAGTAACTACAGTGTTTGTGAGAGACAGGAGTGATGTGTGGCTGGTCAATACAACAGCTGCCTTTAATGTATCTGGCTTTACTGTGCACGTACAACAAATCCTATGGTTGACAGGGCTGATTGTCTGGGGCCAACATAATAGACTCTAGTTGCAGGCAGGATCTCTGTCATTTAGATGTTTTATTGTTTCTGGCACTCATACTTGCACACAGGGCTGGCTTGAGGCACAAACCTGCCTCACATAAGCCTGAGGCACTGGCCTGGAGGGTTCATAAGCCCATCAGCCAGTGCTAAAATGGTGTGTGTGTGATGTGCCCTTCTGCAGGTCATAAATACTCAGGGCACCAAACTGGAGACAAAAAACCCGACCAACAAAACAAGCAAAAAACCCCAACAACAACAACAAAAAAACCCCACAAAAGACACACACAAAAATTCAGATATACCAAAATCTGGATGCATTTTTCACATCAGGTGCTTATTTACCATTATCGTCATGAACTGGAAAGACGATGCTGTACTTGTGATTGCAGAAGTAAATGAAGATAATGAAACACAGTCAAGATTGTAAGAACATCCCAATCAACATGCAACTCATGCCCTGCTCCTAGACCCAGCTTTGCACTCCAGCTAGCAAGAAGTTCTTTTCCCTCATATTGGATAAGAAAAAGCTTTTCAATTTGCTGGAACCAAAACAGTGATTTTATTAGGTTTCTCTGTATTTATTTGGTTGGCAAACAAACTACCTATTTAGTGCAGGCTGTTTTCAAGCAGGAACTGCATAAAGGTGAGTCTTCAAAATCAAAACGGTTGTTAAATCACTATTGCAGGGATCCTTGTACTCCTTCTTGTGCTGCTTGTTTTCCCCCACAGACTTCTTGTCCAGTACAACTGAGTTTAATGGCTATAGTTGCATTTCTGAGCTTATGAACAATCCCAAACAATTGCAGTTTAATGTTAGTGCACAGAAAGCGAAAAAAGAACTTGTTATACTAACTCAGAGTTGGTGAAACAAAGCAACAGTCAAAAATATTGGCAGGTGAATTTGGAAAGAGCTGTAATAAAACTTTTTTAATCCACAGATCTACTCAAGGAGATAATCTGACCTGTATGGAGTTGTGATGGAAAGGACTTTATTTAGCAATTCTAGAATTATTCAGCTAATTTGATCCATTCCTGGACGAGCACAGAAAGGACAAAAATGTTGAAGGACCACTTCATACTTTTTGAAAACATAGGGGATAAATCTCTTCTCCTGAACTAGCACTTTGTCAGCAATTACTTCTGAGCTGTGAGAAGTGAAACATTCATTTAAAGTTGTCAGCTGCACAGAAATATTCCACGTCAAGCAGTTTTTCACATAGCAACTTTTAAAGGATTAAGTTCCAAGGAATAGTTTCTGTAATTTATCCCCATTCACTGGAGATTGGGCATTTCTTTGAGTACAACAGTGAATTTCTTGTAAGAGAGTGGTATTTCTTTATCAGATTCCTGTGTCCAGTTTTATGACAATGGGATATATAAGTCAGGACAAAACATATGTTTGCAGGCATGGCTAAAGAAAATGGAATGAGCCTGCTGTAAAACTGCATGAGCTTGGCTTGCAGGTGAAGGTCAGGGAGCGAGAGGGATGGGAGCAGTCGCTGTTACTCCTGGAAAGCGCCTCTCCTTTCAGCAGCATAGCATGGCTGGCCCACACCCTCTCCTGCCACAGCAGCTCGTTTGGCTTTCTAAAAGTCTGGCATAGCAAAACAGACAAAGGGCCTGTCTTTTTCTGCTTGTCCCAGCAATCTGTTGCCCTAGTTAACCTGCCTACAACTTGTGCTGGGTCATAACCATGTGATGAAGGCTGCCTCTGCGGGTTTTTAATTGATTAAAGTAGCTCTTCATTCTTAGAACAAGAGGAGACAAGAAGGACAAGAGAGGCAAAGCTTTAAGTCTCAGGGAGTGAAATAAATAAATTAGAAAATATTTTGGTTCAGCTTCGGAATAAAATTCTTCTTTGTTTCAAGGCCTCACAAGATGATGTGGACCAGAAAACTGTTATTACCACAGAAACCTGTGTATGAGGCAGAAGATTCAGAAATTGAATCTAAATCACATTATTAGCTTTAGTGCTCTGGTAATGCAGTAAAAACATAAACCAACAAATAGCTGTCTAAGGTATTTCAAAGAAGCCATCAGTGAAACTCTGAAAGAGAAAAGGCAGTGTCTACAGCCAGTCATTACTCAAAACAAAGAGAATTTCTCATGACTAGTGTATGGAAAGGTATGAGCATCACACAAACTGAATTTCTCATGCCATAGCTGTGAATTTACTGTATGGGGGCATATTCATCAGTAATGATATAAAAGCTCTAGGGCAGTAGATACTTTATCAAAAATCAGTTTTTCAACAGTATAAAACAAACAAATAACTGCATTCTTGATCTCTGAGGAGAATCACATCTGACATTCTTCTAAATCTAGAGTTCACGTGTGGTTTGTGACTTCCTTGCTTGAAAGCCTAGGGAGCTATCTTCCTAAAATTGGCAATTAACAAGGTATGCTGCTATAATCATTGAATCACTTAGGTTGGAAAAGACCTTTCATATCATTGAGTCTAACCATGAATCCAGCACTGCCAAGTCCACCACTAAACCATGTCCCTAAGCACCACATCTACACACCTTTTAAATACCTCTAGGGATGGTGACTCAACCAGCTCCTTCAGCCAGTCCTCACAGAACTTGTGCTCCAGACCCTTTACCAGCTTCGTTGCTATTCTTTGGATGCATAATATGTGGGATGTTAGTCTGAAATAAATAGGAAAAGGGATTTTTATCTTGGACATGAAGACAGGAGGTCTTTGAGAGCAGAAGCCAGAGGAAGGGTCTTTGTCAACACTGATGGAAAAGTCCCAGGAAGAAAGTGTCCAAGAAGATTATGGAAATAAAATGATAAGCTGAGATAAAGGGCATCACACCAATCTGCTGACATCAAAACAAATGGTGAAAAAGGAAGTGAAAGCTTAGGATGAAGAGGAGAAACCCTGTTTTTACTGGACCTAGCAAAGAAGGCACAGAAACAAAGGATGGATCTTGTTCCTATGAATTTGCAAATTACAGTGCAAGAAAGCAGACTTATGTTATTGCAGCCACCAGTGTCTTCTTACCTTAATTTCTTCACATTAATATTTCTCTCCATTTCATCCTTCCCTGTCTTTTCAGAGGATATTTTGAGGCCTTTTGATATTCCAGCATCCAAAGCTGTATGAGCATTACACAAGGAGCAGATGCAGTTCTGTGGTCTCTTGGGATGTATAATCATCCATCCTCTCTCCTGATGTTGCTGCTGTCACTCTGTGGGGAAATGGGGCAGGGTCTGCTGTGTATCCTGTGTCAATGTGATACTACAAATGCATTGCAGAAATGTATCTGTAACAAACACTTTATTGATATCCATAATATTTTAGAGTCTAGAGACTTGCTATTGATCATAGCAACTGGTATTCATATATAAATATGCCAATATCAGTCATTGTCTTCCAACTCCACATATTCATGCTCAATGGCAGCAGAAGCAACAAATTTTTCCTTGGGGCTGTCGGCAATCCAGCTCATCTGTCATTTTTAAATGGACACCTGGGGTAGATTCTGTCCAAGGAAAACAAATCAATACAGTTAGTTACACTAAGTGCATTTGAACAAGGATACTTGAAGGGGGAGAAGAAAAAGGTGCTGCGACAAAGAAAATGATGGAGAGGAGAGATATGTGTGCTGCAGGCTTGGCAAAGGCTGGGAAAATGACACGCAGTTTAATCTGTACCTTGGGAGTGAGGAAGGGATTGAGGATGAGGTGAAGGGAACTGTATAAGGGACAACAGGGCTGAGGAGGAAACTGAAGAAAAACAAAAGCTTAGGAAAAAGAGAATGTAAAGTAGTGGATCTAAGATGGGTCCCCTGGGTTGAAGCAGAGGAACCAATGCCACAGACGCTGGGAAGGCCTGGAGGATAATCTTGTCCCTAGCCTGGTTGATTTGGGAGCCGTTTTTTGGACCTTGAAGCAAATAGGGGATTCTATAGCCCATGTCACTTATGCTGCTATCATGGTTTCAGTATGGCAATAAATGTCACAAGAAGAGAAACTTGTGCAAGAGCTCTTGGAAATGGTGAAGGAAAAAATTAATCTTGTATGTCTTGTTTTATAGAAGTAGATGATATAGAAGGTAGGGTTTACTTTCTTTGCAAGCATTACATTTTATCACTGGGTAGGACTGGTTGACGTATTTTCTATTTCAAAATGTTCATGTTTGATGGTATAAAAATAATAGGCTTTTCTGTAGAGTAAACATGTCACTTTAGATGAACATCTGATCTGAGCAGATTGAGGTGACTGATCAGTACAGTCAGTGGGACTGCCTTAAAATAAATACATTTGGATGGGAGAAGAAAAAGACGCCACGGGAATGGAAATTATACCGGGGGTTGGGGGGGGGGGGGGGGGGGGGTGTGGCCGGGTGGGCCGAAATTTTACATGCACCAAACAGCAAA
>JAWWEU010000081.1:42003789-42061951 GCA_035583155.1 Acropternis orthonyx | reverse complement strand
TTGGGGGGGGGGGGGCGGTGGGAGGGGGCGGGGGTTTTCCAGCACATAAAACATTCACCTGTTTAAGTAGTCTGAAATAAATGACAACATGTTTGTATCTTCCAGGTTATAGTGCAAAGAAGGATACTTACGGTGTTTGTATAACCACCCTATGAACAAACAGGTCGGTATCTAAGGTAAATGGGTTTGATGTTTCAAGTAACTTGGGAAAGGGAATTTCAGCATATAATATACATGGGCATTTTTACAAGTGTGCATTTCGCTTAGTTAATATGTTGGTGGCATGAAGAAGTCGAGTCCATTTTCCTTTCTAGGCAGGAATTCCTTTTACTTACAGGGAAGTTGTAGAAAGTGATCCTTCCAATGTGCTCCTGTGTGGCCCAGTGTACTTAACTGGGTATGGAAAATATGTATTTATGCTGTTTCTTGCTTCAGGCTGATGGTGTTCTAATGATGGAATGCAACCATTTTTTGATACTCCATGAGCATTTTTTAATTGGCTTTTTGCCAACAAGTGCACAATGATAGCAAGAGCTCCTTAGGTTACAACTCTGTTTAAAATGTGGAGTGAATGAACTCCTCTCTGGTGTCTCTACGGATTTTGTGGAATGGACAATTATGACTGTATTGCCTGGTACATGTGTGAGTCGTAGATGAGTGTAGCTAAAAGTACATCCCCGTGCTTCCCATCCAGTTATGTGGCAAGGTAGCAAAGGTGTTGACTGTGTGATGACTTCAAGGGAGCATGGAGTGCAAGTTGTCCTTTTGATATACAGAATAGCTCTGATGAAATTGATTGCCAATGGGAGTAGATTGTATGAGGAATGTCTTAAGGGATCTGCCCTTACCTTATATGCTCCCTTTCATTTCTGAAAAGAGAAGTCATCTGTGATGAAGACAAATCCCAGTACCAGGGAAGCACATGAGAAATTCAACAAACCAAGATTTCCATTTCCCCTTTACAAACAGATGCAGCAGAAAATATTTAATCAGTCAAAGCTTTAGTATTAATAGTCTAATGTTATTATTGCTTTGCTTTTTAGTAATGCTTTAGTTTTTCAGAGGCATTTGCCCTGAGTGTTTTTTTCTTAGATGATGACTTATTTTTTTCCAGCACTGGTGTATAATCCAGGAGTGACTGGTATATATTAGGTTACAAGCATAGTTCTCTTTCAGTCACTTTACAGTCATAGATATATCCTTGTACAAATGAAAGCTAAAGAAAAAGACTTTTTCTCCCCTTAAAGTTATCCAGATGGTTATTTGCAAATGTGTAGTTAAAAATCTGCTGTCTCTTTTAAAAAATGAGTTGGTTTGTATAAATACTTCTAATTAATACGCCCTGACATCGTCTGCAGGTTACAGTGTAGGTGTTAACGTATTTTCTAATAGTAAAAGAAATATTTCATTCTACCATTTATGCATTGTGAATGTGATGTTTGAATGCCTCAGAATAGTAAAGCAATTAACAGAATTAAATGAATCACCAACGTGGTTGGTAATTTTCTCTTAAAACTGACTGATGATAAGATAATAAAGCTATTACCAAGCCAAGAAAGAAAGTATTGCAAGAGTAGACAGGCAGTAAACAAGGAGCCCATATGGATTTAGAAAAGGGAGTTAATGAGTGTGAAAAATGATCGTTTAGAAGTGAAATGTGTCAGACTGAAATGAAGAGCCAGTGTGAGTTAGTTTTCACAATAGAAATAGGAAGACAAAGAAAGCAGTAGCAGTGGGTGTGAAGCTAGTCACAGAACAAAACAGATTTCTTTCTTCTTTTTGAATGTGAACATAGATGTTGGATCATGGGTACAGAGGCTGAAGAACCAGTGGGGTTTAGAAAATGGAAACTGTGAAGAAGCATTTGTTCTGCCTTCTCCCTCAGCCCTCTGGCTCTGGTTGGAGCCAAGGAGACGTGTTGCAGTTACAGTGGGGCTGACCCAGTGTGCTCTGACCAAGGACTGTAGATCACCCTTCAGCGCCTGTCCTCAGCACAGGTTGGCACTGGCAATTGCTGAAGTTGCTGAGCAGCACTGGTATATTCCACTCTCAGTATGGAGGAATTAGGGAGATGGGAGTCAGAATAGATCACACCAGGCTAAGTTGATACTACGCCAAAACAAAGGGTTCCTGAAATGAGAAAGGCAGGAAAGTTCTCCTTGTGTTCTCCTCTGACACTTCTAAGCTTGCCATCTCCCACCAGCTGCCTCTTTCCTCCTCAACCCCTGTGGAGGGGGAGAAATAAGGATTTCTGACATGTGGATTGCCAGTATTTGTAGGTACTGAATGGCCTCTTGGGGTTAAGAGCTGTCTGGTCAGGGACACAGAAAAATAAAGGATGAACAGAAATTACAGGAAAGCTAAACCACATTTGAATTCTGAAAAACTTTTCTAGAGGATATGGACATATAAATAGCCTTATCATTAGTATGCATATTTCATGTCACCTTTAGGTTTGTCCAACATAACTATGCTAGATTTACTTAGATTTAGTAACTTTTCTTCGCAAAATCTTTGAGTTAAACTGTGTATTTTATAATTTAGATGTAGTGCACAGTGATAATAGGCTCCACATTCATATGCACACACACATGCACACAGACATACTTCATCAGCAGTTAGTAGAAAGATGCCCACTTTGAAGGTCTTAAAACCTCCTTTTTTTTTTTTTTTTTTTTTTTTTGCTGACGCAGCCTGTATCTCTTATAGACACCAACCTTGCACCTCTGGCAGAAGCATGCAGCTGCACTCTGCAGCCTCCATCGCTGTGTTGTGGCTGCGTTGTAGGATCCTTTGGGAGCGCTGAGTGTGCACTTGCCCCAACCTGCCTGCCCACTGCAGGCATTTCCTGAGGTGTGGGAGATGGTGAGCATGCACCTGCACGTAGGTACTGTGGCAAATGAGCAGACTGAGGCTGAAATCTGGCATCATTAGCATGACAATAGAGACAAAACCCTTCTAGACAATAAAAGGTTAGTGGTTGCAAAACGCCAGGCAGTTCTTGAGGAGAACATGGAATTTTCATGTAGTATAACTAGTTGACGAAATTATGAGTCTCAGCTGATTCAGGGCTTCAGGCTTTAAGACGCAATCGCTGAATCCTTTCACATTCCTTAAGTGATTTTTCCCTTTTTGTTGTTGCAGGATGCTCACCAGAACTCCCAGTGTTGTTGCCCAAGTGTTCCTTTTTCTAAGCGTAGCTCTTGTCATTGCTATTGCAGTGATTCAGATACATCAGCAACAGATCCTCTCCCCAGGGCTTAAGGTAAGTCAGAATACCTCAGGAAGGAGAACAATGTTTTGAACTGGTATTTAATTTAATGTGCCTTTCAAAAGTAATTTTTATGGCGTGATTCAAATGAGCTTAAGGCCATAAATTAATGTTTAATCACCTATTTCTCATGGGAAAACTGAAGCTGAGAGAAAAGGAGAATCCGTCAAGAGTCAGTGGCAAAGCAGGAAAATCATTCCTTAATTCCCTCTCTGTGATGCCTATCACACGATGTCTTCTCCAAGACTGAAAGACCAAATAAGGAAAATATCTCACACCTTTTTTTTAAAATATATATTTGCCAGAGATTGGAAGTAATTTTAAAATAATTTTGAAGTGGGAAATACCCAAAGTTTAAATTATGCCCCCAAGCACAGCTGGGAAATTTATGCTGACATTCGTTGCAAACTGCTCCTGTGTATCAAACGTTTTTGGGCTTTAAGTGTACACTTCATGATTTGCCACATGTTGGGACTTGCTGGATATTAACAGAAGCAAAGTAGCATCGTGAGGGAAGCAGGTCAAACTGGGAAAGACAAACTGAAATACTCAGAAGTTCGTCTTTGCCTTGTGCTACTGGAACACGTGCACAGATTCTTCAATGAGAGATGTACACAACTGAGGACAAAACTAGAAATTACACTTCTAGAGGAGCTGTGCAGTCTGGCATTTTGAGTTGTTTTTTTCCCACGATACCCTTGTCAGATTGTTCTTTGAAGTCCTTTCTACCTTGCCATCCAATTTAACTGGATAGTTCACATACTGATAGTGATAGGCTAATGCCTCATTACACTTTATGGGACTGTAAACACCTCTGGCTTTGTCTGAATCCTTTGGTGGTGTGTGAGTCAGACAACGTATTCTGATACCCTTTTTATGTGTTTGTGTGGTGTGGCAGGATGCGTGTGCTGGGATCTTGCATGGGGACACAGTGTTTAAGTATATGCTTTGTTGTGCCCCAAATTGCTACTTGCAGCAGCCTTACATTCCACCTGTTTTCATGCAAGGCAAGACTGGACTGACATGTATCCCAGCTGAAGCCAGGGCAAGGCTGAAGCCACAATCCAAAAGACAGCCTACACATCTCTTGTGCTTGTCATTGATTCAATTTCACATCCAGAATGATAAAACTGCTTGCCTTACTCTTTAAGGAAACGTTGGAACCACCTTGACCCTCTGGAGCTGGTTTAGGTGGGGAGGTCTGCTTGCTGAATCACCACGGCTTTGTGGCTGGTTCTGGAGGAAGAATGGTGGTTCCTCTGCTAGCTGTGCCTTGACTTTGAACTTGGTTTTGGGCTGTAAGCCTGCTAATGCAGGGGATATGGAAGACCCTATGTTTGATTCATGAGATGCTGAGTAGTCCTCAGTGAATGATTAACATTCACAAGAAATAGTTCTTTGAGAGCAGATGGAGAACCTTGGTATGCCAGTGTGAAACCGTCCTGTACCTGGCTGATATGGTGGAGCCTGGAAATGGCAGTGTCCTAAAGTTAATGGTCAATGAATATTAAATATGGCAATGACACGATGAAAACAGACTCTTTGCAAATGGCCTTGTTCTTCTGTTACTACTCTTTGTGTTTTCTGTGGCATAAAAGCTCTTTCCCAGGATGTACATTGAGGGCATCCATTGTGTCACAAGAGAGAAATTATTTGCTATGCCACTGTTGTTGCAGAATTTAATATTTTGATTCTATGGTGGTTGGGTTATCTGAAGATTGAGCCAATGATTCGTGAAGGAAGGGCCTGCCCAGGTGCATGAGGATAGGGCACTGAAAGAACTCATGACTCACTGACACACACCATGAAGTCAGAAGGGTGATGAAGACAGCACAAACATCCTTAGTGACATAGTTTGTGGATAAAGCTGGAATTGTAAGTGAAGCTAGCTCTGAATGTAAGGGGCCTTTGTAACAGTAAAAAAACTTGTGTTTGTCTACTGATGTTTTGTGAGTCCTGATGGAAAAAAAGTCCTATACCTTTATTATCCTATTTTTCTTTAAATTGCCTCTCCAGGTGCTACATTATTCTACACCTACATTTTGCATGTCTCTTTTGGCTCTTAAGAAGTGTTCTGCCTTGTTTGGGGATGTTATACTTGATTAAAAATTTTCAAGCCTACGTAGCTGAATTGAAGTGCACTTTGAGCATAAACCCACTTTAGTGGCCTCCATCTTTCCTGTAGCTGGGTTAGCTTCTCAGCTTCTCTTGGCAGTGTCCAAAGTGATTGGAAGGCAGGTGGCTTCTCGTAACTGTGACTGCTTTAAGGATTTGAGCATCTGTAGGTCCTCCAAAGGGAAGGGTATTCAGGCTGAAGAGGTGATTAATCCCAGGCCTTGTTGTTGCTTCCCTATTGGGATTACTATTCAGGATGTACCTGCAAAGCCATTCCTAAGAATATTCCTTCTATGTTTAGGCCACCACAACATTGGTTGAATGAACAGCATGAAACTGCCTCAGCAACAGTGGAGGTGGTTGTCACTCACGCTGGTAGCTGTGTGAGCAGGGGTACCCTCTTGCAAGGGAAGGACAAACAGTTCATAGGGGAACATGTAGTTGTGTCTTTAGTCAGCCCAGCTGCAGCTAGGAAAAAAAAAAAAGAAAAGATGTATTTAGAGACACAAAGTCTGGTTTATTGTTACCTTGCTTTTTGTTTAGCTCCTGGTAAGTGTTTGCAGTAGTCACAGTGTTCTGCCAAACCCAAGAGGCAAAATAGTGCATTTACTTCACGCTGTAGTCAGCGTGGTCACCTCTCTGTGGGAGGTACATGGGGCAACAGTAAATCCCATAAATAAGCATTCCTTAAAGTCACTTTCCTTCCCCCCCTTCTTCTTGCTTCCTTCTACTTGACTAGGAAATGGAACTCTGCAACTTTTCTGGGTTGGTGTATTCTCTCTGTCTTGTCTGACTAATTATTCCATTCTATTTTCTTCCAGCTCTGCTCGGGCATGATAGTTAGCTATAAAAGTAGCTAACTTAAAAGCATGTGGTTGGCATTTTGAGCTGACAGAGACTAGATTTAATTAATAGCCCTTGAGCAGATTGACCATGACTGTGTTATGTACCTCCAGAGTGGTCATCTCTCTTCCAAGGAGGGGGAATACACTGGAATTATCTTTTGCTAAAGTAGTTACTGAAACAGAACATGATGATGTAGTGGTTTGATAGTATCTGTGGAGCCTTTCATCTTTTTGTGGATATGGGTAAATATTGTCTGCATAAATATAAATGAAATTTTCATTATCTGACGGTCCTCTACGAAACAGACTAGACTGGTATTGCTGGTATTCTTTGGGGGCCTGGAGTTTGTAGGATTACAGTAGAAGCTGGGAACTAATCAGATGTGGAAGCTGGTTTGCCACCTGAAGCAGTGATCTCTCTCAGTCAGACTTGAGGCTCCTCAGGGAGGCAGTGGGATGAAATCTGTCAGCCTGCTACAGGGGCTCTCACTGCTTTCCAGTCAGATGGAGGCTCTCATTTTTAGTATTGTCAGGCTCCTGGCCATCTGTCTGTTCTAAAACAAAAAAGGTTGACAGAGAAATGAACCCTGCACACTGTGTGACTCCTACCAATTAGATGACTTTGGAAGAGAGGGGCAGCTGAATGTACTATCAAGGATCATAAAGAGGATTAGCAGAATTTCAGTTTTCTTCCCTTCATGAGATTGCCTTCCCAGCTGCTACGGTTTTCTGCTGCCATAAAATATGGGAAAGGGGAAAAGACTGGTCAGGTGAGCAGTGGGACAAGGTGGAGTAACCTGTGCTTTAATCCCACAAAGAGTTCAACACAGCTTTGGCAAGTAATTTAAATATTTCTCATTTATTTCATAAATAATCATGGGGTAATATTGATTCTCTACTCCTTGTTGTCTCACACTGGCACAGCCTGTTCTCAGAGGCAAACTCTCAGGTGGACTGCCTAAACCACTCAGTGGGAGAGGTTTATGGGGCAATTAGAGAAGAACCACACTTGTTACATCATTCTTACTGTTGACTGTCATGTACTTTACCTCTTTGCTTGTAGCTTTACGGATCCCTTGTGCATCCTTGAACCTAAAGCCTGTGCTTATGTATCAAACCCTTCAATGTCCAGGGAGTGGGCTGGGATAATGGGAAATGAACTTGCTGCAAAATCAGGTCCTAACACAGTGTTATCTGTGTGTCAGTGCGGATTTTGAACATGATCCTGAGAGGAGATGAGCATTCTCCATCCCCACTGAATTAATTATTGAAGACACGTAGTAGATTTTGATTTGCAGCCAGATGCATTCTGTGCTTGGCTGCTGAATTCATGCTTAAGCGCCTAACACTGCAATTAATCTCTTTTAAATAAATACACTGTGCATACATTTTCTGAAGTGTTTGGTGGTGCAATGAAGTACAGCTGCATATGGGCATTTAAGCTGTCACCGTGTCTTCATCTAATGTATTATTTTTTTCTCCCCAGTATGGAATAGTCCTTGATGCTGGATCCTCTCGAACTACAGTCTATGTCTATGAATGGCCAGCGGAAAAAGAAAATGACACAGGAGTAGTAACCCAGACCTTCAAATGCAATGTGAAAGGTGAGTTTAAATGGAGTTTCCTCAGTTTTTTCTAGCCTCACTTATACTGGTTTTTGTCTTTTCCACTGTGTTCCCTTTTCAGTTCTGGGGAGCAAGAACTGTTAAGTCTATGTCTGTATCTGTCAGCACTGGTTCTTTTCCTACTGATAGAGCAGGATGTTCTAATCTTCGTAATAGAGGAGAAAATTATAGCTGAATCTGATTTACTCCATTGCAGTGCATAAGCAGTGCAGACAGACTTTAACCTACAGAGAATTGGGACCTGTAAATGTTTAGTCCTTGTGTTTCTTTTAAAATAAGAGTAAAATATATACTTTAAAATAGGTTGGAATAAAAAGTGTTTGAGAAGGATGGGGATCTAGCCCTTGTTAGATGTCAGCCATTAAGCTCCTCCATATTACTGAACTAGGAAGCATCTAGTAAAATTATCAAGTAAAATAGCTAAATTGGCAGAACTGTTTCTGACAGGGTAGTTGTATCAAAAATGTAGGTCTGACCTTTGGCTTAGGCAGACCTGCAGCTGTGCACTGCTAGAAGGTGTCCCACAGGTGCCACTGGCTACCTGCCTTGACTTTTATCTGAGGTTTTGATTTGATTCCTTGCAGACAGACTAGGCTGACTGTTGCTCACACTCCAGTATGGTTCAGTAGAAGTTCTAATGGCTTGTTGTGGATTCCTTCATAGCAGCTTTTGAAACTCCTAGAGAATTTCAGTGACATTTGACTAAGCTTTCAAAGATATGAAAATTCCACGCATTTTGTGAAGATAGTGGCTAGGTAAGGGAGAGAAATCCCTTATTAAATAGTAGTTAATCCATGGGGGATTTCTGCAGGAAGCCCAGCTTTGTAAATTACACTGCTTTCAGCAAAGTGAGCTTTAAATTATCCTCTTAAGACACCGACTTCAGCACGAACTTCGTTTCGTGTACTGGTTTTGGTTTGCAAGTTAGGTAAGAGGACAAGGTGGGGCAACTCAGGAAGTCTCAGTGTAGTTTTTTTGATCTCTGATAGTAACCGTGGCATTCAAAGAGAATTTTTTCCTTCTGTCTCAGTCATGATCTCACATAATCTTGCATCCCTCTTTGTGTCTCGAAATAGATGCTGGAGATGTAGCCACAGAAGCCCATGAGTAACTAGGAATATTTTATGGGAGAGGTCCCCAACTAAGCTGTGGGTGACAGCATTTAAACTGGGGGATGGTTCTGGGCAGACTGAGTGGCAGACTTTTGCACACCTGGTGAACTTTGAAGGTGAAATGATCAACTACTCTGTAAGCTCTGTGGTGGTTTTGTGATGTCATTTCTGCCTTTATTAGGTACCTCTGTCCCTGTGTGTAGGAACCAGCCTCAAATCAAAACCCCTTCTGTATAGTCCAGTTCATCTGCCCTGGTAAGGCTCTAAACATGAACAAGGCAGGCATTGTCCAAAACAAAATGGTCACTGCCTTGTGACCTGCTTTGTCTGAACACTGGGAGATGGAAGTTGCTGCCACCAAGGAAGTGGGAGGCAAGAGCAGCTGCTGAGGATGTAAAACAGCACTTACTGCTCTGTTTTCCTCTGGTAACAGCTCTCCTTCCAACTTCACACCTGTTTGTGCTAGACTTCTAGGAAGTCTTATTTCAAAATCGGGCTGTGAACATCTAATGACATGGTAATGTTTATGTTTAAGTTCACAGTGTCAGAAAAGGAGTTGGGGAATGTGGAATCTGTAAAGTCTTACGTATTTTTCTTCTGTTTTTATCAATGCAGTGTGACTAAACATAAATGGTTTCTCATTTCAACTTGGTAAGAGCCATCTTTTCCTTAACGTGGGATCAGGTCATGCAAGAAATGGCTGTTACTGGAGGAGTAGATGGAGTTCAGATGGAATTGTTCTCTATGAGGCAGTGGCTTCATGGGAATGCCTGGATTTCTCCCCATGCAACTTTCTCAGTTAGGGAATTTTAGTAAGGAATGTTTTTATTCACACCCAGGTTGAGCCTGAGATGGTGCTTGTCCTTGGAGTATTGAGCAAGGCAGGAAAGACTTTGATGTTAATTGTTCAAATAGTTGTGCCTTATGCAGCATGGTGTAACACTCATTCCTGCTCTTCGAAATCTGGAAAGCTGTTCAGTGTTCATTTTGGAAAACTTTGAGCTGTTTAGTAGTTAATGACCCAGTGCAGTCTTGTCCCTCTATGAATTCAAGAGCCATTTCTATGCATTTCGAAACTTCACCAGCAATTCCTTGCAGAAGCTTCCTTATTTGATTTTCAGTTGAGAGCTGTGAGCTATAGAGGTGCCATGGTGTCCATGACAGTTGTAGGAAACCAGATTAGAAAATTTTTGTCTTAGGTTGTGGAAGGAGGGATTTTCTGTACCTCAGCAGATCAGAGAAATTGTACATCCATTAGACATGCTATTTTCTACAGCATCTGCCACGAGTAAACCTATTTTCCTCATGAATACAGAACTGCTGTCATTGTGTTGTTATGTGGGTATACAGTATATCCTACTCTAGGTATGGTACTATAGGTGTATATGTGCACACATAGAAATACAGGTGGGCAGTTTGCAGGTGTCTTCTCTGTCTCACACAGCTGAGACAGTCACTACGTCCTTTATTCCAGAAGTACTCCCAGTTTTCAGCCATCCTGCCCTTGTTTGCAATTACAGGACTGAAGGGGGTAATCTCTTTCTCTTAACACCTGTTTACTAATTGGGCTAATTTGTAGTTGGCAAAGCAGAATGAAATCAATCTACTTGTTCCCTTTTAGGCCCTGGTATATCCAGCTATGAGAGTAGCCCTGGAGCTCTTGCCAAGCCTTTTGATGACTGTCTGAATAAAGTCAAGGAGAGAATACCGGCTCATCTGCATAAAAACACTTCTGTTTATCTGGGGGCTACAGCTGGCATGAGGCTGCTGAGGTATGGCAGAAACTTGAACTCCTCTGTATGCATACTAGCATAGCAGTCTGTGACAACAGAATGTGAAAAATGTACTGGATGCATTTTTACCCACTGGAAATTGGCCATCTCAAAAGGAAATGGAACCCAGCCAATTTAATTTAATTAACTTTTTTGATAGGGAAAGTGGGTCTGCATAGAATTCCTCTGTTACGCTGTATTGAAAGGAAATGCTTCCTTTATTTTGGAGAAGACAAGAGTTCAATTTTCTGTTTCACATCTGCCTTGAAATAAAGTGTTATGTAAACAGATAATGTTTGGGCACATCTGTGGGCAGCAAAGGCATATTGAAGCTAGACACTGAAGAGTTCTCTGAGTGTGGGTGTAATGTGATGTGGGTTTTGGGGTCTGTCCACGGCTTTAGCCCTGGCACAGATGGGCTTTTTATATTTGTTCTGTGGCAAAACACAGTGGTGAGAAAGGCTCCAGGACTGTTTTAATCACTAGTTGTCATAAAAGCACTCAGTTCACTAAAAATAAAGGTGTATATAAGAAACCAAACACCCATGAACTTGTATGATGTATGAACATGTATGATAAAGAGTGAAGTTTGTATGTACGGGGGGAGTGGCTTGCTGAAACGATTCTGGATACTTGGCTGTTCCCTGTCATAACCTTCCCCTTCAGGGAAACAATGCCTTTTTTTTTTTTTTTTTTTATTAGCTTATTACAGGATTCGCCTTGAATTGCTAGTCAGTGAACAATAAAGATGAAATTGCCTTTCCAGATGCTCAGTGTCTCATGTTTTGTGAATTGCTTAGGTTGCAAAATGAATCGGCAGCCAATGAAGTCCTTGCAAGCATTCAAAACTACTTCAGAGCACAGCCTTTTGAATTTAGGGGTGCGCAAATCATAACTGGGCCAGAGGAAGGGGTGTATGGATGGATAACGGCCAACTATTTAATGGGCAATTTCTTAGAGGTGTGTGGAAAAAACTGCATGCTTTTCTTTTTGCTGTTTCTCTCTTAGAAATGAGAATTTTGAGAGGACACGACTGTTAAAGCATTATAGACTTTCATTTTGCACTGAAATCTCTAATGGGGTCTTTTTGTGGCAGTAATAGAACAAAGCAAACATAAACATAAATCAAAGACTGTTGTTAAAGGAACGTGCTATGGCAAAGGTAGAATTGTGGATCCATTAAAAAGAACTCTTCCCTAAATGACATGATGCCTTACCTAAAGACAAAAAGGTAGATTGCTCTTAAATGCATTGGTATGTTAAGTGTGACAGGTATTGATTGTCTTGACAGTGGTGCCAACTAAAGGATGTTCTCTTCTGCTCTTCTGTGACTTCCTCAGGTGGTTGCTGTCCCTGCAGCCCTACTGGTGAAGGACCTGCAAGGCTTAGGGGGTCTCCAAATTGTTTAGCAGTGTTGGCTTACCTGTCTTAAGCAGACAAGACTGTTTGAAGCACTGAGGGTGGTTGATGTGGCCAAATGTGCCACAGCTGAGCCAGAAATCATTCATACACAGTTCATTCCAATACTGCTGAAAAGCTGCAGGCTCTGGAGCAGTAGTCTACAATACCAACTGTCTTGTACAGACCAAGTGATACCAATATAAAGATATCTATGCTGTCCTGGAACTCAGAATAGCATCAGGCAGGAGCCTCATAGCAGGGAGGGAGTCAGATGTTGGAACATTCCTTTTGACATGCAGATATTCAGTATAATTTAATTCAGAGTAAAAGCTGTACCAATTTGATCAGCAACTGCTCATCTGCATTCCTGGCAGGAGTGTGCTGGCCTTAGCTTTAACTGCGCTTCTTCCAGATTGTCTCGCTAGGCTGAAAGAAATTTCAGCCAAACTGCTGAGTATTGTTAGCTGTCCTGGTTGAAAGGCTCCTGTTAGATCACAGTCATTATATAAGCAGGAATTACGTGTTGGTGCTGTGAGTGGTTGTTCACGGTGAATGTGTTGCTGACTTCCAAAGTTAAGAAAAACAGAATTGGAATCACACATTCTGGAAGGGTTTTTCTTGTTATGTGCATTTCATGCAACAAAAATGGCATCATGAACTTCAGGGTGGTGTCAGTCTTCTACCACATGAATTTTAATAATCCAAATGTCAATTTCTGTGGCATATTCGTAAGGACTGCTGAATGGACTGCAGGAGGCTGTGAAACCAGTTTAGTCTAGAGAGTTGCATGAAGAACTCCATGTGGAATATCACTTGTAGCAGAGAGAAACTTTCACCTTTCTTGTGACAATGAGCTGAGAGTTAAGTTCTGCTAGAGGCTGTTTATGGGAATCTTTCACTGTAGAATTTTATTGTGAGTGTATTTCCTAGCCCATAAAGTTTCTTTTCCCCTCTTGGGTATACTTTCATCGCATCATGCTTAGTGAGTAATACTACATTAAATATGGAGATAGATAATCATAGAAAATCTGTATTTGGCACTGTGACTATGTAGATGAAGTACAGAACTTGGGAAGTGTTTTGGGCAATAGGGAAAAATGCCAGTTGAATGGATCTGATTTATTGCCGTTTCAGTGAAGGAAATATGCAGATTAGGGGTCCTTGTTCTTTTGATTTTGATGGAGATCTCGTTTGATTTGTCTGTGTCTTTCAGTCTATTTTCACTCTCTTTTTCTGTGTGATCTCTTAATATTCCATTCCTTTAATATTTCTTCTTGTCTCAAAACAAGTGAATGTTCATACTATTTCCATCCAGAATTGTTCAGTATCTCATGGGTATCTGAACTTCAGTTCCCTACATTCTAGGATAGACATTGTGGCTAGTTCTGTGCTTTGATCTTTGTGCTGTCCTAGTGAGTTGAATGCTACGCTGTGTTCCTTCTTCCATCTTTCAAGATAATTTCACTCTGTGCAAGTACATCCCTCTTACGTAAACATGTGTCCTTGAGAGCTATGATTTTTTTGGAAGGGGTGCAGGACAAACACAGGGAGAAATCTCAGTAAGTTAAGAGTAGAAAAGCTTGAAGGGAGGACAAGAGGCGATATTTCTAATTTGTCTTGTTTTTAAATTCACATGTAGAGAAACCTTTGGAGAACATGGGTCCACCCTTACAGAAAAGAGACTATGGGTGCACTGGATCTTGGAGGAGCTTCCACTCAAATTTCATTTATCCCAGAGGACTCTGAGGAGCACTTCAATAGCACCTTGCAAGTGAAGTTGTATGGTTACAACTACAATGTCTACACTCACAGCTACCAGTGCTATGGGAGGGATGAAGCTGAGAAAAGGCTTTTAGCATTGCTGCTCCAGGTCTGTTGAAGACCCTTTGCTGTGTTGCTCTTGCAGGTATTCAGTAATTGTCTGAGCTTGTGTTCCCTTCAGTGGAGTTTGGAGATCCCTGGAAGAGCTCGGTTGTGCTTTGTTGTGAACAGATGCACTTAGATTTCATACAAAGACCTTCATATTTGTTAAAAATTAGTGAGAGTTCTGTACCATTTGACAAAAAAGCCTGTATTTTGCTCATCTTGCCAATGAATTTTTCAGAAAGCAGTTTCTATGAATTACAGTGATCAGCAGTGTTGTGCTGACCAGTCATGACAGTGAACAAAAATATGTACATACGCAGTTTAAAAAGATTATTTAATGTCAAATTAGGTCTTTCTTGCTTTTGAGTAGTCTTATTGCTTGGGGTTTCTTGTGTTTTTTGTTTTTTCCCCCCCCTAGAAATCAAATGCCAGTTACAGTGTGGATAATCCATGTTACCCTCAAAATTACAATACATCATTAACGATGAAGTACTTCTCTGGCAGCCTTTGTACACAGTCTTTGAGACCAGCAAATTATTACCCAAACCAGCTTGTGAATTTTCATGGAACAGGAGACCCAGGTCTGTGCCAGGAGATGGTTTCCTTACTGTTTAACTTCACTGCTTGCAGAGACAGAGAAGACTGTCCATTTAATGGAATACATCAGCCAAAACCTAAAGGGAATTTTGTGGTAGGTTTGCAAACACAGCATTTCTTTTTGAGCTCGCTTGCTTTTGATTTCTGTAGTTCTGAAAATAACCTGTCATCTGCTCCTTTTGTATAGGCTTTTTCTGGATTCTACTATACAATTAATGCTCTGAATTTGTCTGGGCACTTTTCCCTAGATGACTTCAATTCAAGTATGTGGCTTTTCTGTTCACAGAGCTGGGCACAGGTAAATGGGTTATTTGGTTGGTTGGTTGGTTGGTTTTTTGGGTTGTTGGGGTTTTTCTTTTCCCTTTTAAATCTGTAAAAGAAGGACATAAAAATAATATGGACTGCACAAGTGTTCATAACCTTTCAGAAGGTCTATACCAACCTCAGCATTTGTTTTTCCACTGTGCTTCAAACCATACAGTATTTCTGTCTTACTTAACACTTGAACTAGGTTTCAAAATTTCATTTCACAGTTTTAGCCATGCTGTAGAGATGACATACAAAATTTAGAAACTGTCACATCCTCAATCTTCAGTGTGCAGTTTTGTGCTTATTTTCATTGTTTGCTACATAAGCTATGTCACTGTCAGTCTTTCTGAATCTCCGTGTCTAGTTGTCTACACCTTTACTTGGCGTTTCTGATAAATGCTACTAAATTCTAATTGGAATCCAAATATTCTCTAGTTAAAAAACTGAAAAGCATTTTGTTTCATGAATTACTTGTTTTTTAAAAAAACCCTTTTGCTTTCAGCTCCAGTTTACACTGCCTAAATTTGAAGAAATATATGCTAGATCTTACTGTTTCTCAGCAAATTTCATTTATTACTTGCTTGTACATGGTTACAACTTCAATGCAGAAACTTGGCCACAGATACATTTTCAAAAGGAGGTGAGTAATAATTATTTTCTCTTACTGTTATTTTAATGCAAAGAAGTTTAGAAGGAGACAAGATGCAGCAGACTACAAAAATCTAATGGTCATAAACAGCCTTTGTAATTAACTGTCCAATGTTTGGCATTTGACAAAGCCACTTTTCAAGCCTCAGCAGCAATTTCAGCCGGGTTCCAGGGGTCACAGCATTACTTGCAGACACTACCTAGATTCTTTTAAAGAAAGCTCAAACACTTGTGTTTTAAACATTTCCCCAGTTTGCCGAGGTAGTATCTTTCTCTGCTTAAAACACATCACCAGTCAAGGTCAGTTTGAGCTAACCCTGCTGAGCTGGAAAGCAGAACTCCATTTTTCTGTCTGCTGGCAGAGCCTTGGGGGAACTGGCAAAGTGGGTTTGTAGTCAGTCAGTAGTCATGAAGGAACTAGGACAGTTTTCATCCTCAGCTGGCTCATCCATCTGTGCTATAATCTGGCGCTCTGGAATAAGAATGTACTTTGATGGGGGATTTCAGTTGACAGAGAGAGAAGGCTTACAATATTTGTGCAATAGATGCATTCCCTTTCCTCTCTGCTAATGCACAAAGCCTTATTCTAAAACCATATCTCAAACTGTCTCTTAATGTCCATATAGCTTAGAAATGCTTCAGCAGTTGCATGCAAAACCAAAAAAAGAATAGGTTGTATATCTTTGTGGCCTATTCTTAAATGCAGGGGATACTGGCAAGCTGTGAATGAGTAATCATAAACAATGTTTTCTGAACAGTCGTATCTATTACTCATGCAGTAAGGAATCAAGTAGGATTTTCTTGCCTTGTTTTGACCTCTGGTGGGCAGCCATTAGCAGCTCTGGAGGAGTGTCCAAAATTCAGCTGTTCTACCAGGAAAAGAGCATAGATCTTACTGGTGGTGGGGTGGGTGGATTTGTCTTGATATTTAAAGGGGTACTGTATTGTTCCTAGCAGATAGGAGCAGCCAAACACAGCAACATTTTCCAGTATTTAGCCAAGACTATAAGAATACTGAGCAAAATAAAACCCCAGAAGTCTTATTTAAAATTAATCCCTTTGTTGCCTAGATTTTGCACTAGAGTAATCATGAAACTCCAAGAGGAAAAACTACATTCTCTTAACTAGCTCTGCCCCTACTAAAATAGTAGGATCTATGTTAGCTGATCAGCTGAGCTACCCCAGAATTACAGCACAGTCTCTCTAAGACTATGCTAGGAATAAATTTCCTTTTAATTAGTGAAAACAATTAATGAAAAGAACCTTAACCTGATGCTAGAATCTGGATGAGATCTAGAGCTAGATGATTTGCAAAAGTTAAAAGTTCTAAACCTCATGATGAGAGTTTTTCCCCTCTCTCAGTAATGAAAAACCACCTTGATCCATCTGGCCTCTTTGCTGTGTGTTCTATTCCAGTTCCTGTTGCTGTAGCTTTCTTTTTATCAGTTAAGCAATAGATATTGGGATATACACACATACAAAAAGGACCAAATATTCCAGGCCTTTATTGTCTCCTACAACCAGTAGCTGACAGCTTTGAAGGTGGTCCAAGCCCTTTGAAAAGGAAAACAACCTGTGTTCAGTGTAAACCAAATACATGTCTTGCAGCTGGCTCTCCAGGCTAGCCCTTGTTTGCTGAGTTCCACCAATTTATCTTTAAATGCTGCATGGCCCTCCCCCTTATTTTTTGACTCTGTTTAACAATAGGTTTTTTGGGGGGTTGAATTGTTCTTATTTTTAAGTTGTGGTTTGATCTGTAGGAGGCAGTGATGTATAGTTGCATGTTTCATATAAATAGGCAAACCATTACTGGAGCCTGGGCACGTGGGAGGAGGACAAGGGACACTTTACCCCTTGATCCTGTGATTATCAAATGGCAGGATGATGATTTAATGAAAAGGACAGTGGAAAACTGGTAAACTCTTTGCTCGGATTAGAAGGGGGAAAGACAGCAAAGCAGGAGGACCATGAAGCAAATACAAATATACTCCCTCTGCTGTTGTTTCACCCATTCCAGAACCGTTTTTCACTTACACCTATTTTTCAAATGGAAGTACCTAGTGTTGGTTCATTTGCAGGCACAAAACCAACCACAGAACAAAAGATAAAAAAGAGTTCCTGCTTTGAGGACTTTATCCTGACCTTCTCTTTGTCCATGTCAATGGGACTCTTTGAGGGTTTTTTTGTTTGCTTGAACTAAATTATATCCTAGGATTTGTCTAAGGTGAGGCACTAATTTTAGGAATTGGCACAGTAGTGCTGATTTTTGTTTGTTTGTTTAAAGAGTGTTTCTTGCACAGAAAATCCCATAACTGGCTGTCTGCATATATATCCATCCAAATACCTGTGTCTCACTTCTTTAGCCCAGTGACCAATTTCAGTATCATCCTTTGGAACTACAAAAAAAAGGGTGATTTAAAATGGTTCTGTATCTTCTTTGTATATTCCACTTAAGATTTCTCTTTGCTAATCTGAAGGGCAGTTGCCACTGTCAGAAATTGAGCTTTTGGAACCTCTTTTCTTTGAAAAATCCATGGGAATAGGACTCTTCTGTCTTTATTGCAGGTTGGTAACAGCAGCATAGCATGGTCACTGGGTTACATGCTAAGCCTCACGAACATGATTCCAGCAGAAGGCAAGCTGATCCAATTACCTCTGAAACCTCCTTTGTTCGCTGGGCTCCTCGTGTTCCTCACAGCTACGGCACTGTTGTGTCTCCTCTTCCTTGTTTACCTGTGTATTGTATCACATAATCGAAAGGACATCACTCGTGTTGAACATGTATTTATTTCAGAATGAATGAAGTTTACTGAAGACAAATCAAAACTTTCGTTGTGCTATTAAGTAGGACTTAATTTCGCCCTTCGTTTTTCAAAAATAAAGGCAGAAAAAAGGACTTCAGGACCAGAAGCATAAATAGAGACACAAAGGAATCTGTGATACGGTGAATTGGAGTGCTTTTGAAATATTTTGCCAGTTGTTCTGTAAACCTAATTTGTCCGGTGTGCAGCAGAGAAAACATGGGCAGATATGTCACTTTGCTTTATAAGGGATTACTAGCCTTTTCCTGCCAGGTATGTATTATTTTGTTGTTCATTAACTCTGTGCTAACTGGTAAACTGAAATGGTGATGGATTTGATCACAGCGGCAGTTGTTTAAGATAAAATTAAACAAGTCAGTAGGAACTGTGGGAGGTGGTAACATGGTAGCTGTCCTTGTGTGTGCAGTGCTGACACTAGAAGCCCTGAAGTAATTTGATTTCTGAAACTGGAACAAGCATTGGATAATGACAAGAACTGAGAGGGACAGCTGTGATAAAATTGTTTTTATTGCTGATCCCCACCACATAAAAGTGTAATAAACTGTCAACACCTCTCAGGACTTTCAAGCCTATCTTAAATAGACCTGTATCTTTTGGCACCATGGAGATCCCAGAATGCCTTTGCTGTGTTACATAAGATTTGCTTTGAAGGCGGAACAAAATGCTTTCATGCTTTAGTAACTGATCCTAAATTCAAATGTCTCATAGCTACCTCCAGAAGCCACTGGAGTTTTCAGTGTCCTTTTCTCTCTTACTTTCACAGAAATACTGTTTGTATGATCTCACAGTGAAACAGTGTTCTGTATTCCCCTCATATTGTTGGTCTCAGACAGTCACAGTCCATGCTGATTTGTCATGTACATATTATTTCAGCTGTCTGGATAGAGTCTCAGATCTGGAATCTTCCAAAGCATTAACATGTTAAGCCCTTCGTTCAAGGCCAAGACAAACAGGGGCCAGTCTGCAAGCCAGCAGACCACCTTTCCTGTAGTGGGTTCAGGAACACATTCCTGGAGCTGCAGTCATGGCTGTAGTGCCTTGGTCACCCCTTCCACTGTCGTGGCCCTGATGTTCCTTTAGCAACATTGGGATCTAACTAGCAGATGGTTCCGTCAAAACATATTAACTTTACAGCTTTCCTAGAAGTGCTGCTACCTTCATGCATCAAACAGCTGGCTTCCTTGAAAGCCCAGGCATCCTTCAGGAAACCCCTCATTCCCTTAAATCATAAGACTACAATTTGACCCACTGCTTGATTAGTTCTGCATGGCCACATTCCTTTTACCTGCCTGTTTGTATAGGTTTGGTGGTCTTCAGCTGGCTTCTGAAATAACCCTTGAAAAAGCTGCCTGTCACATCGTCTGCCATCTCACTTTGTACACTGTTTCTGTTAATTCCTTTTAATATTGCCATAACATGACCTGTGAAGCTGCAAGGGGAATAGAATCATAGAATGGTTTGGGTTGGCACATAATGTGTTTTCTATCTCAGCTTTATCTATTCTCTGTATTGATTAGGTTGTGAGATAGGAGAACAGTGGCCAGTATTTTTTTACCCATGAATAATGTTTTCAATTTCCGCCTTTTGTAGGAATATCACCTTCCTATTTACATTGGGTTGTGGAGTTGGGATTTTGTTTTCTTTTGTTTTGGTGTTGTTTTTTTTTTTTTTTCATAGGCTGACAGATGATTTTAAGGGAACTAAATATCTTTTAAATGGAAAAAAGAAAAAAGTTAGTGATTTTTCAAGTGGATCAGTAGCGAGGCCCTCTCTGTTGGTACACTGCTAAGGCCTGTCAGTCTTCTTGGAGCAGCAGTACTTAAAATAAGGCAGAAGGTATTATAAGATGATGGAATTCTCTGTGGCACTGAAGTTGCATCTCATATCAAATTTACTTCAGAATGCAAGGACGTTACAGAGGCTGGCATGAGATACAGGCTTCATCTTCTGTATGATGGATTTGTAACTGCAGTTACAGGGGAGAAATAAAAGACTGTTGGATGGGAACAATAAAATGCTTTCTTTGGTTGCCAAATTTCTGTTAAAAAAATAGTATTCTGGAATATGTACTTGACCTGGCCTCAGTGACCACAGCTAACTCCTCCCACGAGTGTGAGCTGGAACCAGATCAGCAGGGGTAATGTTGTCCTGCCACCTAGAACTGAACAGATCTCTGGGAGAGACAGGGAAGTTAACAGTACTTGGGAATGTATACAAACTGTAAGTTATTTATCTTTTTATACTCTTTAGTGCCTGCTTATGAAGATTAATAAAAATAAGTTATGAAAAGTTAAGTGTACTTTTTGGGAGTTTTTTTAATAACTTTTTCCCCAATACCAATATTTTCCTCCAGACAAGCTGTTCTTAAGAGAGGAGTAGGAAATCACTGAAATGGTTTCCTGAGTGGGGGTGGAAATTTTTAAGCTGCAAAACTGATCCTGTAAGGTTCTGGAGAGCACAGGTCTCATTATCTCCAGAATCCATGTTCTCAGCAAGGAAGTCCTGGACAGCACTGAGGCTGTGCTTCCCTCTGAGCTGGGGAGGAACTGTGGCTTCCTGGATTCAGGAGAGCAGGACTGGCCCTGACCCCCATCACCCTGGTGTATGGACACCACCTCAGTGATGGGATGGGATGGGTGGACAAAGGGGGAGCAGCAGAAGTAGCAGTGGGACATAAGGAGGTAGACAGAAGGGATGGGACACGGTGGGCGGGAGAGCACAGGCAGGAGGAAAGGGATGGAGGGTGATGGAGGAGCGCAGGAAGGAGAGCTGAGCCGAGTTAGGTGGGTAATGGAAGGGCAGAATAGAGGGAGGGGACGTGGGCAATCAAAGAGCAGGGATGAAAGGGGTGGGACAAGAAGGATGTTGGAGGAGCAAAAGAAGGTGTTGCCCACAAAATCGGATACGTTACATGGTGTGCAACAAGCCAGTAATTACACGTGAGAGAGACACTGATTATTTATTTCAGCCGTGCACACGGCTGGGTGCTCGGTGCTATTCCACACACCAAGAGCACAACCACCGGACTTGTGGTGCCATTATTTACACACAGAAATCCAGAGTCGGCAGCTTTCCTAGTTGTCCCCTCTGTTATGCTTGATTAGTAACTCCCACCCAGTGTATGTAACCTCAGCTAACTTCTACCCATGCTGAGGGAAGGGTCTTCATCTGGGCAGGGTCTTTTTGACCCGTGGGTGTGATTTTTAGTGTCATAATGACCACAGCTCAGCTATAGGGCGCACGGACCTCGAGTATTTTGCCGAGGTAGCACCAGCACGCCCCTTCCCTGCACGCTGGGAGCCCCCCAGTTGCGGTCTGTCCCTGCCCAGGGGAGCGCTGTGGGGCGGCGCCCTCAGCGCTGTGCCCGCCCGCCGCACCGCGCATGCCCCGCCCCGCCCGGCCCCACCGCGCAGGCGCAGTGGCGGCGCGAGGCTCCTCCCTGGCGCGGCGGGCCCGCCCCGCCCTCTCCGCCGCCGGGCCGCCATCATGGTACGTGTGGCGCGGCCGCCGCTCCGGGCCCGGGGTGGTCCGGGCGGCTCCCCGGGGGCTCCCGCCGCCCTCCAAAACCGCCCCCCCACCGCCCCCGCCTGCGGCTCCCTGCGCCGGGCCGGCCGGCGGCGTGGGAGGGGAGCCCGCGGCCGCCTCAGCCGCGCCAGGCCGGGCCCCGCGTGGGCCGCGCGTTGTGTGGCCGGGCCGGGCTCGGGCAGCGGCCCCTTGGCTCCAGCGAAGGGGTTTCGTGCTGTTCGAAAGCTTTCCAGTACCCGAAGGGAGCTGATGGGGCGAGAGTATTTACAAGGAATGACAGGACGAGGGGGAATGGGTTCAAACTGAAAGAGAGTACGTTTAGAGTGGAGATTAGCGAAAAAATTCTTTGCTGTGGGGGTGGTGAGGCACTGGGACAAGTTAACGTCGGGAAGCTGTGGATGCCACATCCCTGGCAGTGTTCATGGCAGGGTTGGATGGGGCTTTGAGCAACGTGGTCTGGTGAAAGGTGTCCCTGCTCACGGCAGGAACTAGGGGATCTTTTAGGTCCCTGCCAACCTAAATCATTCTGTGATTATTTCGGGAAACTCTTTTAAAGGCCCTGAGAGCCTTGAATCTGAAAATGACCTTGGGTGTGCTCTCATCTAACTCAATCCCTGCCTGCTCTCCCAGGTGTTCAAGCGCTTCGTGGAGATTGGCAGAGTTGCCTTCATCTCCTTCGGGCCACATGCTGGCAAGCTGGTGGCCATCGTGGATGTTATCGACCAGAACAGGGTAAGTTTTGAGTGCTGTGGCTTTATTTCCTCTCTTCTGCCTTGGCAGAAGCTGATATGCTCAGGCAGTGTGTATTGACCTTAAAGGAAATTTCCTGAGAGTAGTTTTTTTTTCAAACAAATTTAAGCAGTTGAGAAAAAGATGAACTTTACTAGCTGTTGTTTTTGAAATATGAGTAACAAGCTTTTTTTCTTTGGCAAGTGGTACATTCCCCTGTCTTCTGTTTCCTAGGAGTGGAAGTGGACAGGGGATGTCAGTTGGACTCTAAAACTTATCAATGGAATGTCATTAATATATGTGTAAAGCAAATGTTTGGGCTAAGAGACTCTTTTTGCTTGATGTTTTTGAAAAAGCTGAAAGAAAGAAAAATTAGTATGTCATCTTAGTTCTGTGTCCTTTTTTTTAAAGTTCAGTTTGTTTTTTTCCCCAAAGACAGGCCTTAATAGAGTTCTTTCTAAAGCCTGGGTTGTATAGGCAACACTTAACAATCTCCAGTTTTGCCCACATAACATGTATGTAAGTTTTGGATCATTGTTGTCAAGATGCTGCTCTCGTAAGTGAAATACAATGGGAAAACTGCTAAAATCCCCCACTTTTTTTTCCCCTTTTCAGGCACTGGTTGATGGCCCCTGCAGTGGTGTCAGGAGGCAGGCCATGCCCTTCAAGTGCATGCAGCTGACTGACTTTGTTCTTAAGTTCCCACATAGGTGAGTAGTTGGCTTTTTTTTGACCTGTGTAAAAAAAAAAACTCTGCTGTCCCTTCATGACTAATTCTTGCTAAGTCTAGAAAGTTCATATAAAAGTAAAAGTTTGGCAGACTGTGGTGTCAGAGTTGAATATACTGAAGTTTTCCTTACCAATATTGGCTAGTAGCTGCTGTTCAGGAGTAAAGGAAGTCACGCAATGGCCCAAGCAACTTGCAGGTGGTTCTGTGGTGGATGGTGTGATGGAAGCAGTTGCAGTGAATGCTGTTGCAGCTTTGCTGTTGCTGCTGCTTAGGTCACTGCCAGGCATTAAATAGGTTCCCTGCCTACAGAACTGCACTGGTATTGTAGGAGGCTGCACTCTGTTCTGCTTAGCTTAGTTACTGTATGAGTTTCTGTAATTAAGAAACAAAAATTGCTAAATTTCTGATCCTGAAGCAGTGCAAGGAATAGTTGGTCATCTGGAGTGAAGTGGGTTGAAAGCAGATCCCAGGGGGTTAGAATCACAGGTCACTGGCACAGGATTTAGTTGGAGGCCAGGTGGTGTCCCCCGAGGTTAAAATCTGGTCCCAGTGTTGTTTAACTTACTCATCAGTGACTTGGATGAAGGAGCAGATGCCTCCTCAGCAAGTTCTTTTGACAGCACAAAGCAGGGAGAAGTGGCTGATAGCCCAGAGTGCTGTACTGCCATTCAGTAAGACCCCTACAGACTAGAGAGATTGTCACAAAGGAACCTTCTAAAACTTAAGAAAGGCAAATGCAGGGTCCTGCATCTAGGGAGGGATAAACCCTTGTACCAGTATAGACTGACCAGTTGGAAAGAAGCTCTGCAGAGAAGGACCTGGGGGTCCTGGTGGACAACAAGCTGTCCATGAGCCAGCAGTGTGTCCTGAGGGCCAAGAAGGCCAGTGGTATCCTGGGATTCATTAGGAAGAGCATTGCTAGCAGGTCACTGAGGTGATCCTGCCCCTCTGCTGAGCCCTAGTGAGGCCACATCTAGAGTGATGTGTCCAGGTCTGGGCTTCCCAGTACAAGAGAGACATGGAGCTCCTGGAGTGGGTCTGGTGAAGGGCAACAAAGATGATTAAGGGACTGGAGCATCTCTCTTAGGAGGAAAGACTGAGAGAGTTGAGCCTGTTCAGTCTGGAGAAGAGATGGCTAAGAAGGAACCTCATCAATGTCTATAAGTATCTGAAGGGGGTTTGCCAGAAAGGTGAATCCAGGCTCTTCTGGTGGTGCCAAGCAATAGGAAAGAGACAATGGGCAGAAACTGATGCACAAGAAGTTCCAGCTGAATATGAGGAAGAACTTTAGTGTGTGGGTGACTGTGCACTGGAACACGTTGCCCAGAGGTTGTGGAGTCTCCCTCATTGGAGATACTCAAGAACTGGACACATTCCTGTGCCCTGTGCTTTAGGATGACCCTGCTTGAGAAGGGAGGTTGGACCTGATGACCACTGTGGTCCATTTCAACCTGACCCATTCTGTGACTTTGTCTGTTCTAACAAAGCATTTACTCAACAGAATGTTCATTAGGCCACAGAGATGTATGTGGCATTGACTCAGGTGTCTGAAGGAATACAGAAGAGTGATTTTCCCTTGTATGCAATCTGATAGGCCAACATCAGTGAGAACCCTTTTGTTCATGAAGACTGAATATAATTTTGTGACTGTTCCAATGCAGTGCTCGTCAGAAGTGTGTGCGACTTGCCTGGGAGAAGGAGAATATAAATGAGAAATGGTCAGCAACAAGATGGGCAAAGAAGATTGAAGCCCGAGAAAAGGTACAGTGTTTCACTGGAAGAGCTGTTGTGCTGCTGCTGCTTTGGTCAGTTAGGTGCAGTCCAATAGGCTGTGTGTTTTCAGTTGCAGGCTAAGATTAAAGATAGACAAAGTAGATTTTTTAAAAATTTCTACTAATCAGCTTCTAGTTCTTGTGTTTTAACAGTAAATTTTTTAAGTTTTGCTCAGTCCTTTCCATAAGCATCTTTCCTTCTGCACTATTCCTTCCCAGGAAAGGCCTTAAATAGTAAACTAGTTCCAGAAGTGCAGCTAAACCTAATTTGGAGATGATCAGAATTGCTTATGGGATGCTTTGAAACACTGACTTTTACTCCTTGTATGTATCTGAATTTCCTGATTATTTTCTCACAGAAAGCCAAAATGACTGACTTCGATCGCTACAAGGTTATGAAAGCAAAGAAGATGGTAAGTGTTGGAGTGCTGCTTCTTTGTGGGGTTAATGCTTGTAGCTCTCACTTTAGAGTCACATACAGGTGGTAGTAGCCTTACTTGCATAGCTGACTTGGGTTATGGAGTGACACCTTGAATTTTCCATGCTTCTTTCCATGCTACTACTTTCTCTTCAGTAGTTGGTCAAACTTGGACCCATGTAATCCATGCGTCAGTCCTCCCAAGTTACAGCTGAGGAAGGAATTGCCTGCCAATGAAATCAAATATTGATGGGCTGCTGTTAGTGTTTCATTCTATAACAAAAATCATTGCACATGAAATACTGGAGTGCCCAAGTTACCAGCCAGAATTATGTTGTCTGCTTCGTACTTCAGAACAGTTCCAGGTGGAATTTGACATTTTGAATATAATGCATAGTAAAGGGTGATAATCAAAAAGGCAGACATCTGAAAGTTAATATTTGAATTAAGGCACAATATTTGAGCTCTTGCTTTTTTCAGTGTGATGAAAACATTTTTTTTTTTTTTTTTCAGAGAAACAGAATCATTAAGCATGAAATGAAGAAGCTCCAGAGGCTGGCTTCTAAGAAAGGCAAGAAGCCAGAGAAGGCATCGAAATCAGGGAAGGGAAAGAAGGCAGTGAAGGCACCAAAGGCGAAGAAACCGGAGAAGGCACCGAAGCCACAGAAGGCGCAGAAATAAAATGAACTTCTCATCATGTATAACTCTGTGTCCTTGCTCTGATTTTAAAATTACAAACATCTGATTTAAATTGTAATCATAAGTTGGCTTTTATTTCTGACCAAGAGTTGTTGTCTGTCTCTTTTATTAATGTCCAGGTGTTGGGTTCTTGTGTTCCCCAGGAACATGCAGGAATGTTTTGGTCACCTTTTGTGCAGTTGACTACACAGACTATGCCCGGTACTCTGTACTCAATGCTAGTTGAAGTAATCACAGACCCAGTTATTTGAAGTAGGTCAGATCCTGACATTTAAAAGCACTGCAGTTGCAGTTGGTTGAGAATGTACAAAATTACTTGCACAGTCTTGAGTGTGAAATGTGAGAAATAATAGTTACGCTAGTTCTGTATTAATGAAGGCATATGCTGAGAGTATGTGTTCTGGTTAAAATACAAGTACGCCAGTGTTTGAAAGACTGTTCAAACAGTTTAGAATTGCACTGTATTTTCTAAAAAACTTCCAACTATTCTTTAAGTAGTGACCTGGAATACTTAGATACTTCAGATGTCTTAAAACCATGGTGCTGTAGCAGAATTGCAGTAATTAGTGACGTATTAACAAGATGGAAATTGTTGGTTTGTATGTAAGTATGCTTGCTCTTCAGAATGTTTAAGAGTTTCTGTGAAGACCTGAGACTAATTGCAGTTCCTTAAAATACGCACCATATAATTTCCACTTTTTAATGAAAACCATTAAGTAAAAGTGGATATGACCTAAAAATTAATCCATCAGAAACATTGATGTGCTTGATTTAGTCTTTGCATTATAAAATAACGTTTACATATCTGTGTCAGCATCCATGCAGTTTTTTGGCACAAGATAATTTTTTTCATATTGAATGAAGAAATGGAAGTCTTGAGTTACCTGGTAATTCAAAAGCAAATTACTTTTGCAGTCAAATATAAACTGGAAGAGGGAGAATATATATTTTAAGGAATGAAGGTTGTAAGACCTTTAAGTATATTGTCAGAAGCATACTGAAATACATGTCAAATACTCTGATAAGCATGTGGTGTTACAAAATGAGTGCTTTAACTTATTACATGATTAGTCTTGCTTATTTCAGCCAGAATTAGGCATCTGCATACTCAAAACACTGAAAAGTGTACAGTGTTGTCTTGAGCTATTTATATGCTCTTGGAAATAAGAGTTAAGCACATAGTTGATAGGAGTGGGTATAACAGCTAAGGAAAAATCAGAAATTGTGGAAATTGGGATTAAAAGCCATGTTCAAGTGTCTGGAGACCTTGATTTTAAATTGGATTTTGAAGTGATTAAATCCATCTACTCTGAAACTCTTAACTTGAAAGTAAGTTTAAAGTTCTGTCAATCTGGAGGTCCTTTAGGGTGAAAGATTTGTCCCTTAGGGTTGTTGGGTATTTTATGTACTGCTGTTAAGCTCAGTTATATAAGACTGGGAGGGGGAAATTGTAAAATTGCCTGTAGAGAAAATGGTTGTGCCTTCAATCATAATGAGATCGCAAGCACTTTTTCTACACCATTTACTCATTTTTAAAGGTACTGTCTTCCAAAGAATAACTTTGCCTATGACTGCAGCAATTGATCCAGTGTTTTCATTCCTACCACTCAGCGACTACTGAGGTATCTGAAACTCTTCCATAATACAGGGTGTATAGTAACCTGCTGAGCTGCCTGGCAGCTGGGGTTTTTCTGAAGAGTGACCTTGTAGCAGTACAAGACGTGCCTAGAGGACTGTGTCTGCCGTAGCACTGCACCGTGAGAGGGGGGCATTAAAGACTGAGGCACTGTTAGGGAGATAGTGTTAAGTGCCTTAAAAGAAAGCTAGGCCCTGTTACACCATGCCTGCCTTCAAGGGATTCCGTGAAAGTACCGTTTTTTACAGTTTGACCAAAAGGGGAAAAAACCAGGATATGCTGCGTTTTGGTACCTGCACTGTGTATCTGACAGGATGTTCCAGGTGAGCAGCATCTGGTGCCGCTTCTAGCAACTCACGAAACCTCTCTGAAACCTGCAGGTTTGTATCGTGGGCAGTCCACGAGCACTGTGCCGCCTCGGCTGGCTTGTCCTTTTAGTAAAGCTGCGTGAATACAGAAACCCACAGGAGCGCAGTTTATTTCTGAAGGTTACCACACGATGGCAACATCAGCTCTTCGTAAAGGTTGTTCCCAGGGCCAGGCAACTCCGCTCTCTTCCCATGCAAGGAACGGTGAGGAAGAGGATGGCACAAACTTGGGAGCAGTGGACATGCTTAGCCAGTTCTTTATTTTGCCTGCATAGTTGACTAAAATGTACTTTACTGGGCTAAGGATATACTCCTTAACTCCGTGGAGCTTGAGTGTAAAGACACAGGATCTGCTGTTTAGAAAGAGCTTAAAATGAAGTCCCCGTGTTTTCTTGTATTTCACACAGAACATGTCGTGGGCTTGCTGGGGGCAGAGGGGGGCGTGTACTGTATTCCAGTTTACTCCTGAGATCAGCAGGTAATTGCTGTACTTGTAATAGCAGTAGCCGACAAACCCAGTGCTGGTGTCTGTGCTGCAAAATCTGGGAGACATGAGCAATTCTACGAGTAGGATCAGACCCCTCTGCACAATCTGTGGTTAAAAGGTGTAAAATCTGCAGCTGCTGTGAACTAGCTGCGTTTCTGGGCCAACTGATTTGCTGGTGATGCACAGTTCTGCATCTTGAAAAAAGGCTATATTTAAGTGCTTTTGGGTCTTGACTAAACGTGTCTCTTACTGTGGCATCTGAATGTGTTTCAGTTTTTTTAATTGAGTTGTAATAGACCTGAAAGATCTCTGGATTTATTGATGGACTTGTGGCAAATCTGGTCTGGTTTATAGCTCTACTTATTTTGTCTGTGCCCCTTAAATGTAGTGCCTCTTGAATGTTTCCAGCTCGTATGTTTCTCTGCTTTCCCCCTACACACACTGATAAAGTGTCTCTGTAAGCTACACTGCCTGTCTTTCATGGAGATGAAAAGGTGCTAATTTCTATTCACACCATTATTGGTATACAAGTAAGTACAGTTTACAGGCAAGTGGACCAAATTACAGGGATGTTTGTGGGGTCTGCTCCTTTCAGGTGTTCAACTTTTTGTTCTTCCATTGTAAAAATCCTGGGTATCTTTGCTTGTTCGGGTTTTTTAATTCGGAAAAAGTCTTTCATGTTGTTTTGAGCTTGACGTTGCATGTACTATTGTCACACTCAGGTACTTTGGAGTTTATACTGGGATTTCCTTCTCTTAAGCAGAAAAACCAGCTATTGCCTGTTTAAGCATGGCATCCCTAGTTGTGCTGATCACCACCCTACAAAGTATGTCATTGCCACCAGCACAGACCTGCTTCCTCCTTCCTGAAGTGCATTGACCCAGTTCTTGTTACTTTTTACCATTTCCCCAGTGATCCCTGCCATGAGAGTATTTTTCAGGATATTTTGTTCTGTAAGTGTTTGGGATCATGGCTCCTTGCACATAGTGAGGAGAGGCCCTGACCTGCTCATCACGGCCCTCAGCGGAGCTGAGCTCTTCCCTCATGTCCACTTTGGGACAACTGTGCTGCTGATAAAGGTTTATACGAAAGGATATTATCAGGAAGCTCTGCCTTGATGAAAATGATAGATGCTCTGAAAAAGTAATGGTGTGAGTATCTAAATACCATGAAAGAATATTATCTTGGTGATCAGCTGGAGCTTTACCTAAGGACACACAGTGGGAGAGCACCACATCTGAATATTTTTCACAACAACTCATCAGTCAAGACTTTTTAGAACCACTGCTTGAACTTCTTATTTACAAAAGCCATCAAACAAAAGAAGTGGCCATTGTTAGCCTGTGTTATTGCTGTCAGATGCTATGTAAAGGTATTTAAAGAGAGGATGGAAAATAGGCTTGCGGGCTCCTTCCTTCTTCTTTCTCTTCCTCCCTGGAGTCCCTGAATAACTTTAAGGGAAGGTTTTTTTTTTTTTTCATTGCTTATCTTTTACTTCTAATGCTTGTCTCATTCACTTTGCACATGTGAGTCTTAGCTCATCCTGGAAATCTCTGTGGATAATAGAAAAAAATCAGAGTTTATGGCATAATGAAACAAATTAAGTCTGACTAGCTGAAGGTGGCATCATTTTTTTCTCCTGTTGCTTGAAGCATTTTTCGAAGTCCAGGGAGAGGCTGACAAGCTGCTGCTGTTGGAGGTGCATGCAGGTCCTCATCCCAGATGTCAGTGGGCTTCCTTAACTCCCAGCCACCTGAACGGGACCTTGGAAGGAAAGATGTTCATACAGTGGATATGCCTGGTCTCTGCTGGTGTCAAGGCACAAGGGATGGAAGCCAGGAGGTGTGGAGGTTCATGTGCTTCTCCAGCCCATAGCTTCACAAGAAGTGGGGCACGGTCCCTCTCATGGCACAGGGGTGGGGTCCCCTGGCTCCATTCACTCTCCCTGATCCCCACTGCTCACTGGAAGGCAGAGGCATGCATAGATCACTTGACAGGCAGCAATGACCACTTGGCTGTGGCTGTACTAACCTTTCAGATTGGCCCTGAACTGCACTAGACTTTGCTATCAGCCTTATTGGGAGCATAAGCAGACCTCTTCTGCGTCAGACCAGGGGTCTGTCTAATCCCAGCCTGGATCTCTGACACTGCCAGTGGGATATGCTGTGTAGGGAGAGGACATGAGTTTAGTCCCTCCTCTTGCCATTCTGGAGCATCTGCAATAGCAGGATTAAGGGTTCCTCTTAGTATGTCTTTTAGATTTTCTCTCTGTGAATTTTATCAATCTTTTGAGTCTATTCATGCTACCTCCCTCCACAATCTTGTAGTTACATATTCCAGAAATGTAAAAAGCTGCTCCCTTTAGTGTTTTAAATCAGTCGTCTACTCTGAGGACTGACCAGTGCCTGAAGCAGAAGCTACTATTCAGCCCCTTGACACCACATGACATCCTTAACAGCTGTAACCCTGGAAGTGAAGGTAAGAAAATGTTATTTCAAAGAGGAATCCATGGAAAGGAGGTGAGTTATGAGGAGTCCTCAGAGTGCCATGACTTGGAATTTGAAGGAATGTCAGAGTTGCATTTAAATATCAGTGTGGGCAATTCGTGAGCCCATATGTTGGTCAGACCCTATTTTCAGCAGCCACAAATTGAAGCTTTCAGATTAAGTACTGCCTGATTACTCCATGTGTTAATGCATACACCTTCTCCCATCCTAGCATGATGGTGACAGAGGACTGTCCCGAATGCAAAGGTATGTACACAGACAATATAGTGTCTTTGTGGTCCCAACTCAGGCATATGCCAGTAACTCCCTCCAGGAAAAGAAACAGATTGCTTCTGTCTTGTTTTTTCTCTCTCTTTTTTGGGAATTGGAAATGTTCTGTGCATGAGACTGTGTTAATTTTTCCCTTGTTTCTGCGTGATCCGGCAGGTTTAGAGCTAGAGGTTTGCTGAGATGCTCTGAGGAAAATGAAAGAGCCATGGTCATGCTGAATGGGGAGGCACAGTGCCCATACAAACCCCACCAGTTGAATGCTAAGGGCAATCATGGGCAGTGATGCTCTGTGCTCTTGCCTGGCACTATCCACACTCCCTTTCAGGCTTCCTAAAAGTTGTCTGCAGTTTGAAGCCACGCAGGGAGCTGCGTGATGGTGCAGGAGAACCTGAGTTCACCCCAGCCCTGCCTGAGGTGCAAGAGCAGTCAGGGAGGAGCTGAGCTGTCCCCTGCAGGGCCTCACCATGGCTTCTCTTCTCCCCCAAAGCACCTCCCAAGTAAGATGAGCTTGAACAACTCCTGCTCAGGGGGCCCAAGGGAATGAGCTGAGCAGCTCTCTGAACCCCCAACACTAATTCTTAGCCCTTCTAAGACAAATAATCTGTGCACTAATTTTGCAACTCCTCAGGATTTTTTTTCTGTGGTGCTATGGAGTTTCTAGCGGAGTTTTTCCCAGGCTTGTCTGTGTCTCTTCCTAGCCACCTTCTGTAAGTGTGGTAGCACAAGTGGCTAACTAAACAGAGCTTTTGCCAGGAAGGAACAAGGAGTGAAGACTGTAAGGATTGCTGGTTACTGTGGTTTCATGGTCAGACAAACTCCTTACCCTCCCGAGGAGACCACGGCATCTGTGCTGGCAGGACACGTTTGGGTGTCTCCAAGGCAACGGACACAGCACCATATGCCATTTTTATTTTGTAGATGGTATAATTTAGAGGGACTGCTTTACATATTAGATGAGAAACTGTCTCAACAACAGATCTCAAAATGAGACATCAGCAATAAATTGTTCTTCATCCAACATCCTATATTTTCAAACAGTGACCAAGTAAAGGATACACAGACACAGGCATGCATTTATTTGCTAGTGAAGTTTGCAGATGGTGCAGGATTAGTGGGATACTAAATAACAGAGATTTTAATCCCTTGATTTACATGGTGGCAGTCTAAGAAAATGGTGTTTCTGATTAATTCAAGTGCTAGGGGTTGTGTCTAGAAATGAGACAGAAGAAGAATATATAAGGTTCATATTGAGAGGGTGGGGATCTCTGCCTTGGAAAGGACAGATTATGAAGAGGACAGAGGTGTCCAGGGTGAAATACAGATAGAAACTCAGTGTTCAATTGCAAGTTGTTACACCAGCTGCTGGGAGCAAGGGAACCCAGTGGAATGCAACCCTCTTGGGGTACCCATGTTGTGCTGCCCTGGCAGGTTCACTCTCTCCCATGGGCTTGGGTGGACTGTCAGTGACTGTTTTCATGTGGGGCTGAAGTTCTGTTGTTTCCAAAAGCTGGTGAAGGATGGAGGCTGAGACCTTTGGTGATGCAGAGTGGTCAGCTTTTGGGGTGGGAACAGGCTAGGAAAGAGGCTAATAACACAGCAAATATCTTGGACATGGGTCATGAGTGGTAAGAATTTTTTCTGGCTGAAGATGGGAGAGCTTTAAAAATAGCCCTTAGAAGTTAAATAATGAAAAGAAAACCCTAACTCATTTGACTCATAATAGTCCATGTCCTGTAGAAACAATACTGTGGTCTGACAAGCCATTCAGAATTTCTAGCATGTATTAAAATGTAAGTTGGAGGAATGAGTAATCACCTCGGAAAGGCTTAATAACTCTTTGTTCCTTCCTCCATATACTTGTGTTTGAGTCATGACAACAAGGAGGATACAATAGGTATTTGTGGGAAGTATAAAGCCCATGTGCTCAGGGAACGTGTGATTCCTCTGCAGATGTTACTGTTTTCTCTGGCATCTTAAACACTGCTTATAAAAGATTGCTCTCCCTTCAGGATGTGACCTCTGCCTTTTGTCTTGAGTCAGACAAACGGTGACAAAAGCATCCCAGCAACATTAATTTACCCTAATTACCAGATTGGGGGTGTGCAGCTTCTTCAGCATATTTTATGAAAATTCAGGGCATTCCCTAAGTGACTTGGGTGGGCTTATTTCCATGTGAACAATGAGGAAAACCTGAGATGCAAGAGTCTGTTCCCACACACAATACATTGAAAGAAATCATCCACATCCGGCTTTTTCTCTAAGCTAGGGACTCGTTGCTTGTCCCCTCTAGGGACAGGGGCTGGGGAAGTGGGGCACGGGCACATGTCATGCTTTGAAGTCAGATGCAAGGCTCAGTTTTGCATCTTATCTGCTTCTCAGCATCTTCTGGGTCCCAGCATTAGCCCCGCAGCGCTGAGGGGGAGCCTAGCTCTCTCCTCATTCTGCTTTATCCCTGTGGCCTTAATTTCCCGTCTCTTTCACAGCTGCGGCAAAGGAAGGGTGAAGTATCACGGTCTCCTCCACACAGTGTTCCTTAACAAAGCATTAAGACCCATTACCAACAGATATAGGAGATAGTGGGATAGGGAGGGAGAGAAATTTGAAGGCTTTCTGAACAGCTCGTTTGTAATCAGTACTTGATGGGGTGATTTATCTGGGCAGGATTTGGGTCTCAGAAATTCATTCAAGCTTATAATTATCTTGGCAGATGTGGAAAGTCATATTCATAGCCTCTCAAACCTATTAGAGCCTCACACTGTCTAAAAGGAAGAAACAAAACCCCTTCAGCTTTACTTTCTTAGAGGCAAAATAGCTTTCTATTCCTTGTCAGCTCTTGAAATCTGTCTCCACTGCCTGTCTTTAGCTCCCAAGGGAGAAATGAATGCAGGTCCACTGGGACAGAAAGGGAAAGAGAAAAGTATTTCAGGAAAAGAAAAAAAAATCAGCCTATTTTCATCCTTCTGCCACAGGTATTTCTTTATGAGGAAAAGTAAGTGGAAAGGCGAGTTAGTCTATGAAATGGAGGCAGGATTATACCAGAAAGTATGATTATACATATATATGTAATTTTATATATGTATATATATATGTATATATATATATATAAAATATTTTGCTAATGTCTATATTAGTGACATTTTGAGGAGCACAGAGGTACCTGTGCTGCTGTGTGTACAACAGCACCCATGGCCTTCTTTCTCTTCAGCGGTTTCCTTTGTTTCTGGTCCACTGCTGTTCTTACCTCAGGGAAAAGTCTCAGCTCTCCTACTTCAAAGTACTTGCGCCTGACTAACCTGGATCTGCCTGAAGATACCAGCAAATTGAGCCCCCCTTGCTGCTTCTCTGTGCTTTGAAACAGAGAGAGAACACCTTTATCCCTTGCCTAAGTGCCAGGTGAGAGGGAGCATGCTCAGGAGAACTTTGGTATTGGAAATTGTAGGTCAACTGTCCTGAGATCCTGGTGTGAGACAAGGCTGTTTTGGAGGCTTGTATTTTGCTTGTAAGCTAAATGTAGTCCCACCTCCCTGCTCTCCTTTGTCTCCCTTTGCCTATACCTCATGGGAGTTTCTTGGCATGGAGACCAACCCTGGCCTCAGCTAAAATCAGGAAAACAACAGGGGCACCTATGTATTAGTAGAATGGCTGTGAGAATGTGAGTAGAGGTGGTCAGGGGATAGGAAAGAAAAAAAGGAGAAGAAAAGGGTAATCACTGGTTTTCCAGAATGCAGTAGCAGGGATACTACCGATACTACCCAGCTCAGGTACAATGTAAGCATGGCCTTATGGTTTTGGGGGATCCTCCTCAGGAAACTGGTTCATAAGGCACTGGTTCTCAGGTTTTGCTGCATTTTTAGTCTAATTTTTGCACTGTGAACGTTATGAATAAAATTCTCCAGGTGGAGAAGGGGTGGAATTAAAATTGAAATTTCAAAATGCTAAGAATTGGAACATTTGTTTTGAGGCTTGCTGGATTTATCTTACTGGTTTGGCCAGTGATCCCTTTAGTCTTGCCTCCCACAACAGCCATCCAGGCCTGCTTCTGATGTCAAATTCCTCAAATGTCAGGTGTGCATTTTGAACAGTTATTTGTATGGAGAGGCAATCCAGAGAGACCAGCCAGAGTGCTTGGACTGTCAGTCAAGGCTCACAGCACCGCTGCACTGACAGGAATCATTTTGACATAAAATTGCATGTAAATTGAATAATTTCAAAATTAAGCACGGGAGATGAAAACAAACACTTCCAAAATGAGGTGCTGATGGTGAGGCATGATACAACGGGGTTCAGATGCTGGAGCCCTGCAGATCCCTCCTCCAGCACTTGGCTGCTGCCTGCCCAACAGATGAGAGCTCAGTTCGTCTTTGTGCCAAGGCCAATACTGTTATTGCTAATTACCTAATACTACTAGTTATATTAGAAATATTAGGTTATTATCTGCCCTGGGGGACTGGCCTCAAAGAAAACATTTTAGGATGTTCAATATTGCAGTGCCCAGGACAGATGGGGGTGAATGAGCTTGGCAATGGCAGCAAGGTGGGGATGCAGGGCTTGGTTTCTATACCCCTTCCTCACACCCAAGTGTGGCATGGAGGAGGGTGTGCTGAAGCCAAAATTAGATGCACTGCTTTTGTGTGTTACCTTCAATCCACTTCTTTTCTTAGCTACAGTTTTGAGAAGCAACAGAAGAGGTAGGGAGATATACCATATTAAAGATAAGGTGCACTCGATGAACCAAGGGGGTATGAAGGCAGTGGGGCACTGGGACTAGCAGATTACACTGAGCAAAGCATCAAATTGCCATCACTGCTTACACCCACTGTGTTGCATGACCCTGTGAAATGTCACTGCAGGACTGTGCGTGGTCAGTCAGTTAGAATGGGGCTTGGGAACACAGAAGTCTCCTCCCTTAGTCTAGTGACTTGGGCCAGGTTTCCTTCAGCCTCATTTTCTTCTTTTAGACCATCATATCCCTCACAACAGCCTGTACTGTGCCTTTGTCAGATTTTTAAAAAATACAAATATCAGTAAAGATCAATGCTGATCAACCTGGTTTGTTTTATGGTTTCCCAGAGGAGGTAGCTGCACAGGTTGGGGAGCTGGAAAACTCCCACCCCCGAGACAGAGGGTTTTCTCCTGTCCCCAGGCTTGGCTGGCAGGGACTGAAGCCAGTGCAGGGCTGGAGAAGTTGGTGGCATCACCTGCCACAGCGAGGGACTGATGGGTTTTGCTTGGCCATAGCCTAGGGCTGAAAGGGAAAATTATATGAAAAAGTAATGCTTTGCAGCCTGGCAGCCGCCTGTGTACCCTGCTTGATCATGGAGGGCTGGTGAAACACACTGCTTTCCAAAGTAATGCCTCCAGACCCTCTTCTCCCAGGAGCCTGGGGAAATGGCATTTAGGATGCACCCTACACCCATGTGCTGGGGGAGGAGCTGCGTTGGCTGGGCACTGCAAGGCTCACTGTGCCACGGTCCTGACATGCAGTGCTGCTGGGGGTGAGGGTCTTCTTCCTCTGGGCCTCCTGGGTCACCCCTCTCCTGGCTGCCTGCAGACATTGTGTGCACTGGAAAATGGTTTTAACACATTAACACCTTTTAGGCAGGTAAGAAATCTCCTCTCAGGGATGCATCCACTCCAGGTACTGATGTAGCACAGCTCTTTGCTGGGCTGTTACTGAAAGGCAAAGCAATGTTAATAAAAACCCGCAAAAGGAATTTTCTGGGCTCTGGGGAGCAGGCCTGTGGCTCACCTTCCCCGCTCTGGAGCCAACATGGTCCCTGGGGCTCTGCCAGCCCCTCTGACATCAGGGTCACTGGGAACAAGTGGGTTTGGGAAGAGCGCATGTGCCTTCATCTCCTCCTTTACCTGTGCCTCTTGGCTCAAATAAGCTCTTGGTATTAAAAAAAAAAAAATAGTAAAAAAGCAGCAAGAAGGGCTTTTATTGTGAAAAAGAGACTCTTCAAATGCTTGTTCCCCTCTTCCCAGCCTCTCCACTCCCCTCCCCACAGGGAGGTGGGTCTGGGATGAGGCAGAGTTTGAAAACTCACAACTGAAGTTCGAAGGGTGTCCCTCCTACCCGGGGGGAACCAGAGCCGTGTCGCCCAGCAGCCCCTGCACTGCGGAGCCGGACCGCGGGGACTGCGGGGAGCCCGGAGGGGCACCCCTGGGTGACAGCCCCCGGCTGGGAGTGATGGCTTGTGCAGAGGAGGCGGGCTGAGTAGTTGCAGGAGAATTTTTTTTTTCTACTGCTATTTTTTAAATTTTGGTATCGTGTATCGGTTGCTGGTGTTGTATGGAAGCGCCACAGGCGGACGGCACCCATCTCTGGAGGGGACCGTGTGCCGTGTCACCCGCAGGCAGCGAAGCGCATGAGGAGGAGCACATCGGCTCGTGCTGCGAGACATGGTAGGATTTGGGGGTTTCCTTGCTGGTAGTGGGAAGAAATGCCGGGTCTGGTCTGGGACACCAATCCCATGGGATGAGGTGCAATGGCGTATCCTGGCTGTCTCCATCATGGGGGCAAGGCGAGTGGGACCGCTCGGGGTGTTGGGGCATGGTGAGGCAAGCGAGGCAGGGAACCACTCCAGCACATGTCTGTCCTTAAAAGCATTAGGGGTGGACCAAACAGATGTAAGAACGCAGTAGGGATGGACCAAGCAGATTGTAAGGATGCCCAGAAAGGCAGTGCCTGGGGCTGCTCTGGCTGAAGGCACTGCTGTCAGCCAGGGAGGTGATTATGCTTCCTCAGCCTAAACCCACCTCTTTTAAGTGTCCAGGTGGCATTGCTTCAGGCAGGCAAAGAGCATGGGGTGAAGGCAGTGAAGTGCAGATAGACTCAGAGATGACAAAGGATGTCTCTGTGCTTTCTGTTTGATCCCCACAAAGCACAGTGCTTTCATCAAAAAGCTACAAAAGTGGCCAATTTGAAAAGGGAAAACTTTATGTCCCTCCCAAAAAATGTTGTTTTCCCCCAGCATTAGAATATTTATCCACATCTGTAGCATGTTCCAAACCTTAGGGTGGTGTTTCATGTCATCTAGTTTTAGTGCTCTAGTTTGGAACATCCCTTGGCAACCAGTTTCCAGATCCATCCGAGCAAGCATGCACCAGCTGGGCTGAGATGGCACACCCCCCCACCCCAGTCCCTGCTACTGTCCCTCTGGGGGACAACCAGTGTCATGCTGAGGGGTTTGCACTGCTGGCCGGGGTGGTGGAGAGGGGACTCTGTCTCTGCTTTGTCACCTCAGCCCTTGTAAAGTTCATGTTGGGCACGGATTGCAAACCTGTGTGATGGATGAGCTGAGGAGGCTCCTGGTGCTGCTGCCAGTGACTGGTCATTTGTGTTGCTGAAATGTTTTCATGTTCCTGAGAGTGTGCTGGTGTCTCAGAGCATCTCTGGGAGCAGTGAGGGTGTGCCAAGCTTCTCCAGAGTGTTTGAGAGTGTATGTGTAGGGGGACACTGGTGTCGTGCTTTATACTTTCCATAGGCTGTTTTGAGTTTCTTATTTAATGAACTTTAGCAGCAGGAAAAGTAGACAAGAGGGGGGTTTGTGTCACCCACTTTTGAGGTTGGAGAGAACTCCTCCCTGTCAAAGAGAAAACCAAGGCAGTTCTCCCCACACCAGCCTTTTGTCTGCAGTAATGCTTTCCTGTACGAGCCTTCACTATGAAGCCTTTCAAAGCGAGCGTAGCCTGTGCCAGGTACCTTGTGTGGTCCCCCATGTGAGAGTGGGGTATTCACTTTTTGCCAGGGTTTCCATTTTGCCTTAGCAAGAGAAGGTCTGCTTCTGCAGTGCTTTCCCCCTCTTGAGCTCCTGCATTGATTGCTTTGATTTTGTCTGTAATCTGGGTGTGCTCTGGGCACCTGTAGACAGGGCACTGATAGTAATGAGGAATCAATCCAGGCTGTGCCCTAAGCTGATTGTCTTCATTTGCAACAAAACCTCAAGCAAAATGCTCAAGATGATTTTTGACTTCTTTCAGAATCACCAAGAGGGTCACCCCTTGCAGAAAGCCTGAGGGGTGCCAGCTATGATCTTTCCATGTGTTAGTATGGAGAGCACGCTTGCAGCCGGCTGCTTGTCGGATCTGACCGCTGTGCATGCTCGATCTGCTGCAGCAGTGAGTGCTGGGGGATGACTGCATTACAGAAACATCTTCTTTCTTCTGGTTTCAAAATCTGCCACAGAGTAGTTTCCAATTGCTCTCTCATTCTCCTAGTATGAGGCACTCTAAATACGAGGGGCTGATTACACTGTATTAATCCTCTGGCGTAGATGCCCAATGCCTCAATTACCCCTTCTGTTTCCAGTGCTCAGTAACTCCAGTCTGCCTGCAGCTATTTGTCTTGCCCTGAGGGGAAAGCCCCTTTTCTGTGAGCCTGGCCACACCAGTGCTTGTACCATGCTTGCTCTGCTTGCTCACCCCATGGGATTTGCTGGGAGAAGAAGCAGGCTGGGGGGCAGCTGCCAGCAGGCTTTGCCCAGTACAGGGTCTACACAAGCAGTACGCACAACGAAGTGGCAAGCAGCTTTCTTCCCTTTTTTTTTTCTCTCTAAGATGTAGCAGCTTAAATGGAGGAAAATGGAGTTGCCTTTCTGCAACTGAGGCTGGGGCTGGTATGAACAATTCTGTTTTGAAGAAAGCCCACAGGGCTGAAAGGCCCTGCTGTCCTCCTCCTCCCTCCCCTTTGGAATCCCACGAATGCATTTCCCTGCTCTCCAGGAAGGGAAAAAAACCTGACAGCCAGCTCAGGGAAACCCAACTATCTGACTTGGGCAACCTCCACCGAAACCCCAAGGAGGGAATCCAGTACTGCCCCTTGCCAGCATCCCAAAGTGGGTTTTGCAACCTCTTGCTGGGAACCAAGCGAGCATTCCTGTTTCCTGGTGCTGCTCCACCAGTTAGAAATGAAAACTGAAAATAAGTGGTTCAAAATGTCCCTTCCCCAAAATACACAAATAGCATGACCCCCAGTAAAATAAAACTGGACTAAGTGCCAAAATGTGTGAGAGAGTTTTAGCAGCTTTCAAGGTACTCATCAGCAGGATTGGTAAACTCATCAGGATCAAGAGGAAATAAAACTTGATTTTATTTTAATGTATTCCTCCCCATATTAAATACAGCCAAGAACACGTATCAAAAGAGACACGGCTTTCTAGGACTTCTGCTCTTTGCCGCTGTTAAGTGTGGAGGAACCAAAGCAGTGCAGCCCCACTGAGCATGCCAAGCCAGAGCGGGCGAGCAGCCCAGAGGTGCAGGGAGAGAAGCTACCGGGATGAGGGGACTTGTGAGGAAGGGAGTCTGTGGCTCCCAGAGTCCAGCTCTTACATCCCCAGGTTTGGGAGTCCCACGGGAAGCATCAGTGTGAGCCACTGGCTGCACCTGGAACTGAAGTGCTGAGGAGTAGGACTGTCAATTGCTGAACGTTGCAGGAACAAAGCGTGTTCTTCTTCACCAGAAGCAACCCAGGGGTTTCAAGGCAGTTTGCGTGTGGGACTTAAAGGGAAGGAGTGCAGCCCGTGGGCCGCAGGCTGCTGCCCTTCTCCAAAGCATCCCCTGTGCAACCCCTCACAAACAAAGCCAAGACTGTTCAAAATGAACAGGGCATGAGGCACAGATGTTGCACAAAGGCAAGCCACATCTGTTTCACCAGGGAAGGGGCCTCCTTCTTGCTGGTTCAGCAGGCAGATGGGAAAGCTGCTCTGAACACTAACAGAGCTGAGTGCAACAGGCTGGCTGGGAAACTGGGACGCGGGGAGGGGGAAAAGGGAAACCTGGCACGGCAGTGCAGGAGTGAGGGAGCAATGGCCACCCAACTCCACTGCTCTCCCTCCTTGACATCCCTGCCAAGATTTCTAGGTAGTGCTGCTTACATGTAGGTGTGAGGGTTAGAGGAACAAGCAGAGGGAGATGAGAGAAGATGAGAACCTCCTCGCTGTCTCCTGTGAACATGAAGTGCTGTTTCAGGTCCTGAGTGACCTGGGTGATTTGGGTGCAGGTTGATGTCACTTCTAGTGGTGAAAAATAATGGAGATGTTTGCACAGGTAAATGGCAGCAGACCTGTGCATCTCAGTGATGTGTCCTGAAAGACAACCACTGATCTCCCGGGAGATGTGTCACCAAGAAGTAGAAGATCCAACTAAGTGCAAGAGTCTGCAGTAAAAGCTCTGACTCTGAACTGAAACAGAAGGATGAAGCATCTGAAATCTTTTAGTTTGCTTACTTTAAGCAAAAGAAGTATGGCATCCTGGAGACTGTTTATTTTTGTGGTTCTTTGTGTTGACTTCTGGGATTAAACTGGAGGGTCCTGAGCTGCACTGTGTATAACATTGGGATGAAAAGCGGCCTGTCCATCCCTGAGTATTAACTCCCTGCAAGCTGAGATTTACACAGGGCAAGTGAGGAGAATTATAAATCTTTCCTTTTGCTCAGTGAAAATCACATGATTTAGGGTTAAGGACAGTGTCATCACAGGAAAAGCAAGGCTTTAGTCCACCCCAGATGCAGGACCAGCTGTGTGTCCTCTCTGGGTACCCGCAAGTGGCATCCCTGACCTTCACTGCATCAGCTGCACCTCACGGTGTGGTGTCCTCCACTCAGGTGCTGCCCATCTGCTTTCTTCATGGTGTCCTCTGTCTCCTGCCCCAGGTCCTCAGTCTTCAGAGATATTGAGCAGGACATTTGGGATGCTGGGAGCCTTGCCATTCTTGTAGGCTATTGCTGGGTGGGGGATTTACAAGCTGAATTTCTGCTGCACTTGTTTAGTCTGTAACTCAACTGTGACCAGTCAGTGCAATGAGAATGGCACTGTTACATACAAGTGCTGGGATTTTGTCATTATGCAGAGCAGTTTCCAGCACTGGGCAAAGATTTTGTTCAAAATGGGCCCTTGGATGATGGGGTGTATGAGAGGGCTGTGCTCAGCCTGTGGCTATGCAGACAAGCACCTCCATGGTAAGGGGCTTCCAAAAAACTGAAATAGCCAGTCTGAGTGGGGGGCTTGGAGGAAGAAATAGGACCCCTCACCCCTAGAAAGCAAAAAGCTCAAGGGCTGATGCAGGGCCTGAAGCCAAAGACATGCCAGGGGCTGTGGAGCTTGAGGGTTTCAAGGTTTTTATAATTTGCTGCCCCAAGGCTTAGTGATAATTAGGAAGAACTGTTATGGCAACATTATTAGAGAAGTTAAAGGCAACATGTTGGCACCATCCCTTTCAAGGCAATGCTCAGACCAAACAGTACCAAACTGTTCATCCCATTTTACTTCTGCCGGAATATTGCCCTCTGTTAATGCTTGTGTTGCAGTTAAGCTATAAATTATCCCCTGGAGGCAGAAACTTTACAGACTGTCCAAAATTTAGCAAAGTACAGCATGTTTTAAATTTTCTCCCAGGCAATTTAACTTGGTCATTTTCTGGTTTGGTTTTGGACATGCTGGTGGGAAAGGCTTGTGTGCCAGCCACAAGGACTTCGCTGACTCTGCAGGGAAGGTCCCAGCACCATGTGGTAATGTGTCACATTTCCATCTTCCCAGCCTCAGCTGACCCAGTGTTTGCTGTGACTCCCTTTCATAGGGTTTGTAGGAACATAGTCCCCCTTCCCACCTCCTTGGTGCCTGGCTTGAGCTTCCTGAGCCACTTGTGAGGAGCAACATGTGGAACTGTGTCTGCAGGAGCACCTTGAGCTGACAGGCATGGCCTGCCTGCCACATCCCTGCTCTGACACCAAGCAGGGTGGCTGAAATGCAGTGGGTCATGATCCTCCCCTCTTCAAGAGCATTTTGGAGGAAAAAACCCTGTATCCCTGGTGGAAACAATTCTAGACACAGAGCTGGTGCAGGTCTGCTTGGAATTACAGGCACTTTGATGGACCATGAGGCCAGGGGAAGGGCTGTGTAATCTTTGTGCCCCATGGCAATACAGATGCAGGTGGGTGGTGGTGAGATCTGGAGCTCTCTACCTGTGTGCTGGGGGAACACAGCAGACCTGCCCTGCTGGGCAGCCACTCTGAGCCAGAGCTACCTTTGGGACTGGCAATCATCATTTAATAGCCATCTTTAGTAAATTCCCACTCTGCAAGCCATCTATCTTCCCTGAGCAGGATAATACAGGAAGGCACTTAGGCACTTGAATGATGAGCGATGGATGCTGCCAAGGATTTCCTTCTGCTCAGACTTGCCCTGAGTCACTCTGGGTGTAGAGAGGTTTTGTCTCCTTCCATGTCCTCAGCACCATCATGGTGAGCTTAGCCCATGTGCCATATGCCATGCCCTCAACCAAAAATCCTCCTGCACCATATGAAAGCGAAGAGTCTGCTCGCCTCCCAGATCTGATTGACATGCTCGGTCTCTCTCTCCAAAACACCAGGAGCTTCTGTGAGCACCAAGTGTGGGTGCAAGGCTCTGGAGAAGTTCCCAGAGGTGGGGGGCAGCCAAAGGAGGTTTCCCACTTGTTTTCAAGCAGTCTTTGTTAAAATTGGTCACGGCAGGCTGCATCTCCTGCTGCCCAGGCGGTTTTGCGGTTCATTGGGCGGGCAGCGAGCACGGTGCTGGGAGGGTGAGGGTAAGCACAGCTCTGCGTGTTGCACCCCCTGTGCGAAGCACAGCCCGCTCGGTGTGCATCCAGATAAATGCACATACCTGCTTTTAACCTGCTCATCAGCAGGTTGCCTTCAGCAAAGTCCTTTGAGCTCAGCAGCCTAGGGCAGGCAGGTGGCCAAGAGGGACCATGGCCATGGCTGAGCCATTCTGGCTCCCTTAGGCACCTCTTTGGGACGGTGGGATTTACTGCTGGAGTAGTCTGGCCGTGCCAGTGCAGGGGCGGGAGCACTCTTTTGAATGCCAGAGGAAAACAGGGATTGATCCCATTTTCAACAGCCACGTATTTCCTTGGCATCTCTTTTGTCTCAGGGCTGTTTCTTACATTCTTGGATAATGAAGTTTGGGGATTGTTTTTTTTTTCTTTCAAGCTCGACAAAGCCAATTTGATGCACTTTGAAAAGAAATTGAAAACAGGCTTCTCTGCTTCAAATTCTGCCAAGGTTCAAGCATCCTGGGAATACAATGTCAAGGATAACCCTCCCCCCTGCAACCACACTTAGAAAGTTTTATCTCCAAGCATCGAAGCTGCACAGCTCTCCACTGTGCCTTCAGAGCCTGGGCTGTGCTGTATGACCCTCTGCTGAGTGAGGGTGTATATTATTTACTTATTGGCATCCTGGAACAAGCAGTACCTCTCTTAAGCCTTTTTATGGGTTTTGCCTGCTGGGGAAAGGACCTAATTTCTGGCGAAGACGTGCTGTACTGTCAGTATGTCAGCCTGGCAAAGCAGAGCTGTACGTATGGTTTGCATTTGGGGCTGAATTGAAGCCATAACTTGAACTGCAGCATTTTTTTACAGCATGAGCTCAGAGAAGGTGTCTTTGGAAAAGTATTTACCTAGGGCTTGTAAATATAGTATTATTTCTGCAGTGTTTTATCACCTAAGTTATCATTAAATTTGCAATATTAACTGCCAGAAATAACACAGAGACTGCACTTGCACTTTTTTTGTTTCTTTTTGCTGTTGATGTGGCAGGGAAACCCTGAATGTCTTGGGAAAGGGAGCCTGTGCTGGCCCTTGCCCAGCTTCACAGCCCAGGATTTCAAGCTTGGGGTGGGAAAGCAATGAAGCTCAAACTTGTGGTGCTCAAACCCAAGTGCACTGACAGGGAAGACAAAGTGGCTTTGGACAATAACGATTCCTTCACCACTTGGACTGTAAACTGACTTGACATTAAAAACCTGGCTATCATTGCCATCCATTTGGCATCCTCTGTTCTCCAGCTGTGGGTTAAAAAGGATTTTTTCCTGCAGTATTTTGAGGGTTCTGCAAATGGATACTGCATGCATCCCTCCAGGATACTGGGATTTTTGGCAGCCAGGCTTTTTGCATGCCCAGGGACAGTGTAAGGAACCAAAGGGTTATTATTGGCTGAATATCAAAAAAAAAAAACCAACCTGAAAATCCTTCATGCAGAAGAAGAGGATTATGGAGGCTTCTGGTGAGAGTGGGATGAGCTATGTCTCTCCAGAGAGGCAGGACAGGGGAGGTGCTGGGAAAAGTTGCTCAGGGAAACATGGATTGAGAAGGAACTTGGGTGGATGCGGATGGGAATATTGAGATTTACAGTTAATCCTGTCCTTCAGGTTTAATAATGTAGATGTTATTGCAGTTAATTCAGAATACTTTGGGGCCAGAGAGACAGACTGTGAGGCATTTACAGTGATGACTCAAAAGTAGTATAGATATCAGAATATCAGGATCTGCCCTTTTTATGCCACAGTGTTATTTTACTGTGATAAAAACTGTCATATAGACATTGCATCTCCCCTAAACTCTAGCTCAGGATGCCAGACTTGAATTGGGATCACAACCAGCCTCTTGACAGAAGTCCTGTTGTCCCTTGGGGCTCTTGGGGGTGTTCATGCTCATTCCCTACCCAGAAAGGCACCTTAGGCAATGAGTCAGCCATGCAGTGCGATGCCTGGGACAGTTAAAGCCAAGCCTTGAATAACCCTGTCTGTGATCTAGGACAGGACATCCCTCACCCCGGACTAGATCCTTTTCACTCTGGGGAGAGATAAAACAGGGGGCCCCCTGGCAGGTCCTGAGGCCCTGTACCAGACAGCTCCAGCTCCCAGCAGAGACTGCGGTAAGACATGTCTGAACAAAGAATTCGGCCCAGCAGATATATTTTGCTGCACTGCCTTGTACTTCTGGGAGAGAAGCAATTAAATGAGAGCTATAAAGCTGAATCACTTCAAGTGCACCATCAATATCTCTTGTAAGCTTCATTAAATCTGCTCAGTTCTTGAAAGGGAGACATTAAAGGAACACCCCCTATGGTTGAGGCCAGCAAGTTGGTGGCTCCTCTTATCCACCTTGGCTGATGTCGTGTCTTTGCAAGGGATGTGGCTTCTCACCATGGGGCTGTCTGAAGCAGTCTGCCCATGGTGAGGGCATGAAACCTGACGGATTTTAAGGTAGTGGTGGATCAGCTTATGAAGGGGCTCATGCACTGGGGTTGCCTGGGGCAGCTGTTCTTGCGGCTGGAATTGTGCTGGTGGTGGGTCCCTGTGGCCAGTGGGAGCATGCGGTCCTAAAAGCCTCATGGCTGGAAATGCTTCTGCTTGCCCAGCTGCTTTCTGGAAGTCATTCTGGCTGCTGGCTCTCACCTCCCCAGCTTTTTAGATCTTTTTTTTTTTCAGGCTTTTACTCTTATAAACAGTCTCTTATCCCTCCTTGGCAATATATTGTCCCACTGTGTCTGCCATGGATATACTTGTGCTTCCAAAATAAATAATTGCAAAAAAATGTATCCACTTGACCACTGCCTTGACTTCCCATGTGAGTTTGAGCCACTTGGAAATGCCTGTTGAAAGCAGAGAATGGGCGCCAATGTGCTTTTTATGGCTCCAGCCTCCAGAAGTGTGTTAGACTGCCCAAACCCAAGTGAATGAGATATGGGTGCAGTGTGGCCCAGGACTGGCTTGGAGGATCTCCCAGTGCTGGCCCTTCACTGCCCTCCACCTCAGCCCAAAAGGGAATGTGCTGTACCCAGGGCAGCACCAGCACCATTATGCATGGAATTGTTTTAGGCCAAAGGGGAGGTATGACCTCAGCAATACAGGGAAACTTGTTTGCTTGTAACTGCCTTTCCAACCTGTGTAATTTTTTAAGTTGCTTCAAAGTAGAAAGTATGACTAAAAGGGGAAGGAAAAAAAAAACCTGTGTGTATAAAGATATATAGACCAAAAATTGTTAGTACCTGTCTAAAGGCAGTCCCTTAGTGCTGGGAATCAGAAGACTTTAGGTTTCACATTTAGCATAGATCATATCATAGACTCATAAAATGGTTTGGGCTGGAAGATATCTAGTTCCAACCTCTCTGTCACAGGCAAGCACACTTTCTACTAGACCAGGTTGCTCTGAGTCCCATCCAACCTGGGCTTGAACAATACCAAGAATGGGGCACTCACAGCTTCTCTGGGCAACCTATTCCAGTGCCTCACCACACTCACAGTAAAGAATTTTTTCCTGTATCTAATTTACATGTACTCTCAGTCTAAAGCCATTCTCCCTTGCTCTATCACTGCATGCTCTTGTAAAAAGTCCTTCTCCATCTCTTGTGTAGCCCGTTTTAGGTACAGGAAAGTGCTGTAGGGTCTCCCCAGAGCCTTCTCTTCTCCAGGAAGAACAACCCCAATGCTCTCAGCTTGTCTCCATACAAGAGGTGCTTCAACACTCCAGTAGTTTGCACCCTTTTTCAAAGCATAGGCAGTCACGTGTCACAGCTGGCACTTGGAGCTACTTTTGCTGGACACAGCGATGGGCAGAGCTCCAGAGGCCCTGTCTCAGCATGCGTTGAGGTGTCCTGCAAACAAGGGTGTGGGGATCTGGGTTACAGGTTCAGTGTGCAACCAGGATAGGAATCAGTGAGGGTGCCAAAAGTAAGGTCTGAAGGGCAAAAACCTCTTAGAAACTGGAAAGTGTTCAAATTCAGACAGGAATTTTCTCTCATTTGGTCTTTATCTTTTTAATTTATTGTATATTTAGAGCAAAATATTTGACCAAGAAGAATTCATTGCCTGTAAAGTGATCCTGTGCATCAGCACTCCAGACACGGCAACCCCTGTGGAGGGTCAGCCCTTGCTCTGACTTGCTTCTGAAGGGTCTGCAGATATTTCTGGCACAAGTTGTATCACCAGCCATACCCCTCCTGCTACAGTGCCTTGGAGGCAGTGAGTGCTTGGGGAACATGTTTCTCAGGAACACAAGTAGACAGGCTGCTTGTCCAAAGCAACCCTTTTGAGGACTCTGCCTGGAGTAACATTCCAGTATCACTCTACCTTTGTCTCCCCGCAGGCTCAGCGGCAGTGGCGAAGGACGGGGGTGAAGCTCTCAGCCCCAGCAGCCATTGGGGTGCTGCTGGCCCTGGCCCTGCTGGCCATCACACACCTGCCCCCACCACCAGACCACTCCCCACTCCCACTGCCAGCCTCGTCCCCTCCAGGTCCCCTGTGGGAGGTGGCTGACCCGCTGGCTGGAGTACAAGCCTGCAGAGAAAGGCTCCCTGTACCTCTCACTCGCTTGCAGCGGGACCAGTCCCCTGGCCGGGGCAGGAGGCGGCGGAGGAGGGTGGAGAGGAGAACTCCCCCATGGCTCTCTGATGATGACCTCCAGAAGATGCAGCTGCTGGCCACCGGGCAGGTGGTCTCCAAAACCCGCATCCCTGCCCATGGGCAAGTCATGCGAGTGGGGCTGCAGGCTGTGGGGGATGCCAAAGGGGATGTCTTGCCAGCCAGTCCAGAGAGGGACTGCCAGGATGGGCACTGTGGGCTCATCAAGCGCCCTGGGGACCTCTACGAGGTGCTGGCCTTCCACCTGGACAGGGTGCTGGGGCTGAACCGCAGCCTGCCCGCTGTGGCTCGGCGCTTCACCAGCCACCTCCTGCCCTACAGCTACACTGACGGCTCCCTGCGCCCCATCATCTGGTGGGCTCCTGACCTCCAGCACCTGGAGGATGCCAACAATGACCAGAACTCCTGTGCCCTGGGATGGCTGCAGTACCAGGAGATGCTGCAGCCCCACAGACCGATGCCAGTGGCTGGGGATAACCCCTGCTCCAGAATCCCACACAGCGAGTGGAGCCGCCTGGCCCTCTTTGACTTTCTCCTCCAGGTAGGGCTGGGATGATGAAGACCACCTGTCCCACCAGCTGTGCCATCCGGGTACCCCTCCACCTGAACCTTTATTTTCTGACCATGGACTCCTTTTCTTCTGTGGGGACACAGGCTCTGGTTTCTTGGCATGTATTTTTACTCATCAGTTAATGGGGAGCAGCAGAGCTTTTTGGACAGGGGCTTGCGGGGGAAACACAGGCAGGTTACAGACATGGTGAATCTGCTCTCATGTGGGTGAGCTTTCTGTGGCTTCATTGGCTTCAACTTGTGTGGATGCCAGCAGTGGCTTGGGACATCCCTAGGGCATCCCTAGGGACAAGCAGCATGTTCTGCATCAGCCCCATCCAGGGATGTGCTGCTGGCACTGGAAATGAGGAGCTCTGCTCCTTCATATGGCACTGCTTTCCTCCTTGGCATTAGTAGCACTTAATCTCCTGTCTGGAAAATCATACCCTGCTGCTATGAGGGATTACAACAGCGTCCCAGAGAGTTATCAGTTCTTGGAGGGCAGATATTTTTCTGTGGGAAAAAAAAGCCTGTTAGGCACCTTGGGGCTGGATCTTTGGTTATCAGACAAGAAGAAACTGCCTGAAAGGGCAAGTATTAAAGTAAAAAAAGGAGGGAGAAAAGAAACAAAAAACCACAAACTAAATGTGTTCTCATTTTTCTCTCTCTTTTTGCCTTTTTTTTTTTTAGTTTCATTTTTGGTGGGTTTTGTTTGTTTGTTTGTTTGTTTGTGGGGGGTTTTTTGGTTTTTGGTTTTTTTGCAAATCCTGATCACTAGTATTTATAATCTTGGACTTGGACTGGCAGAGGCAGAGCAGTCCTAGCTGGGCTTGGAAATATTTCAGCTGAAGCAGCCAGAGAAATGAGATTAACCAACCTCCTTCCCTTCCCCAGGCCAAAATGCTGCTGAGTGCAGCGGAAAGGCCGAGTCACCAGGAGAAAGTATCTGGTTCTAAGGAGAGTTTCCCTTGGAGGGCTGGAGCAGTGCAATGATAAATCCAAGGTTTTCTTCAATAATTCCAATGGAATGCAGGAAAATCATGTAAAGGTAAAGAGTCTGTAGGATATTGTAGAAGTGAAACAGCATCTTTCAGAAATGGCTTCAGCATCTCACAGCCCTTGCCGGGGAAGAAGAAACTGTGAGATTTGAGTCCTGTTGTACATTGGCATTAGAATCTTGGTAGTTTTCTCAATTATCCTTAAAATTGGGCTTCTTCTGTGTTGATTTCTCCTAGTGTTTGTCATAAGGGAACCTCTCTCTACATGCAAAGTTTTACTGGGGGCAAAATGCTGAGCCTGATGGAAAGGGGGCTTTATCCTGTGCTTTAAAGAGGGCCAGACCCACCAAATCATCTCTGAAGCTGTGCAGCCACATCTATTCCCCAGAGCACCTCCTTCCCAGCTTGGGGGAGAGCAAGGAAATTTTCCCTGGAGAGGAAGCCATCCCGGGCTGAATCATGACTGAAAAGACCTACTGGACCCGAGAGGATGCCCTGGGGTGGCCATAGGACCAAAGAGGGACTGAAGGTGGTCTTCTCACAGGGTTTGAGCTTGGATAGAAGTAGGTGTGGCTCATGTACTTTTGTTCCAAGAATAAGACATAATGTCCCGTTCATTAGAGCCGTTTATGCTCTCCAAGAAGAAATTAATAGAAACAATCAGGGGAGGGCCAGGGTGAGAGAGGGCTTGTCAGCATGTCAGTGGCACTCTCAGCATCTCCACAGGCACTTGGTCCCTCTTCTGGGACTCCACTTGGACACCAGGTCCACCTCCATCTCACACCTCTGCGTGTTCAGCACCAATCCATCTTGGTTTCACAGGTGCTTATGGGCAGGTGAGTGGAGCTCTCAGACCATTTAATGTCTCTGTAAGTCATCTCAGGTTGTCTTTACCTTCTGTGCAGCCTGGAAGACAACACAAGCAGGTGAGAGAAATCAGCGTGCTGAGCTTTCCAGTAGACAAACATGGGAGATATGTGGAGGAAATGTAGTATTTTCTTCAATTTCAATGTGTTTTGTGTCAAGATTCTCAAGCACTTTTAACTGGAGTGCCCCGCAATGAAGAAATGCTGATCCAGGTGTTTTACTAAACCTCAGGAAACAGAGGGCTTTGTTAAGGGGCTCGAGTGTGGGACTAATCCTGCTTCTCAAAGGGTTACAATTCTAATAGCCATGGAAATTACAGTTCGTGCTTCCTGCAGCATCTTCTCCAGGGCTTGGTCAGTGTTTGGGCTCAGACTGAACTCTCTCTCAAAGCACAATAAGTTGTGCTCATTATCAGGGTGAAGGGAACAGGCAGCCACTGTGGGTCACTTGGCTTCTGTCTAGTCATCACCTGTAGATCACTCCAGGCTTACCTGAGACCTCTCAGGTCTTACCTTACTCCAGCCCTCCCGGTGGCTCCAGGAGCCTCTCAGCATCCCAAGCCCTGCCTCCTGGGTTGGCACCAGCAACACTGAGCAAGTGAATGAGTTGGACATTTTCATGCTCCAACCAGAAAATACATTTATTTTATACATATTTGATTGATATTTAAAGGAGTGTTTGCAAAGAGGCCTCCAGAGCTGGAGGTGGTGAGCCAGCTCCCCTGTGGCTGTGACACCAAGCAGCCATGGGGAGGGCTGTTGGCAGCCAAGGAGGCCCTGCCTGCCCCACAAAGTACCACAGAGGACGTGCCAGCTGCTTCTGACAAAGATCAGGAAGCTTCATGAATACCAAGGCAGGGTTACTGAAACCTGGTCTGACAGAGATTTATGTCTTTTAAAAGTCCCTCATTCCTCCAAGGGTGTGGTTGAAACACTGGGAGTTGCCAAGCAGCAGTGGGGTTTCTGCCGGGAATTGGGGTGGGAAGCAGGAGGTTTGACAGCCTTGATGACACAGAGCCCTAGCAGCACCTGCAAATAATTAAAGAGAAATGTAGCTAAAACAAGTCACTGTGGCCCAGCTTAAACGTCAGGCATGCTCTGTGAACGCACAGATCACTTTTTCCCTTGCCAATACTTTTCCATTCATCTTTCCATTGAGAGCTACTCAGGTTACCATAGGGATGGATGAAAGGGTGTACATGTTGCAGGAGCCAGGTGAAACCATCATTCAGAATGACAACACTCAGAAAAAAATTAACTTTCTGAGGATTCAAACCCTTGGTTTCCTTGGGCGCTTTGCTTCTTTCTTTTTTTTTTTTTTACGTTCATGGCCATGTACGTCTTCCCTTGGTTTCAGCAGGAAGCACAACCTGTTCACTCTGTGCAAATAGAGAGTGTGGAGGTACCAGGCACAGAATGTAGCTGAACTCCATCAGGAAAGCATGTCACCATCACCTTTGCCATCACCTTCTTCAAGCCAAGGAATTTTTGCAAGCCACCTCAGCTTCTTCATGCTCTCCTTCCTCTCACTCGCTCCCTGGTGTGTGCATCTTTTCCCATTTCATGTCTACTAAGGTTCCCTAGAAATGTTTTATTTTCTTCTGAGCAAGAAAGTTCGCAACAGGACCTACCCATCCTGAGCCTACATCCCTGCTAAGGTCCCCAAATGTCTCCTGCAGGTTCATGACCGCCTGGACCGCTACTGCTGTGGGTTTCAGCCTGATCCCTCTGAGCCCTGCGTGGAGGAGATGTTCCACGAGAAGTGCCGGAACCCAGCAGAGCTGGTCCTGGTCCACATCCTGGTATGTTCCCCTGTTCTCCAGTGCCTGCTCTGGGGCTAAGGTGAAGGTGCCTGGGAGACACTTGCAGGGCTGAGGTGGGAGCAGAGGGAATGCAGGTCCCATGGTGATGCTGTGTCCATGGTGGGAGGTGTGCCCAGCACAGAGGGCCCTGGACTTTGGCGTCTGCTGTCCCCCAAATACTCTCAGGCTTTCTCACTGCATTAAAAAGCAGCCTACACCCACCAAGTGGTGTCTCTGCAGTGAGAGAACTTCTCCTTCCCATCCTGCTGGCAGGTCCGGAGGAGTGCGCCGTCCCGCCTGGTGTTCATTGACAACGCGGGCAAGCCACAGCACCCTGAGGAGAAGCTCAACTTCAGGCTCCTGCAAGGCATACGCAGGTAGGAATGTGCACATTCCTGGGGGCAAGCCCTGGGTGAGGGCTGAGCTGGCACACGCAGGATGGCCAGCAGCCCTGTGTGCACACATCTCTGCTGCTCCTGGCCTCCCTGGCTGGGCACCCCTGTGAAGCAGGGCCACCTCCCACCCAGAACAGGGTGGGTGAGTAGGCTCACAAAAACATCCCATGTGCCCCTGCCATGAAACTAGCTCTTTATTCTGCTCCAGGTGACTGATGGCAGGCTCCAGAGCCTATTTCCCCTCTTTAATTGACAGCTGCACAAAAATAATGAATTATAAGGTATTTCAGCATTTCTTGCATCGTTGCCCATGAGGCATTTTGACATGCTATAGGCCTCTTGATTTGGAATTCGTTTTGATCCGTTTCTGGTGGAGCTATCCTCCATGCTCACCATGGGGCAGAGTTTTAAGCAGGAAGCTCCTCATCCTGTGTTCCTCCGGGTGGGCATGCATTTCTTCCTGAAGCACCTTTGCCTGAGTCCCCTGCTGCTCCCCTCCTCTCTGCTCAGGCTTCCCTGGATAACCCCTTCCCTCCCTCTCTCTTCTGCTCCTCCTCTGCAGCTTTCCAGCGGTGGCAGTGGCCACGCTGCGATCAGGCAGGTTGCAGAGCCTGCTGCTGGAGTCACTGCGCATGGACCGGGAGCTCTGGGAGAGCCAGGGCGGCACCAAGGGCTTGAGACCCCTGCTGCAGACCATTGACAGGCGGGCACGCATCCTGCTCCGGCACATCCAAGAGCACCACCTGACAGTGTTCGAGGACTCGCCTTGCTGAACCACACTGTGCCTGCCTGGCAAATCCCAACAGCGATGGACATACCTCATGCCCTCATGGGTGAGATGAGACTGTGTGCTTGTGCTTGACTCTCCGCAAGGTGTTTGTAGAATGCTCTGGAGAAGCAGATGGGATCACAAGGAGTAGGAAAGAGGAGGAGGAGATGTCTCCTGAGACAACCCACAACTGCTTCAGAAAGGCAACAGTCATCAAGTCGTGGTCTCAGCATGGATTTTCAAAGGAGGGGCGTGTCCATGAGATTTTAGGGTGCCTGCACACACACAGGCGCACACACACAAACATGCACATACAGCAGCTATGAAAACTGGAGGCTTGGACAGTTGAACAGCCTACATGGACCCAGGGAAGTGTTAAAAAGCAGTGGAAGGAGTCACTGACAGCCTTTCCATGGCTTGCACTGGACTTTTTGATGATTCTTTCATTGTTTCCAAAACATCCCAGGCAGAGAAGCAAGGGGAAAGCAGAGGAGAACTTACTAGGTGGATTAAGCAGGGACAAGATGCTAGAGCTGAGCTCTGCCTGGTACTCCCACGGAGGAGATGATGTATGCCCGGGAGCAAGTGTAAGCTGCTGCATGAAGCTGGGCTGCACCAGCACTGGGTGGCAGCCCACGTAGCCCATGGTACCATCCCCAGCGAGCGCCGTGTGCCATGTACTGTGTGCCATGTGCCACATGCCTTGTGCCCTGTGCCACGTGCCATTTGCCGTGTGCCTTGTGCCATGCCTCAGCAGGCCTGGGCTGCTGCCAAGGTGTGTTCTTGACTTGAAGATTTAAATCTCTCACTCACTCTTTCCCTTCCTTGTTAGAGGATTAAAAGGCAAAACCTCCACACTTGTGCAAAGTGCTCCTGCCTGCTCTCTTGGGCATGGCTGCGTGAAACTCTTTCCAAGGCTTGCAGAAATATGTTCTAACAAAAATACCAAGCTATTTCAGCAGAAGGCAATCAAGTGCAAAATGCTTTCTGAACATGCTGGCACCTCCGGCAGAGACCATCCTGCTCCTGTCATCCCTCAGGCTCTTGCCCAGCAGCCCACTGTGATGAGGCACAGCAGTATGCCAGCCAGGCAGGTCCTCTAATACCAGGGCTAAGAGACAGTCCAAAAGGAAAAAGAACAGGAGGAAAACATACAGGGATGGGCTCTGTCACTCTCCACAGTAGGTTTCCTGGCTGAGGCATGCAGTCAGTGTTTGCTTTCCAGGAGCTGCCAGTTTCTGGCCTGTGGGCTGAAAGTTTGCCACAAGGACAAGGCTTTTTCAAAGGGTCTCAGGGAACAGCTCTCCATTTTCCCAGGACTACAGGTGGAGCCTCCATACCTGAGGCACCCCAAATCACTGGTGCCTCTGGAAAGCCTCAATGAGACTGGCATGGGCACTCGTGCAGTGCTGATGTTCCACTGCCATAGCTTTGGAGAACACAGCCACCCATGCAGTGGGGGAAAGAAGGCAGATGCTGATGCCTTCCCTGCTCCATCCCTCTTAACATTATGTCAGTTTGGGAGCCTGCAAGGGGATGCTTTAACATCCCTGCTGATAAGCACAGGCAATTACCTTCTTTCCCCTTTTTCCTCTTGCTGAAGAGAAGATGAAGCGAGGCGTGGGTGACATGAATCAACAAGCACAAGTGCTCTCAGGAAGCATCAGCACTCAGTGCTGCAGTCACACTAGCACCTAAAGTGCCATCAGCAGCTTCCTGGAGTCCTGCCCTCCAATTAGCCAGGGAAAACCTTTTTCCCAGCACTCTCTCCACCCCATGAGTTATCATCCTATTTGCTGTGCCATGGGGTGAATGACTATCACGGAAGCTGCTAAAGCCTGAATTGTGGGGATTTATTATCAGTAGGTGAGCTTAGCGTGCAAGCATGGAGGAGAGCAAAATAACTCATCCTGACTCCTATGAAAAGCCATGCCCAGGCATGGCTATATAAGAGTAGAGGATACTAAATGTAACATAATTAAACAAGAGTGTTAGTTAAGATGTGCAGCATCAGTCATAGTCTTGTTTTTTCTCATTAAGATGAGAAATTTCATTAAAAGAGAGGTTTTCATCCCATGTAAGCCAAGTTCTCAGCAAGAATCAAGAGGCAGGTGGAGCCCTATGCAGTGGCCCAAGTTGTGGAATCTGCTGTGAAGGAACAGAAGCTTTTGCCTTGCCTCTGGGTGGCATCTGCTCAACCTTATTATTGCACAAAGCAGTGGGGTTTTTTTGGTATTTCCTTAGTTGTAATGTGAGTTTGCTAAACACATATGGGTACATCTCTAAGCAGTTACGCATGTGAATAAAAGTCACTCGTGATTTAACAAAGAGCCATGTATGGATAAGTGAGAGAAGCAAAAGCCATGATCTTGCTGAGACTAATCATTAATCTTCTTTAATTAGTAATTTTTATCATGGGCTTGTCTATGTAACCAGCACAGGCTCTGAACTGTGGTCGTGGCTGTTCAAAGGAATCCTGTGGACTGCTTACATCAGCCTTTACCATGTAGCATTCAGTTCAGTTTGCTCCAGCTGTGAATGTGTCATATTTCCTATGATAAACTTATTTTTATGGTTATAACTATTTTACAGTTATAAATATTCACTTGGGGCCATGCTTGACAAACAAGGTTTCATCTGAGCAGTGATCCTGTTTTAACCAAATTTTACTGTTGTGGTATGGTAACAAAAAAAAGAACATGGTCCAAGCTGGCTGCAACACGGAGCAGGATGGCTTTGGCTTTAAGAAGGCAGTAGCACCTAAGCAAGGGAAAAAGCAGTGGAGAAACAAGGGCTCCTTGAAGGAGGCCATCCCTGCAGCACCCTCGTGCTCACCCTTGGCACTGCAGGAACCTGCTCTGAGAACAGCATTTGAGAGCATGGGCACGCACCTTCACGGAGCTTCCCCAGGAGGGAACTGTTTCATTCTGCAGTGATCCGAGTGACATGATCTGTGTTTAACGGATCTCTGGCTGTGCACAGCCCTTCAGCTGGCAGAAAACAGGGCTGGGGGATGGAAGGCAGGGGTCAAGCTTGCTGAATACACACACACACACACACACACACACACACGTGTGCATGCCAACACACACTGTTTCACTACTGCTATTCAGCCTGTTCTTAACACCCCCAAAGTTGGTGACCCCCTGTCACCTCCCAGCAGCCTGCTCCAGTCTTTGCTGGCCTCTCCCTCCATAAACTAAATGCCTTTTAGCTACATTTAAGGGCCACTTCTTGAGTTTCCCCTTGTGGCCACAGGACACTAAATAGTCTTTGCAGCTGACCTGTATGGACCTTGCAGAGCAACCTGAGCTCTCACTGAACCTACCCACTGGCCCGGGGTGGCACCAGTGGAGTGACACTTGGAGTTGATGTGATGACCTACCCTTGTGCTTCCTTCCCTTTAAAGGTGGGTTATTACAGGTGACACTCAGAAACCCCACAAGATGCTCAGCAAAATCCTCCCAAGCATCCCTGTGCCACGCAGAGAAAGCGTGGTCTGACTGCTGTCTGAAAGGCAAGAGCTAGCAAGTAAATCCAAATTTATTGTTAAATAGCTGGATATAAAAATAATCTGGCTTTTAGAAAGCAATTTATTTATGCTTTCAGTACTTACTTAAATATTTATGCAGAAAAGGAAAAAAAAATCTGCTCTGACATAGGGCTATCATTGTAGCAACAGCTTTTAAGATAAATGGAAGTAAATTAGCCTGATGTTTTATTTACATCCAGTGAGGAAATAGATAAACTCTCCTCGTGATGGATTTTCTTCATTAGCTGGGCGAACGCCTAAGGTACAGCTTTTGACATTGTTTCTTCCATGCGGTTAGACAAACAGTTTATCAAAAGAGTATAAAACTGTGAGGAAAAGAAGCAGATTAATGGGCAATAAAGTGAAGATCATTGAATTTATGATATAAGTAGCAGTATCACTGGATCTTAAGAAATGGCTTATCAGATAATCGACATATACATGCACACAGAAGCGCTGAGCCCCCCCAGACCTGCTGCACTGTCAGCAGCTGCTTCCGAAATCCCAGTGCGGGGGTCCCCACACTGACGCTTGACCTCCCTCCTCC
>JAWWEU010000081.1:41968911-42003689 GCA_035583155.1 Acropternis orthonyx | reverse complement strand
TCCCTTCCATCTGGGTTTATTCTGTAACACTGTCATTAGAGCTTGGTAACATACAATTTCCTCCCAATTAAAAATCCCAAGATTTTTAATGGCTTCAGGGATTAAAACCTTGTCTTCATGCCTGCGTTGCTGTAACTGTTTCTGCAACCTATTTTTGACAGTTTTGGCTGCTTTTACAGCAGTATTAATCATACCAATATCAACAACAATAATGTATAGGTCTTAAGATTCTTTGTAAAAAAACCACACCCCAGCATTATCTGCTTATGGATCCCATATGGCTTCTGCAGCAATTACCTCTGGAATGATAATTAGCTGTCAGATAAGGCGAATGGGAAAAAGGAGACAGGGAACCTGGAAGAAAGGAAACATTCCTGGAGATGGCAGAGGGGCTATACTTGTGGGCACCCAAGGTCTCTGCCCTGCCAGGCATGGTCTCAGGTTTTCAAGCTTCAGAAGAGGGATTTTGGTTGCAAGGACAATGAAGAAACAGGAGTTTAACCAGTGCCATGAATCCCAGTCTCCAATAGCTGTCTCCAGCAGGTGGCATTGGCTCAACAGGCTGTCTTTTCCCTGTGCTTGCCAAGAGCATCTTAAAAGTTTCATCTCCGGACTGGCAGATATCAAGCAGCTAGAGCATCATTAATTCCCTAATTCCCTTGCAGCCTAATTCGCCCAGCTGTACTTTACATCCCTCCACCAGAAACACCTTTCCCCCTCTGTTTCTCTTTTTCCAATGAAAATCTAGATTTACAGAAGCAGAGCATTGCTCCATGCTGAGAGCAAAAAAGAAAGGGACGAAGGACGGCTGCTTGGAGAATGAAATGCCACAGCACACAGGAATCTGCTCACCCAAGTGTGGACCCAAATGTGGACCCAGGTGCATGGCACCTACAGGATTTCTGGATTGAAGACCTCAAATGGGAGTCACATTTCCAAGAACTTGTCCTCTGGAGATGTTTTGGACACTTGCTGTTTTGGTAGGATTATCTCTGTTCCAAAGAACTCATAAACTTCAGGGCTTTTTGAACAGACCCTGCAGTCATCCCTGGGAGGGATTTTAAAATGATACAGCTCCCAGAGTGTGTGCTGTCAGCCAGCAGATAACACAAATCCAACCATGCTTTGGGGCTTCAAAAGCTATTGGTTTGTAAGCAGGGCAAGGCAAAGATGGGAGCACCCTCTCCCAAAGAGGAGGAGTTTTCCATCCAAGTGGTCCTTGGGGATTTCCCTGGGTTTTTCTGTTTCCCTCCTAACTTAACGACCACCCTCACTTTTTCTTCTCTTCTGAGCTGACCCAGGTTTTATTCCCCGGGCCATACCCAGCATCACTAATCCAAGAGGTAATTCAGGTGCAAAGGGTTTCTTGCATCTGGCACCCCGTGCTCTTTCCCCATGCTTGGGGTGGCAAGGCCATGCATGTCCCTCCAACTTCTGGCTGTGGCGTGGTCTTGGATGCCACATGAGGTTTTTTTCCCCTCCTCAGTTCCTGTCCAAGTTTCAGGTTAAGCATTCAGACCAACCATTTTATTTCCGTTTGGGATGGGAGGCTGCAACTTGTGACATCTGTGCATCATCAGGCAGAAGGGGGAGTCATGCAGCAGGAGAGGCAAGGAAGAGAGAGGACCGAGGCTTTTCTTTAAATCCATGAATTTTCTTGACTGATACCAGGAACTAATATTTCAGTCCACAGGAGTATTAACTCAGCATATGGGCTGCCTGGCCCTTCCCTGGCTGGCTGGAGGAGGCAGTGTGTGGTGATGCCTTCAGAAAGCGCCTGAAAGGGGTGGATGAAGATTTTTCCCATTAACCGCTCAGCCTTGGGAAAGCAAAGAGAAACTCTCTGAGGATGTCTGTTCAGTCCTCTCCCCTTCCAGTCCAGCCAGATAAATATGGGTGGGTGTAGGGAGAGGCCCAAGGAAAACTCGAGTCCTGACTCTGCATAGAAATGGAAGAGGATGTGGCCACACAGGGGTATTTCCCTGGTGAGAGGTGAGCATGGCTCCACAGCTCCACTGCACTGCTGGCCCAGCTCTCTGCTTGAGCAGGCATGGGACCACCTCTTCCAGTCTCTTTTTTTTTTTTTTTTTTTTTTTTTTTTGAGTGAGTTTTGCTCCACTGGATTTAATTTTTGGCCATATCCAAGCAGGGATGGTGTTTTTATTGAGGATGAGGTGAGTGGATACCGTGGCACAGGCTACACAGCAAATGTTGCTGTATTTTTGCACGTGTTCAATTTTAATTGCCCATTCTGGCAGCATCAGGGAAGGCTCAGAGTAAGAAAAGCATGTCCCAAGCCTCTTTATGTACATAAACCATTGGAGGTTTATTGCCTTGACCTTCCCTGAAACACGTTCTTGGCTCCTCTGAGTTCAATCCTGGGGATAAAACAGGATCTATTAAGCTGAGCTGCAGATATGGGCTTCTAGGAAGCATATCTAGGTGCCAACAAGATACCAGGAGCCTGAGATCTGCCACAACTGGGACAAATCTTTTTAAATGTTTTTTGTTCAAATCACCAGGGTCTGCCAGCTCTGCTCCTTGCCAATAGTAAATATTCTGGGAGCAGGGAATTGCTAATTATATTCAATTTAAGGCATTTCAGCATGGTTTCCTTGATTTGGAGAGGGGAGAGGTGATGCAAAATGCATGTACAGAATGGATAGATTAGGTCAGACACTTCCTGCTTTATCTTCTGAGTGTGAAACCTGGGATCACATGCAAAGACCCATAATTAGGTTTTTAGGAAGAGTTTATCCTGCCCATTTGAGTCAAAGTTGTATGCTCAGGTTGCAGAGATCAAAGGTCTCTTTTCCCTCACTGCTTCTACTGATGGCAAAAGCAGTTTGCTGAGGAGCTTAATTAGAGGGATAAGACGGGGTAGCTATGCACTGCTTCTTCCTCACCTCAGATAAAAGAAATTAAGGTCTCCAGGACCTCTAGCACCCCTAACTGATCTCAGAAAATTTAAATGTGCAGATATATGTTCATAACACCTGGAGAGAGGAGCCTCAGAAGCCTGCTCTCCTCCCTGGCAAAGCCAGTAGTGTTGGCACAGGCCATGGACAACTGGGACCCTCTGGAAGGTGCTGCAGCTGGTGCAAAGGGTGGACAACCTTCTCCACGGAGGCCTGAGAAAGGACCTTCTCTGCAGACTAAGTTTGTAAACTCAGTTTTTTCCCCTACACGTAGGAACTATATGGAGGGTCACACTTAGTTGGAGACTCCTGGTCTGCCTTCAGCCCATCCTAACTAGTCCCAGCACCAAGAAAAGTGATTTCAGTGGTGGGGATGTAAAGCGCACACATCAAATGAGATGATATCATAGAACAGCTTGTGCTGAAAGCGACATTAGAGATCTAGTTCCAACCCCCCTGCCATAGGCAGACACCTTCCACCAGACCAGGTGGCTCAGGGCCCCATCCAACCTGTCCTTGAACAGTTCCAGGGATGAGGCATCCATAACTTCTCTGGGCAACCTGTTCCAGTGCCTCACCATCCTTACAGTAAAGAATTTCTTCCTGATATCTCATCTAAACCTGCCCTCTGTCAGTTTGAAGTAATTCCTGCTTGTCCTACACTACATGTCCTTGTAAGAAGTCCCTCTGCAGTTTTCTTCCAGTTGGTTTCCTATTGGCAGAGCAAACACCAAAAGGGGAGCCAGTGCCTGCTGTCTCCATCCACTTGCTGGGGACTACAAGCTCTGGGCTGGAGAGCATTCAAGACTGATTTAGGAAATCCTTTGACTGCCATTCCACAGCTGTGTTGTTCTCCATGGTCAAATCTAATCAAACATGGATGTTCCTGGACAAACTGCATTTAAGACTTCAAAGACATGGGTTCAGGACAGCTTGGAGAGGCTACTGGGCAAGAAATTCAGCCTCCCTCATCAGCCTTGACTAAGCCAGAGGCAGGAAAGAACCATGGAGGGGTGAAGTCAGCCATCAGGGTCATGTCCAGGGTTTTACATGGAGAGCACACAACTAGAGAAGACGAGGTCCACCCAGCCTGCTGAACTACCTCCTGGGTGATGCTGGGGCCAGCCCTGCATCACAGAGACGTTTTGGGGCACATGGTGCCACCAGCTCCCGTGTCACCAAAGTTCTCAATAGGCTCTGTGGAAACGCTGGCATCCCATAGGACTCATGTACTTCAATTACCCTCAAATAAGCCTTTTGGTATCAGCAATGAGGTGACATTTGTCCGGCTTTCTTCCTCCACAAAGGTGGGATTAGGGCATCAGAAAGTTCTGCTACTTAATCTTCCTTTGACGGGACTTGGAGAAAGAAAGGAAAGAAAGAAAAGGGAAGAACAGAGTGCCGAGAGCAGACAGCCTGTGTGAGCAGATGTGCAAGAAGAAAGCATCAGAAAATTGTGTCTCAGCTTATCATTTGTGGTCTCAACATATCCTCAGAGATTCAACCTTCCCTAGAAAAAGCCGATATTTTTAGCACAAGATAAAGGCTCCCAGTTAAAGGCCTCCACTGTGGCACCTGCAGTGATGAGAATTCCCTCCACTGCCAGGCAAACCCCTGTCTCCTGCCCTGCCTGCAGCCCTGTGCTCTGGGTCATTACCAGTTCCCATCTCGATGCTGGCCTGTCCCTCTGTGGGGTTTCTTTTCTTCACACCCCACCCTGTGGTGCACAGCGAGCATTTTGCATGTTTGGAAGCAGCTGGAAAGAGCTGGCTGATTTTTGGAGAACATTGTGCTGGTGGAGGAGGCCATCACACACTGTCCATGCAGGGGCACCACAACAGCTGCAGACTCTTCCCTGCCTCTATTTTTCCTCCTCTTCCAGAAATGAGAAACAAGCAACATGTGTGGGAGATATCTGAACTTCAGTTGGGCATGGCCTTCTCAAGATGATCACGGTTCAAGAGGTGTAAAAAAAAGCTCCAAAAATACGTGGGCTGCTTCTGTGGTGGCAGAACCCACGTGGGCAAAGTGGCTTCACCCCCCCCAGGGCTCCACTCCAGCCTGACCCCAGAGAAAGAGGCTGCTCAGTCCTTCCCTACCTCTCCCACCTGGTGATGCTTTTGCACATCTCCTTCTAAAAAAATCTCATCTTCCTGAGTTGTTTTGATTGTTCTCAGTAGAGACTGCCTTTTTTATGCCTGCAGTGTTATCCCTTCCCTGCCCCTGCCTTCCAGAGCTGCCTCTTTCACGCTCCACAAAGCAGCCAGGCAGTCTTCTATTTTAATTGCTTTCGCCCACCTCCTGGCCTGCCCTCACATTAGCTTTAGGGGGTGTAGGGCAGTGGAAAGGCTGGGAAAATAGAGTGCTGAGAGGCAGAAGAAGGGAGGTAAGCAGGTACCTGCTGGGCCAGTGGATTTGAGCCCTGGCGTGCTGGGAGCAGATGTGTCAGTGCAGGCACCTTCATGGATATGGGCAATAATTTCTCTGTCTTTGCAGAGCTACAGCCTTGAAGTTTGCCTCTTTTATTCTGTAGGGACCACTGACTGCAAAAAACAGATGCCATCTGTCCACCATGCCTTGTAAATCAGATTTTAATCATCTCTGGGAGAGGGCTGTCTCCTGCTGAGTGCTACAAACCAGGTCTGCAGGAGTTACTCTGCAAAATTTACATTTCTGAGAGAGATTAGTGTTCAGGGCTGCAGCTTCATAGCGAGGAGGCTGAAATTCAATTTCTCCCCCTCTCACAGATTTCCCGGCTGATGGTGCAAAGTGGCTTAGGCCATGCCTGTGTTGATCAGGTAAGTGCAGATCTGGTTTCACCTCCGGGATGATCTCCCTCCACTCCCTCCACACATTGCAGCGTATCTGCCTCCAGCGTGAGCAGGGGAGCTCCCGTGATGAAGGACACCATCAGGCTGGGACAAGCAGAGTCACCTCCAAGATCCAGGTTTGCTCCATGAAAACCAAAGCCATGGATTGCAGAGATGCTGGTGTCAGAATGGCTGTCTCCTCTGGTGCTGCCAGTGGCTGATTCACACCAGCTATGGGCTTGCTTGGTAGATAATGCTTTTGTTCCAGGGGTTGCTGGGTGCTGCTGTAGGTTACAGGGGGCAGTGAAGCAGAGAGCCAGGGAGGGAAATGGCACAAGGTCTGACTTTGTCTGATCTCGTACTGCCCTTATACAATTTTGTAAGACAAACAATGTCTTCCTACAATAACAAAATGGGCTGCTAAGGATGCTCACAAGTACAGGTAAACTGTCCTACTGTCCTTGTCCCTTTCTTGAAAGCATTATATATTGTAAAATCATTGCTGGTATTACAGGGAGGCTGCAAAGCCACCTCTTTGTGAGTAAGGAATCAATAATTTGTTTTCTTCTTCCCTCTATGAAAATAATCCCATTAAATCATGTTGTTTTATTAAAAAGGCAATATCCCCCGAGCACAAATGGCAAGGCTGATCACAGTCTGGCTGTGGGGAGATACAGCTCTTTTATCCACAGCCTCTGTGGACTTATATTTCAAAAAAGAGCTTAGCAAAGGCTCTACAAACATGGTTATTTATTAGCTGGCATTGCCAAGTTTTGACCCTGCCCAGAGGTACCCACAGGGACAGGGGAGACAAAGCCTAGTGTTACCTGCTGGAAGCTTTGAGACAAACCTCTGCCCCTTCTCCTCCATCCTTGCCAAGGGGATTTGCTGGGCTGGACGGTCCCACTCGCTGGCCCACAGCTCACTCATCTCTGTGATTTTACATGAAAGAAGTGCATCCTCCCAGACCGTGTGTCATCACATCACAAGAGGGTGGTTGGCTCGGGCTGAGGCAAGTCCTGTCAACTCATCAAAACCCAAAGTCTAGCAAGGAAGGACAGAAATAAGGAAGAAAACAATGCATGAGGCAGGAGAATGAGAGTGATCTAATGGTTACAATGATGCCATCCAAATAGTCTTTTGAATCAGATGGCATTAGAGGTCAAGCTTTTGCAAGGGTACAGGAGAAGAAAGCTGCTTCCTGTTAGCACCTTCCGACACGCTGCAGAAGCAAACCTGCATCCTCAGCTCACACAAGCATCAGCAGTTGTCTTTTATTTTGCATGAAATCTTTTCCCCCTACCTCTGCAGTGCAGTGGTAGTTGCAGCTGGGCCAGACCTTGATGAACTAGATGGGATGGGGACACAAATGCAGTGTGGCTTGTAGAGAAACCATTTAATAGGGAATCACTTAAAGAAATGCGCCCTCTGCCCCATACACACCCCCAAAGAGTTGTTCTGCAGGATATCTCCATGGAGGTGCTTGAGATGGAGGAAGGTTTGGGCAGGCTCATGGGGCTGGTATGAGGTGTCTGAACAACAGCTTGTGCAACTAAGGGCATCAAAGCTAGTTTATAAAAATGGGCTAATGTGGGGTAGCATGGTACCCAGCTAATGGAGAGAGGCCAGCCTCGACTGCACAAGCCCCCTGCAGTGCTGAGATGCATTCTAATCAGCGCTCAGGTATCAGACAGGAAAAGAAAATATTTCCCATCTCTTTTCATAAAGATTCAACCCTTCATTCCACCAACACCCTGGTGAGGCACCTTTACCAATAGATGTGACATGAATAAATATTTTCAAAATAATTAACTTAAATGTAACAAAGCTGCCAACATCTCTGTTTATAGCTAGTAGTTGTGGAGCTGGGATAGGGTGGAGAGAAGGTGGAACATCCCATTTTCAGAGGACCAAACAATTATTGAGGTGGTTTCTAATGAGCCTGCTGCAGCTTTTCCAGCTGGATCAAAGAAATGAAAATCCTTGTGTAACATAAATTCTTCCACTCAAGCTCTATTAGTCTTCCTATTCCCCAACCTTCCCCCCGGATCCTTATCCCTGACCTAGACGCTCAGCCCAGTCTCAGATGGACAGAGGTGTTACACCTATTTCCAGGTAAGACTGTGGTGTCTGGAGGACGCTGGGACCATCACCTTACTGGGGCCCAGAGAGCCCTCACTGAGGCTGGCTTTGTCCTACACCCCTCCATGAGATCCTTCACTTGGGGCCCTTCTCACAAGCACCATCATTTCTCTCTCCTTTGTCTCTCTGCAAAGGAAGAGAATTTAAAGACTCAACCCTGCTGAGAAATTAAAAAATTATAGGTGCCTTGAGACACAAAGTGCACCTATACAACCAATTGCATGAGTAGGGAAACAGCTTTTCTACATGTTGGGGGAGGTTTGGCAGTAGCAAAGTATTTCTCAGCTGCACGCTCTCCCTCCAGTTTGGATTAATAGCTTGGGTCCAGCTTCACTCCTCCCATAACAAATAAATTTTAAAACAAAACTAGCCCAAGAGAAGAGGTATTTGCTGGATGTCTTCTTAATGCCATATTTTTTTTCCTCTGTAAAGCATTCCTCTTTTAAAAGCTCTCTGACTCTTCACAGCTCATTTTCCTTGGACTTCCTAAAGATGCCTGCACTGAGCACATGCAGACAGACAACGAAGTTCTCATGTGGTGACATACACAAGATACATGTGGCAAAAAGAACAAGGCGAGCTGTTCCCAGCAAATAATTTATTTCTGCTTGTGAATTATCAATGAGGAGACACAGACATGGGGTTTTTTTACACAGTCAGCTATTAATCAAAACTATTTGACACTCCAAATTGCCATATTGCCACCCTGCTGCTGGTCAGTCTGCAAGGCAAGTTCCAACCTTCATTGTCTGCAGCCCCTTTGCCACCACCCCTGTCAGAGACTTCTTCTATCCAAAGGGATGGAGGTTTGCACATTGTTTTTCCCATGATTTTGGGATCTCCTCCCACCCCAGAGAGGACCCTCAGCTGGGATTAAGCTGCTGGTGAGATGGAGCACTGTGGGAAGTTATTAAACAAGAACTCAATACAATTCTTTGTACTTCTCTTAAACTAATAAACAATAGATGTTCCCTTCAAGCCTAAGGGAACAGCTAATAAAGCACTCACAAAGCTCTGCCTTTCAACCTCAGTAAAGCCCCAGCAAGATGCTGCTAAAAGAGACCCTTAAACCCAGGCACTGAACTCGATGTTGAAACATCAGCCCCCCAAACACGAGAGGAATATGTCCTTTTCCTCAATGTGCCTGGGAAGAGACAGAGTTTGGAGGGCTTGATCTTTCACATTTGCCATCAGGTGGAACAAAATGTTTCACCTAAAACCTGGTAGTTACAAATCAGGTATTTGAACTCCTGCAAAGAAGTCATCAAGCAGTTCTCAGCTCCAGGTGTGTCATGGGTTTGGACAAACCTTTATCTCTGTTTTAGCAAAACGGTGCAAGACACAGTCTGCTACACAACTATATTTTACAGTCTCCCCAAATGAAACCCTTCATTGGATGCCCTTCACTATTCACCACACTGTCTCTAAAGGTGGGGGGAAAAAACCCTAAATGTGGAAAATAAAGGGGGACATAAGTGGCTCCCACGGAGATAACCCTCTTGTGTGGCAGGAGGTCCTCTCTCTGGGTGGAGAGTTTGAAACTCACACCTCAAGGAGGAAACAACTGATAAATGATGGGGATTGAGGCCAGCACATCCCCAGGTGCTCCACAGTCCTTCAACTTCACCAGCAAACAGTGGTAGAGGGCAGGGAAGCTGCCGCCAAATGCAGAGAGGCTTTAATCCCACTTTTGCAAAGAGTGCAAGAGCAAACTTTGAGGTGGAAGGTGATTCACCACTCCTGTCCAAACCTGGCAAAGCCTGACCTTACACAGTGATGCAAGCTCACTTGGTCCTTTCCCCTGCTTGCTGCTACTCAGCTGGCACCAGGGGGGCGACTGATGAGAGCTGGCAGGAGCCTGGGCACGTGTCTGAAAGCCAGAGAGAAATGGGAAAGACGTGGCGTTAATTATGATGGCTTGGGACCAGCTGGAACTGTCGCACCGAGTTAACTGAGGAGAAAACAGCTCACGGCTCGGGGACAAGGGAACTTGGGGGGCTTGGCAGGGGACACCACATGAAAACAACCACCATGTGCCCGTCCCCTGCCCTTCCCCAGCCTCCACCCTGGAGCATCACCCTGGTGTTACTCAGGATGCAGCTTGGATAATGGGAAAAAAGAGCAAGCCCACTGGCAGCAGCGTTTGCCTTTGAAGCCCTGCCATCACATGTGGGCTCCAAGACTGGCAGGGTTTGAGCTGCCTTCTTAGCTAAATTGGGAAATTAATTACCCTGAGCCACACTTCCAAGTGAATGACGGGCAGCTCGGTCTCGGTGATGGCCGGTCTCAAGGGACTGAATCAAGCTCAGTGAAGCAGTCCGGAGCCTCATCGCTTGGTGTGCTGCAGAACCACGGCTTTCAGTAGGCAGGACGTTAAGGGAAACACCATGCACTGAAATAGCTGGAGCTCTCGGTAGCTGGAGAGCTGAGCTGGAGTAGCAGCAGACACACCTCAGGGTCGTTGTAGATGTACCTGTGTGGTTATTTAAACAACTTTAAATGGAAACAGACCAAACCTATTAAAATAAATGGCACTGGGTTTATGTTTCTTGTTGCCTCTCCTTTTAGTAGATTTACGATTAGTTTGCATTTATGGATAATTTACATTTTTTAAGTGTTGCAAAACAGTTCAGCCTAAAACACGCGTTTCAAGTCTGTTTTAATCTTGTGGTGAGGAACAGATTCCCTTGCAAGTCAGGGAGCTTCAGAGTTAAGCAATAACTGGGTCCCTTTTATACCACTTTCAGACTTGCCCTTCTGCGGTAAATCTGTGCAAAGGTAAGTAGGCTCCCAGCACAGCCCAGGTGGCAGGAGCCCCCTGTCCCACAGCCCCAGCAAACCTGGCTGTGCCTGCAGCACTGCACACATACTTCATGGATCTTTGCTTTGGTCTTTTTCCTGGTAAGCTATTGTGTTCAAGGGCCTGATTTTTATGTTTATTCCTCTGCAACCTGTGTGGTTGTTTGAATGAAGGCAAAGGGTATGAAAAAAGCTGTCAAACCAGAACTGGGATAAAAAGGGAAAATCTCCACGTAGCCAGAGCTGGATGCACTGACTGCACCAGTCTGGGTTCAGGCATGTTTGCTTGCCCCTGAAGCTGCTGATCACCTGATGGTCGTAATATTTTCCTACAGATTATATGGGATTGGCTGCAAGGGGTTCTTTTTATTTCCAACATGCAGAAAGGGTTTCCAGGTAAATGGCTTGTGTGGCCTGGAGCAGCACAAACTGAGGGGCACTGCTGCTCCATGTGGGTCACTTCACGGGTCTTTTATCCCCCTGAAATGTTACTGCTTTGAAAGAGAGCTGAGAAAGCCCCACCAATTTCCCAGCCCTTCCTATTCTCCCTAACAGAGCTTTTGTTTAGTTTTGTTTGGTTGGTTTTTTAATGCAGAGGAAGAAAAAGTGGTCAGAGAAACAAAACGTTTCTCATAGAAGTGGCTGGGATGTGCGATCACAGTGTTTGGCCCCTTGGAGTTACAGCAGAGATGTCTCTTTGCTCCCCTTCTCCAAGGACACAGCATTTTCCAGGCATCAGCATCAACCAGAGGATGTCCTGCAGTCAGTTCCTGCCCAAAATTAAGCAAGTGGGAGGTGGAAAAAGAGCAAGAACCCAAAGCACCTGAAACCCTCACTCCCAGACAACTGAGTCCCATTCTTCCCCTCAAGCAATATGCATTTCAAATTGCTCCTCTGAAGCACCATCATAATTCTGAGGAAGGAATTTGGAGGAAGAAGGAAGGAAAGAGATTTTTCACAGCTGTCTGGCTCTGAAACTGAAAAGTATTCATGTGTGGAGGAAAGCACCTTTCCCTGCCAGGAGAAAATAGATGAAACAAACGTTTCTGAAATACGGAGGGCAGCACTCATCTTCCATTGTGCTGCAGAAGGGATGCTGCCAGGGGCTTCCTGGCTGTGGCTGGAGACATGATGGTGTTTTCTCACCAAGCTCTCATCCCTGCTCCCCTCTGCCTAAAGTCCAGATCAAATTTTTCATATTCTAATGTCAAAACAGAAGAAGGGATCTAGAGAAGAGTGAATAAAAAGAACAAAGTAATAGAGAATTATATAAAGCCTTGAAACAGAGGAGCAGGATTGGGAAAAGGGCTTGTGCAAGCAACAGATTTCCCTAGCTAAACCCAATGGCTTGGGCCTACAGTCCTCTACTGGTCTCTCACCTGAAAAACAGGAGACCCTCCAGTAACTCACTCCAGTGCCAGTACCCCACCTGCCTCCTCCCTCTGCTCTGTGCTTCTCCCAGTGAAACTCCTGCAAAAAAGCAGACACATTTCACAAAAAACTTTGTCCAGATGGCCACCTGTGTCCCTACCCTGCTAGTCAGCTCGAGCAGCAGCCTGAGCCTCTGCTTCCTAACCCAGCTCTCTCACACCTTGCCACCAAGCAGACATGATCCCTGGATACAAGGAGACCTGGCCCCTGGGGCTGAAGGGTAGGGACAGGCCAGTGGTCAGCTCCGTTTCTTTCAGCACTGGTTCAATCACCCCAGCACAATGCACTCCATCAGGGTCTGCACAGCAGCTGCTGTCTCAGCACCCATTCGTGAATGGCATCAAGGACCCTGCAGGTTTTTGCCACGCAGACTGAAGAAGCAGGAGGAATTGACTCATCATGGAAACGTCACACCGCTAGAAACATCGACAGGATAACACCGTTGGAAATCCACAGACAGTGGGAAAACAACATTGCTGCTGGTGTTGGAATGCCTGCAGATTGTTGCACCTCCATCCACCTTACCCACACACTGGCCAAGCTGGAAGGGGCAATTACTATTGTTAGTGATCAGAATAACATTAAAGTAAGGAAGGACAAAGGAAGAGGGAGTGTCTGGGGCACAGAATAAAGATGTTAAACTGAGTGAGTTTGTCTGTGGATGCTACATTATGCATACAGGGACATGACTAACCCAGAAGGTAAATCAGGCAATTGGAGCGAGCTGTTGGAATACACACCAAACAAAGGGAAACTCAATTAAATTTTTAAAGGCAACACATTTGAGAGTGGCAGGACTAACCGACATTTAAAGGTGATGATAATTGCGAAGTTATTTCCAGCAAACAGGAGGCTATTCCATGTATCTGTTTGAACGTGCCAACAATTAATTTAGTAATCAGCATGTTCTGAAGGGACTATGAGAGGGTGACAAGGAGGGCCAGGCCTTCAATCAGTGCAAATTCATAATGGTTTGCTGTGTGGCAGCCAGCCCCCCCGCTAGCAGAGGGTTTGGCTCAACCCCCTTTAGGGGGGGATGTGCAGGGGGAGCTGACTTCTCTTACATAAGGACGGTGATGTGCCTCACACACGTGCAGATGGTGATGCTTCTCTTACCACCCACAGCACAGATGGACTGTCAGTCATCACACTGAAAGCCATTCCAAGAGTGTGCCTACCTCAAGTCCAGCAGGGAAAATTAAGTGCTCTTTTATCCACTAAACCTACTCTCCCTTACACCACAGACACCAGAAGCAAAAATATTGTAGAGATAAGTCTGCTATTTATACAAGTCAGTAGATGAGACACAGCAGCAAAGATACTGAAGTCACCTTTTTGTTCAGTATAAATTAAAGGAGATGTGCTTATGGAGTCGCTTTCACCCACGGATCCCAGAGATCAACAACCTCCTTGCTGTGGAGGTGGACCAACTTCTGCCCTGAGGATGTTAAAGGCTTGGGTCAAAGCTCTTGCCAGTCCATCTGCAGTAAGTGTGGCTCTGCCTCGGAGCCATCTACACCAACAGCCTGCAGGGTCTTAAAATGGTTTATTTCTTAAGTGTCTTAGTTTAATTTGGGTCTGGTGAGGTGTTGGTGTCTTGGGACAAGACGTTCACAGATCCCAGAGCAGTGGGCAAACAAAGCCTTAAGAGATGGGGGCAAAAAGGTGGCCTGAAATGGAATAAAAATGAAAAAAAAACACAATAGACTGCTTTTAAGAATATTACTGTCATACATTTACTTTGGGTAAAGTATTTAGTTGTTAAAGACTGAGGTGAGGAAGCTGAAAAAGGCACTTCGCATTATTTCTCACAAAAATCTTCTAAGAAATGGTCTGGTTTCATCTGCAAATATATTTCCTATACTGTCCTTCAAAGGGTTTGGTTTTGCTTTATATTTCCCATCCCTCCACAGTTGTTCTTAAAAGTCCCAGGTTATTGCTCTTGAGAATTATCATTTCATTAAGAAAGGGATCTGTCCAAAAGAATCAGGGAAGGGGAGTAGAAGCAGACAGAAAAGTCTCAAACTGAACTCTGCAAAACCAAATATTTTTATTATCTCCAGTTGCTTTCTGGAGGTGTAAAACCCACACTGAGTGACCAATCTGGACTGCAATTAGCCCACCACAGCCTGTCCCTACCACCCATGGGCGACATGTGAGAAGAAAGAAGCCAAAACCTGGAGAAATCCATAAGGCCAGTAAAAGAAGAGTGCGATAATTTTGCTAAGCAAAAACTAGCCAGTAATAATTTATGGCAGTCTTGGGTTTTCCTGATGAGGTTTAGGATTCTCCATGCTTGTCAAGGGCTAAGTGCACTGCATAAGCACTGGAGCACCTCTGCTTGGTGAGAAAATGGTCAGCTGGTGGCCACCAAGGTGCCCCCACCAGTCTGCAGGGGGGAGATCTGGCAGAGTTATACCCATGTGAGAACATCACTTTCAGGGAATCAGCATGCTCACTGCTTCTCCCCTAGCCAAAAGCTTAGCGAGGTCTTCATGCTGCACCCAGCCAAGAGAGCAAACTCGGGACACCCAACTCCAAGCCACTCTTCCATCACACAGAGGAAAATTCCTGTGGGGAACAACGGTTTAAAATCCACACAGAGGGATGCTGAGAGTGGCTTGGCAGAACACAAGCCATCTCAAACTGACTATTAAAACAAGATTTCATTATTATTTCCCTGTGTGTTAGGTTCCTGAGAAGCTGGCAAACAAATGCTGTAGAAACCTGAGGTGAGCTCCCACAGGTGATCATGCCAAATGCCACCTGCATGGAACAAGTCCCACCACTCAATAGTCTGACTTGGTGGCTTTTCAGTCTTATTTGTGCTACTTTAAGCTGTTCCCTGTTCTTCCAGGCTACCCCTCCAGAGCAACTGGCCTTCTGGTGTGTGGAGCAAGGGGTGGGCTGTTTTAAGACAAACCACATCCATTCAGTCTCAGCTCTCCTCAGCCCCGGTGGCAGCACATTGTTCTCAAGAAACACACCCGAGCCGGACTAGAGTTGAGCCTCTTCCCGTTCTTGAATATGGTCTTTGAGAGCGAGTTTGGGCCATAAGCAGTGGAAAATAACAGTAATGTGAATCGGTCTGGCTCTATTAAAGTCACACTTGAGAGGTCCTGTAGGGAAGTGCATTACCATCAATCTGCAGCTCCCGCTCCAACACCTCAGGGGTCCGAGCTCACAAGTGCTCCATTTGGTCCTTTTTTGTCCTTGTACATCAGTAAGAACCCTCCCAGTTCAGCTACCGGCTGCTCCCTCCTTGCACTTGGGCTAATTAAAAGGAGATACGAAACTGCAACCAGAGGAAATCCTTCTCGATGATCCATCTCCATAAGCAGGGACAAGCCCAGGAGCAGTGGGGCGGCATCCTGCACTGCCCCCAGAGGGTTCTGGATTTAATCCCAGTGATGTCTCTTCTTCCAGGACAGTGGATCCAGAGATAATGCATTTTGTTTGGGAGCAGAAACAAGCACAGCAGTGGTGGAAGTTCCAAGCTGCTTGCGCTACACAAGTAGCCCCACAAGCTCACCTGGGGAAGAAGCTGCTCCGGAAACAGCTCCAGCCCTGCCTTCATATGCATGTGAGACATGCAGCCTCAGCCCCTGTGCAGAGTCTGCATTCATCATAGGACAGAACTTTAAGTGATACCTGGCAAACATTCCTTCTGATCCATTAAGAAGTGGCACTGACAGAGAAAATACCAGTGGGTTTTCTTGAAATGTGAAGGCTTGAGACTGTGAGAGGATATTGGTGTGAAGGAAGGGAAACAAACAGCCCATGGGACAGGGGAGGAATGGGGGTGAAAAATGGAACAGGCCTGCAGAGCACCAATGGTAAAGCTATTAAAAGGAAAGAAAATTCATTATTGAAAGATGCCAGCGCTCCAGAGCAGTTCTTGAGGTAGTATAAATCAGCACAGCATTACTGTCCCCAATTTATGAAAACTACAGGCTGGACCACAGTGCTGTGTGCTTTGGCAGATGAGGAATTCAGGTATAGCAGTGAGGCACCCGCACATTCTTACACTGGGCAGGTGTTGGAGGCATTCAGCAGCAACATCACTGTCACAACTTCAGCATTCAGCTACCTCAGAGCTTGAAAAGGAAAAATACTTTCATTTTCCTTCCGCCTCATAAAGTACTCAACAGCACTGATGAGGAAGACAGAACCTGAATGAACATTTTGAAAAGCACATTTGATTATCTTCTGGAAAAAGCGAGTCTCTGAACACGAGAGACCATTTCCTGCCAGTGTTAAGAACATGGAAACCCACATATATGATACTTCATAGCTCTGTAGCCAATTTTGTTGATTAGAGTCATTAGGATATGAGAAGAAAATAGTTAATGTGCTGTAACGAATCTGCAAATGTTAGAAAATCTGCAACCACATGGAACTAATTTTAAGTGAAATGGGATGATCTACAAATTACAGGCAAAGGAATTGCTATAAAAGGCATAGAGAAAAGCAGGAAGGAAGGTAACAAGCAGACCAATACCCTGTCCAGGATCAACAGTGGTTAGGAGAACACAGGCAGCTCACACACCCAAAGAACATTACTTCTGAGAACTGACGCAAACCAAATACTCACTGAATTTCAGCAGTCTGAAGACTCATTCAGTATTGACTTCACAGGGTGCAAACACTACCACCCTTGAAACAGCCAGCAGGATGGCCACCTTTAGCTTGGAAGGATATGGGGATGCAAGACTGCAAAATGCTTCTGTGAGGGGGAGCTCATCAGCCAGCAAGGTCCTGGGGAGCCACAGGTCCTGGAGGCTTTCCTGAGCTGCTTGCTTTCACTGTCCTGTTACGGAGTTTTTCTCACCTCAGCTCTGATGTACGTGGCATGGAATGTGCAGCTACATGGAGACTGGGCCATAGGTTGGCTACTCACTTCAGCAAGAAGCCTATTTTTGTCCTAAGAAAATAACAGCAGGAATATTCACGTGCCCCTTAAAAATATCAAGGCAAAAACTACTAGTTGGCAAGGTTACAATGGCAAAGCAAACACAGATTTTGGGACTGATGTTCTGTTTCTTCCCGTCCTTTAAATCACAGATGTATTTGAAAACAAAGGGAGACAACAAAAATGAATATACAGAAGTAGCACTTGCCTGAAGGTCCAGTTTTGTACTGTGGTGTTTTGCTCATTTTTCAACCCTCCTGTTTCTAGTCTGATTTGTACAGCAATGTTTTTCTTCCCCTCTCTCTAGAACCCATATTTATAATCCTGCCTTGAGATGCTCATCTATCAGCCCACCACTCAGAAAGCAAGACATTTATCCTACTGTTCAAATGTCCACCCAGACCTTGGGAGGAAGGCATGGACCAGGGAGGAGAGAAGAAGAAAGCACTTTTCCTGTTGCTTCAACGTTGGTGATGAACGATGGAGGATGCTCACATCCATCAAGGAAACATCTCACACTCCTGCCCCTTTTCTTCTCGATTCTCCAAGAGCTGTACTTGTGACTCAGAGCTGGTTTTCAAAGACAGCATCATTGAGGGTCTCCAGCTAAAGCGGATCTGTGCAGGATCAGGTTCCAAGCAGTCAGTGGGCTGCCCCAGCAACGAAGCCAGATTCTGATCTCAGGGAAAATGAGTCTAGAATAAACTACTACCCTCACTGGATCAAAAGAGGTGTGAGTGTCATCAGCCTGATCTTTGCCATATGCTCTGTCCAGCTCAATGCCATAGAATCCACCGACCTTTTTCCTGCCTGACTCTGCTTCCTCTCAACAATATCCAGGAACAACTGTGCCCAGAAAACTTCACCTTGCCATCACCTGCCTATTCCTTAGCAAAGCATGTAGCTGTTGGTAGCTATTATCAACAGATTATTCTGATCAAACACCAAAAAATAGGATTTTCTTGAGTGGATTCCTCCAAGTGCAATCTCTACCTCATCATCTATTCCAAACCATCCTCTTCCTTTCTCACACCCCTGTACATAACTCACAAAATGAGTGAGTTACATCTTAAAATCATCAACACACAAAAAGAACATCTTAAAACACAGCAAATTATTTTATCTACGCCATCCCTTCTACCTCCTATCTCCTACTGCAGCCTTTTGCAATAGGGGAGCAGTAAAACCTCATTTTAAACATGAAGTTGACACTGTAGTCTCATTCTCTTTAAGCAAAATATGAAAAATAAAAAGCTACACATATAAATCTATCACAGTAATGCTTTTGACAAATAATGAAATGCAAAAAAATATTGAGGAGGTTTACAGCAGTTTAATGAAGGCTCCAGTACCAAATCTTGAACTCAAAGTTACAGTCAGAGTTATTGAAAAAAATAACTTACAATGAAAAAGCTGATGAGAATTGCCCACTTAGCCATGGAATTAACTGCGGTTTAACGCTGTGCTTAAATACTCACCACACAATAGGAACAAATTTAAATCACGACCAAGGTACACACAATTCACTTCCATTCTGTTTTCAATTACATGTATTCAGCATGTAATTTAACCTCTGAAAGTTACTCTGAAGAACACAGAGGTTTCTTTTGTGTTTTTTTTTTGAACACTCACTGTAAATAAATACCATTTAAAGAATATACATGGAGTGCAATACAATGGACACTTAGGCACTGGTACAGTCTAGTCCTCTTCAGCCCTCTACAAACTACAAGATGAGAAGTTTTAAACCACAGATGGAGCGGAGAGCAAGTCAGAGCTGTACAGGTAGTGCAGCAGGTTATGTACTACACAAGAGCACATCTGCAAAAGGTCCCAGGAAATTTTTGTTGAAGATGCAGCGTATCCACACCAGGTATATCGTGAAGGGCTTAATGTTCTCTGAGAAGGTGTGATTCTGATGGGACAATATATAAGGCATGTAAGTATTTTCCCCTTGCTCTTGTATCCACACTTCGTATTTCACTTCTCTAACCTTGAGATACCTCAGATTCCAGGGGATCTGCCAGGACACAGCAAGTTTAGCTTCGCTTGTGCCCTGGACAGAGGCCTGACACTTGGCATCCCTCACTTTGCCAGGGTAGAGGCTACCAGACCACTTCTGCTTCTTGGGCCCAGGCTTAGACTTCACAGTCTGCCTAATTGTGTGGATTAGAGATGGGATGTTCACCTTGGTGTCCTGGTAGGCACGGAACAGCCACTCGGGGTTGCGGCAGCAGAGGTGCCGCGGCACCTCCGTGCTCTTAATGATGCGCTCTTGCTCAGCTTTGTCCAGATGAGCAATCCCACCCTGATCCCAAGGTCTGTCCGGGTAGGTAACAGTGTCTTCCCTGTTGGTGTTCTGCCAGGCAATGTACTGCAGGTCCATGCCAGGAAGGGTTGCCAGGGTTTTGTAAGGGGTATAGTGTTCAGGGTTGATAGCATAAGGAAAGAGCTCCACCACCGTGGCACCTCTCGGCAGGAAGAGTGACATGACCAACTGGGCCCCGTGCATGCTGACCAGCATGGATGCATTGCTGATCAGCCGGACGATGTCGGAGAACGAATGCTCCTCCAGAGAGACGGAAATGGTTTTCATCTGAAACTCCTGAGCAAGAGCCAGGATCAGTTCTGCCTCATTCAGGATAAGTCTGTTGATTGTTCGACTGAACACCACGATGTACTCCTCACCGGAGCTTTCCTCCAAGCTGATGTTCAGTTTCTGCATCATGAATTTGGTAAACTGCCTGATCTCATTACCAGAAACCAAGATGTTAGCCTTTGGCCCTTGTGGCTGGACAAATCCATACTGGTACCAGGTGGTGATTTTGGACAGTCCCACATACGATTTGGTAAAGCAGAGGAGCCTGCCCAGAGTTTTAAGCTCCTCCCTGAGGAGCGGCTGCTTGTTACTCAGTAACTTGTAGAGGTCAAAGTGAACACCCTCACTCCATCCCTCCATGAAGAAGAGCCGTGCCTCCAGATCTAAATCGGAGAACTGCTGCATGGTGTAATAAATGGGCAGGAGGTCGTCATGAAAGACGTGCATCAGGTTGTCTGGGTTGAACCTGTTGGCGATCAGCGCCACATCAGGCACGAAAACCGGCTTTGGCATAAATTTCAGTGCAGCAGCTGGCAGTTCCACAAAGTTGAAGTACTGGGTGTTGTGATCTTCCACAGAGGAGAGGTCAAGCAGAGCTGGCTGGAACCTCCGGGAGCCCAGGTTGGGCAGCATAACCGAGGAGTTGCTGTGGAAGTAGACAAACTCCTCAGCTTCTGTTGAGTAGCAGAGGGACTCAAAGCGGCAGATGCGGTCGGTGTGCATCCTGCCAGTGCACACCATCTTGGTACCGTCCTCCACCAGTGCCTGGAGAGCTGCATGGTAGTCAATCTGAGCCTCGGAAAGTTCCTGAGACTGGCGTGTGAGGACCAGCTCCTCCTCCACCATGGAGGCATGCTCGCGCAGTTTGATGTATTTCCAGAGCACAGCAGCGAGGACAGACACGAGCAGGGCATTAAACACAGCTGCTATGTTCATTCTGTAGTTAGATCCTAGCAGGATGACAGGTGGGGAATGCAATGGAGAGGGAACACATCATTAACACTCCTTGACATGGTGAGGGCAAAGACCTGCGGAAAATAAGACAAGAAAGGAACCATTTAAACATCAGGTTTACAGCTCCACCATAAATCACATTTTATGGACTACTCAAGAGTGTTTAGGCTTTTTTTCAGTAATTTTTCCTCCTTCCAGGGAAGGAGGGGAAGAAAAAGTGCCAAAGCTCTACTGATAACCATAAGAAAGCCCCAAAAGCAAAGAGAACTGGGAGGTGCACTACAGGCAGGCTTCCTTTCTCATTCTCATTTCTACACTTTTGGAGAAGAAAATGTAAAAGAGTTTAAGGATCAGATCTGTGAAAATCTGGCAAAAAACCCCCAGGATGTTCTTTGCAACTTGGGCTCAGCTGCTTTTTGCAGACCACTCCCACAGTGAGAGGAGAGAGCGCTGGAATCAGTGGGTCACTTGCAGAGGGCTTGGGAGACCAAGCTCCTCCTCTTGATGTGCCACAGGTTTTTTGTACAGCTGCAAGTACTCATCAGTGCCCCTCACCTTTACTGCGCAGATAATAATAGTGCAAGGAGTATTGCCAAGTATAGATTTCGCTACACTCCAGTGTGGAATGTGAACTAATGAACATTACATTCAATTTTATTTTACTGGGGGGTGAGGGGAGAACTTGCAGGTCTATAGACTGCCCTGTGGGAGACTCAAAGTCACTCAACCATTTCTTTAGCTGCAATCTAGGATCAAAGCCCAGGAACTGCCATCATCTTCCAAAAGAAATACTGGCATGGGAGAGAGCAGAGCTCTGCTCTTTATGTGAGGAACCCATATGTCATTAAAGTACTCAGACCTTCATTTAGTCTGACTCACACCAGCACAGCCAACTCTTACACAAATGATAACCTAATACATCTGAAGAGTTTCAGTGTTGCCATTTCCCCATCCCAACCTGAAGACCTTTTCTGTGCTGCTCCAAGGCCTCCCTGTTTATTTCTTTGCTGGAGAGACCCTGCCACTGGTTTTTTCCTATGCAGAAACACTACTGGCTTATACCAGAGTACTGATTATCTTTTCAGCTGTGAACTTCAGTTGAGGTATTGATTCACCTACGGTATTTATGGACTCCAATTTTCATTGTGCATCAAGATTCACTGCTAGTCAAGTGGTAAATAATTGCACCCATGACTCATGGGGAACTTCAGGAAGGGAAATTTCTGATTGGTATATACCCCATTAGACTGTTTCTAGCTGCCATTTTTAAAAGTAGCAATTTTAAACTTCCTTTGATGTAAGTTTGCAGAGAGAGGAAAAAAGCAATGTCTCAAGCACATGTTCTGACATCCCAAGCATCCTTTAGCATTATAACCAAGAGACACTTCTTATATGGCAGAGTGGAGGAAGTCAGCAAGATGTATTTGGGACCAAAGCAAACACCTCCTCTACTGCCAAGGAATTTCTTTTGAAAAGAAATGCTGCAGCCTAAACACTTGATCCTGCAACTTGAAATTGAATGGAGAATCATTCAAGGAATTCAATGAAGTCAGAAGAGATTCCTACAGCTTGTGAGATCCCAATAGCCTGCAAGATCCATGAAGAACTGAAGGTACCTGGGAGTCTGAATAATGCCAAAAAAACAAGTGCCAGCTGTAAACCACACAGATTTAAGATGTGGTCTCTAGGGATGTGAGCAACAAATTAATTTCAATTTCAGAGCAATTCTAGCTACTCAAATGAAACAGAAATGAAGCCCACCTCCTCTGGCAAGTGGTCTGAAAAACTGTCTCATTTAGCAACTCTGAAAGCAAGTAGCAAATTAAAAATGGTATTGTTTTGATTTCAACCACAGAAAAGAAAACGGGAAGGGAACCAGAGTGGTCATCTAATTACCAGGACAGGATCAGTTCTCCATAAAAATCACTCCCCAAAGATCCTTCTCTGTCTCATTCTTAGTACTCTTTCATCTCTGCAGCCAGTCTCTTTCAATAAAGACACGGAAGGACTGTGATAAACTGTTTCCTAACATTTAGCCTTTGTTTCAACCACAGTAATTTAAACCTGGTCTTGTCCCAGGGACCACAGATATCCTGCAGAGACAAATGATGGCTGTCACATCACATCTCAGTCTGTCCTTCTCTGTTAACAGGGGATGACTGCTGCTCCTGATGGATTTGCAACTCTTTACCATGGTTCTTCCATGGGCAGCCTTGAATGGAAACACACTTGGGACAGCACTACATCACTCAGGCTCTGCTAATGCATTCAAACCAGTTTTCAGGAAAAAAAATAAAAAAATGATGGGGACAGATCTTCAGTTATTTTGTTGATACCAGACTTTCAAAGCTTCATTTTACTTCTTCACTGTCTTTGAAAGATATCTAATGATATCATCCAACTCTACACAACCTCCCCACTACAAACCTCTCATTCTGTGTCCACAGCTTTATACGACTTCAGCAGCATCACCAAGCAAAGGACCGAGCCTCAGCAGCCAGGTGCAAAATGTGTTAGTACAGGAAGGAGACCTTTAACACGCAAATCCTCTGCTGCAAGCACACACTTCAAATGCAGGCCAGTCCTCGGACATTGTGAAAGTTAACTACTGAGGGTCAGAAGAACAAAGCATCTACAAGTTCAGCGGAGTCATTACAAGTTGCAAGAACTTGGCAGAGGTGAGGAAACCACAGGGCCTCTTTATTATTCCATTATGCCGAGATGAGTGTGTATGTGTGGGTGTTTCAAAGGCATCAGAAGCCCGCAGTCCATAAAAACACCACTGATACTACCTGCATTTCACAGGCATTTCAGTGGTGGAGAGCTCTGTCGACCATTACAAACCCCTTGAGCCAAACAGGCCTTCTTGAAAACATCCTGTTCTAATGTTTCACCCCTGACTGATTTGTTTGCTCCTCTCCAGACCCAAAGGCACAAGAGGCACTTCAGAGATGCAGCCTGATAGATGTGGCCAATGTTCAGAGGTTAGCAATTTTCATTTCAGACTCTGCTATAGCCATACCCACTAAATGGCTACAAATGAACAACTCAGCTCTTTAATAAATATCATCTGCAAGGCCCTCTTCCACCTCTTTCCTCACTGCAGCTCTTTCACTTCCCTGCACTTAGCTGAAGTGAGTGTATGTGCTTTAGCCAACCAGGTGTCAGGGATAGTTGCTAAATGCTAGCAGTGCTAAAGTAATCCATCTTCATTTCTGTTCCTCATTGCCAGTTCCTAAATTCTGATTCATGCTGCTTGGCTGAAAGCTGCTCTTGATGGCAGTGAGCAAGGGGATGTGGACAGGAAAGGGTGTTGCATGAAGGAATGAGAGGAGAATTTCACAGGTACTCAGGGAACTGTCTTAATTCTTTGCCTGTTTTCCCACATTTTATCATCCACCTTTTTTTTCCATCTGACACTTTCAGTGAAAACAGACCTTCTAGAACTAAAATTTTTGGTCCTTCGGGGAATGGCAGAACATAAATAGTAACAAACAATCCCACTGTTAGCTTTTATATACCCAGGAGAGGCTGCACCAAGGGGGTAAAGGCAGGCAATCACTCTCCATATCCCCATATTCCTCAGTCCCCCAAGATGAGATCAGCCATTAAAAGCACTGTCAGCAGCAGCAGTCCTGGGATAGGAAACTTTCCCAGGAGGCAGCAGGTAACTCTGAAACAGGTAAGATCATTTAGCCTTCCACCCGAAGAGAGCTGCTTCACAATAAAAGAAGCTTTCATTACTAAAGCTGCCTGATAAAATGTGTCTAGATCTACCACTCCCCTCCCACAGTGCCACTGGAGAACATCTGAAGAACTGGAAAGCCCTTGCAGAAGTAGCAGGCCAGACACACTGCTACTCTCTGTAAGAGCAGAGCACTCTGTGCTGTTTCTTTCTACTATAGGTCAGCACCTAGGCCAGTCACACCCCCAGCTGCCCAGACTATCTCCTCCCCATCCCTACCACACTCATCCATGCTCTTCCCAGCGACACTGGGATAACCACGGCTTTGCTCCACGTGAGCAATACGCCCCAGTTACCAAGGAAATTGCACGGACTGACATTTTTTTACTCCCTGCTTTGAAATGCGAAAGCACCATCCTTCAGCACCAGGGGACACGACAGCTGATAGGCGAGAGCCTAGCCAGAAGAGACGTGCATGTAAAAGCTGCATGGAGCTTCTCGCTGCCAAGCTGACAGAGGGCAATGAGGCCCCATGGGAGGGGATGGAACCTGCCCTTGATCATTCCCGAGAGGAGTGGGCTGCAGGGGAGGAGCAGGAGTTGAGAGGAGGAGGAAGAAGCGGCAGATTTCCCTGGCAGAGATGCTGACAGGACAGTGGGGCAGCAGACTTACAGTCAGGGATGGGGAGTTCAACAAAAACACTGGCGTGGGGGTGGCTCACTTTGCAATGGAAATAAGAGCATGTCCTGAGGCTTGTAGCTCAGCCACAATAGATGGCACTCCAGAGGCTAAGAGCCTGTGAGAGGGACCCTGTTTTCGATCAGCTCCTCTTTGCTCTTTCCCCAAAAGAGTTCACAGGCATGAAAAGCTTACCCCATTCTCTTTCTCCACCTCTCCCTCACTTAGCTAAGGTGTCACAGTTTCATTCTCTCTGCCCAGCTCCTGCCTCTCTAACCAGCACTGACTGCTGGTGAACAGGTAAAGCCTTCAGGGAACATGCACCTGGTGTGTTCAGCAGGGACTTCTGGCACAGATCTCCATTATCCTGCAGGTCCTAGTACTCTCATACAGCTTTGGACACAGTAGCACCTTCTGCCTATTACCTACTGGTCATCTGACGTTTTAAACATCCTCGGGAAGTGGGAAAGTGACAGGAAGCAGAGATGGAGACACAGTTCTTCATCTCTCCTTAACATGTTTAGGAGATCGGAGTGGGTGGGATGAGAGAGAGGGATTTCTACTAACAGGCAGTTGGCATAAAGGACTGTTTGGATTCATTTAAGAGATGAATTATGTTGTTCTTTTTTTAATTGTGAAGCTACAGTAGGATGAATCATTAAAGCTATTAATATGATGGACAGTGTTCCAAATCTCTTCTCCATTTTAAAAATTACAATCTCGGTAAGAAATAGGGAGAAAAGCTACAAAGCTCACAAAATAAAAAACAACTACAAAAAAGACATATTATTAAGATCTCCAAAGGAAATAACCAAGAGCTTCATTAGGGAGAAAAAGGGTGACCAGGGTGAACAGCTTGCCTAAAGAAGGATCACCTAGTCCTGCAGGTATTAACAAAATGAAAAGTGCTGGTTTTGTCTATTTAGATCTTGACAAGCATTTGTTACCAACTGTCCAAGCATTTTCAAGCCAATATTCAGTTTTCCAGAGCTAAAGCAGTCTAAAAAACTTCACAAAATGGAAAAAAAAAACCCCAAAAGCATGAAGGATACACATTTCCAGAGAGCATCACTGCTCTGTGCAGAGAGAAATGCCTCCTCTCAGAGGCCAGCTTGGGGTTGGTCCAGCTGACCAGCTCCCACACGAGGCCTGCTAGTCGTGGCAGCAGTGTCCGAACAGAACCATCTTCACAGTGCCCAGAAACACAGCATTACTGGAAGTGGACTGGGGCTGCCTTTGCCACAGGACAGGGAAGGAGTTGGGCCAGAGCCGCACGGGCAGGAAATGGGCAGGGGGCCCTGAGCCACCTTCTTGATAAAGCAACCTAGTGGGAGGGGAGAGTGGATATTACATCCTCAAGGATATTTTCCCCATCAGCACTCCCTACTCCCAGATCCATCTCTTGCTAGACCGGCTTTCCAGGACCAATACAGGAAAAGGAAAGCATGCAAACATGGCATTTCACACTTCCCCTGCAAAATGTCTTCTGTTCTTTCTCCCATCCCTGATGCAAGAGGCTTAGCTAAGGATGCAGTGTATATAACACATGCAGTTTTAAATACCTACTTCATTCATACTCAAAGCAGAAGTTGCTAGAAGGCAACTTTCCCGATTGGAAAGAGGGGGAGTTAGGATTCGGCAGCCAAGAATTTGCTTTTATTCTCATCTCTGTCACAGATTCTCACAGAACTACAAGCAAGTCAATCCCTACAGTCCCAAAAGCTGTTATCATCTTATTCACTGTATTTATTTAATGAGATACATATATCTTTCACAGTACATAGCACATTAAAGAAAGGATGGTACACTGAATGATTGATATACTGGAACATTTTCTTTGTAAAAAGCAGCCAAGTGTAGAAGTGCTGACTTTTTAAACGGGAAAAGAGCAGATTCTTGAACAGAGTAAAGCCAGCAGTTAAAGATAAAAATATCATTAATGAAGCCTGATACAAACAGAAGATAGAAAAAATATCTTCACTACGTAGTCTCAAGTAGAATTTAAAAAACAGAGCCTTATTTGGAAAAAAAATAAAATATTACAATATATTAAAAAACTGTCTTACAAAAAACCCTTACCCACAGACAGTTGTGGTCAAAATTAGGTCTACTTTCAGTTTTCATGGTTTAGCATCAGTGAGGAATAGAAAGCAAAACTCTAAATCTGACTATATGAGACTGCAACCAAGGAGATTGAGGCTCTGTGCAATGATCCCTACTGCAACTGTACCTTCAATATGAACAGGAGAACGCTGGTGGCTACAGGACACCTACCACCGGCACTTATGGATATAAAAATCTAAGTTTTCTTTCATTTAATTTCAGAGTCTGTGACAGCTGGGACAGGAGAAGATCCAACCTGATTTTCACGTTGATTAGCAGCCATCAATTTCATATTTGTTGATACTGCTGTCTTGTTCTACAAAACAACAGGTTAAAAAAAATCTTGACACTAAGCAGTCAAGGCATAGAAGTAAGCCACAAAACGGAGCTAAAAGTATATATCTAAAAATACCTCTCAGGCTCTTAAGGTCCACAATTCCAAGTTCTCTCCTCCACCTATAATGACATGGAATATGAAATCCTTTCCCCAAACAAAAACTAACCTAATCTCTAGAAGATTTCCCTAAATAAGACGCATTTTTGATAAACAGGCTTGATGCAAGAAATGTAAGAAAAATGAGCTAAAAACGTTAAAATAAAAAAGGTATTTCTCTCAGCCCTCAAGTCCTCACGTTCTGACAGTCCCAAGCCTAAAGATGAAAGCTCAAGTTACTCAAAATAACCACAGGCTAGACAAAGGGGAAAGCTTAACAGAGTTCCTTCCAGCTGATCTTTGTTCACCCGAGAATCCCATTGAAACGTATCAGGTTATACTGGCATTAACAGCCCTGTCATATGAGTAAAAACCCTCTTATTTTGCCTGGGCTCTCACTTTTAGTCCACAAGCAAGATACCTTTGCCAGAAAAAAAGGTGTCAGAGAGGAGCAGGTTTGTCTTACTTCAGTGGTCTGCCTAGAGTAAAGAGAGAGCCAGGGTGGCTGAAGGGAAAATTTACTAATGCTGCAAAAGTTAATTCAAAGGAATATGATGCAAAATCCCAAAGTACTGAACAAGATGAGCTTCAGCCACTCCAACTGTGCCTCTGGGCTTTAGATGCCATTTGCTGTTTTCTGTATTTTATCATCTACCCTTTCTTTATTCTCCAACGGGTAGAGTGCCTGTGTTATTTTGATACTGGAACCGGTGTTAAGAAGCATTTACAGCCTGAACTCTCCCCACTTCCCATCAGCATGGTGCCTAAGACCACTCCTGTGTGCTGCAAATTCTAAGCAGGAGCCAAAATTGTTCGGAGCACAGCACAGCCAATAAGAACAGTTAAAATCCCTTCTTGGTTACCAAAAGCTCTACATTAGCATGTTTTCAGGGGAGGGTTAAAAAAAAAGTAATCCCATAGCAGCACCTGTCCAGAAAAAAAAAAAAAACCAAAAAAACCCCCAAAAAACCTACAGAATTTAGTCCAGATCAAGGATGTTTTCCCCAAGAGATTTTTGTTTAGAAATGATAAAGCAAACCACTAGTCAAACAAAGAGGGACTACAAAGACCTGGGATTACAAACGAACTGCTGCCTCCCTTCCCACATGTGCACAGACATAGGGGAGAGATGCAGTGTGAAGTTAAGGGGAGGGGGGAACAAGGAGATACCATCAAACCCATGCTAACCTTCCCCCCTCCCGAAGTACACTGCAGCCAGGACTGCCAGCAAGCCTGAATCCAGAGCCGTATGTGATCAGCACAGCAAACAGAGCACAGTTACAATGACACCCAGCACAGAAATGCAGTAATTCAGAGCATCTGCAACCTTTCTGGTCTTGGAAGTACTATCACTGGAAGACCAGTGTTTCAGCACATGCACGCATACCTGGTGTTGCTAAAAAACAGGAAATGCTAGCCGGTGCCTCTCTTTCACAGGAGAAAGAAAAAAGAAGACACCTTAAAGCTACGCTTTGCAGGGGAACGAACACTCTCCGGTCCTCTTCTTTCCTCACCACCACAAAGAAAAAGGAAAAATCCTCTCTATGAGCTCTCGGCACCGTAACCAGTGCACCATCTGCAGCCGGAGCTACCTTTCTCCCCCAGGTCTGAGCATGCTCTGTCTGCCGGCAGTGTCCTATCGCTCCAGCCGGCTCACCTCAATTTGTTAGCCTCCCAGAGGTCAGCCTTGCATGCAGGATGATTTGCTGCAGTGTTCCTGCAAATCCCCCACGGGCGGCCACACCGAGACAAGCACCGCCGTGCTGCTTCGCGGAGCGCAGCGTGTCGTGGGAGACCGGCGGCAAACTGGCTTGGTGGGACACACACACACGCACACACACACACACACACACACACGCCCACACACACACACACACACACACACACACGCTCACGCACACACCCGCACACACACACACACACACACACACACACACACACACACACACACACACACAGGCGCACACACACACACAGGCGCGCGCGCTTGAGAAATCCTGCTTTTGAGGATCATTAGTGCCACTGCTGCTCCGAACACGTCACACAAAAGAAGAAAACAATAGGAGAGAAAGATAAAAAAAAAAAAAAAAAAGCCCCCTTGCTAGAGGACGTGAAAGCGTTTCGTCATGCTTTCTAGCAATTCCCTTGGCACCAGGGAAGCAATTTCCCAGCTGTGATGGTCAGCAAACGGCTTGGTATTGAACAGGGCTGTGACTGCCCTCCTTCTGAGATCCGGGGAACAGTATTTTCAAAATAAAGTTACGTTTTATGGTGGAAACAAGCAATTCTTAAATACAAAGGCACAAAAATGATCCAAGAGCTTATAAAACTCTCTTACTGCACACAAGCTGAAGGTCATGGAGGTGAAAGTGTCTTACACCAAACATCTCAGCAGAGCTTGAACCTGAGGGTCTGAGCAGCTTCTTGAAGATGGCAAAACAGACAGTACTGACTGGGAACATTTCCCAGTCAGTCCCACAATGGGATCTACATATGGATCATAACCCACAGCACTCACTGAAAGGCTCATGGCACATCACTGAACACAGGAGCGAAATCCCAGCCCTGCAGGGACATACTTGCAAACAGATCACAAGCAAACATACAAGGCTCTCTGTAAATGTGTTGACTGTATATTTGCAGGACACATCTTGTTGACTATCTGTGAGGACTTTTCCCTTTAAGTGAGACCTAACAGGTGAAATAAGACAGATGAAAAGAAGGAAAAGTTCTCTAACACCTCTTCCCACCTACTCAAGGAGGACTTTGAACTACAGCATGAGCCTATGCCTGTCCTGGGAGGATCTCAAAGGGACACTGGTCAGTCACAGCTGCCTGGGGGAAATAAATAGCTAAAAAAGAGCAGTGTCCCCAGCCTGTCCCATCAGGACTAAGGAAATTCAAAGACACACTTCTCTTTTTAGCCCATCTCACTGTCCCCTGGTCCCTCTGAATACAAAGCTGCTGCCTCATGTGGAACAAGTCAGATATTTTTCCTCTGAATTTTGAAAGTCGAGGAGTGGGGTTAGATTTGTAGCTGATTTCACTTGAGAAAACACATCTTGACTTTGTATTTTCCATGCTTTAGAAAGCTGCACTGCATGCCCCACCACTGCTGTTAACAGGAGCCTTTCCACTGATTCCACAGAGCTCCAGTTAGACACTTTATCAGTGGGACCCCTGACAACCAGGACACACCATATCTGGTGTGTCAGCTCCTTACTTTAGGCAAGATTTTACTGTAATGCAGAAGGACAACATATACAGACTGGTCCTCTATTTATCAATAAGCTTCTGGTCTGCCAGTGGAATTATTTATATGCATTGATTTCACAGGTACAATTTATCACATCACATAGAGCTGGATAATTTAACCCCAGTCGTGAAGAGGGTCCTGGACACACCATAATCAAATAATTTCAGCAACTCTGAAATAATAACTGTCCATTACTACTGTACCATAAGGCACTAAGTGTGGCAGTCCCAAGCTCTTCACAAACAGTCAGCACCTACTTGCAAGTTGGTGAGGTTTGAATAGGCGGTCTTGGCTCAGAACTATGGGTTTGATAAATATTTAACACTCCTCATAAAGTTACAGCATTCAAAAACAGCATCACAAAAGAAATAGAGTTGATGTTTTAGAACTCCTAAAAAGCAGTACAGCACAAACAAAACTCATCAAGCTAACAAAGAAGTCTGAATAGATCCCTCCTGGTTTAGAGCTGATGAAGAGCAGGTAAATCATTATTTACTGAATCCTTGCCTTGCACATATATGTTGCAGGGGTGCCTGCGTCACTCTGAGTCACAGCATTTATTATTTATAGTCCCAGAAGGACGCTCTGTAAGAAATTGTTCTTCCTGCAGTGCTTTTGAACCAAAAGTGCATCTCAGTTTGAGAGCACAAAAAAAATTCAAGCCTGAACTAACAAAAAAAGTCTTTGTACTGATAAATACAAAAGGAGACAAAGGAAGCATTCTGTTTCTGGACACCAAGATTGGGACTCCACACACGGAGGATATAATTTTGATTCCACAGAACCTAACATTAAAACTCATGTCAAAAGGACCAAGACTTCAGCCAAATATTGAAAATTCCTAAGCAAGAATATATTTTGACAGGAAAAAAGGCATTTTTTAAAGAGTATATTAATAGCCAAACCCCACTTTGCTCAACTGCATTAAGCGTGATACACTCCTAGGCTTAAGAAATGTAGGACGCAAGCTTTACAAAAATATTAGGTTTGCAAAGGCGTAAGTATGATCAAACATATTTTACACACACACACTTAGGCTACATCTCAACATCAACCTGAAATTCACAGATACTTATTCTTCTCCACAGATACGTGCATATTTTATACATATAAAATGTATACTTGCTTACTACCTGGTTTTGTCATATGCTAAACTAGTCACTCTAGTAACCCCTCCGTCCCCATGAGGAATCACCCTAGCAGCACTGCAGGGACATCCCCGCTTGCTCCTGCAGCTAAATGCCATGTGTGTGCAGAGGAATGGTGTGGGAGAGTCACCTGCTCATTCCCAAGGCAGGACACAGCTTCAGTAGCTGTTCTGGCTCAAGCCAAGTGTCACTTGAGCACTTTTAAGTTCCCACTTTGTCATCAGTAATGACAGGTCAGCAGGATGACAGAGATAAACCAATTCCCTCTCCTACAGCTTTGCCAACTGCAGACCTGCAAATGTAATTAGTGCCAATGTGTCTATAAAGGAATCTGAGATAATTCAGGGTCCTAAGAGCAGCTTGGTAAGTAAATTATGTTCACCTAGGCTGACATGAGAAACCAAGGGTAAGACCTTGCCCATGAGATCCCTGGGTATGGCTCATGGCCTCACCCTGGTGCTTCCCACAGACATTATTTGTTAACTGTTTTTGCCCAAGCGGCAGATCATCTGCCCTCTCTCAGATGATACTTCAAAATGAAGCCTTTATCACCAAAACCCCATCTGAACAAACACATCTCCCATTTTACAGAGGAAAAGACTGAAACTATCACAGGAATCTTGGGTAGGACACACCACACCAGAAGCCACAAATATGGCAACATCTTCCTAGGAAAAATCCACCAACAATCAAACCTTCTTGTGTACTTCAAGGTAATACTCGTCTCCATGGGCTCCAGGGCTGAAGACAGGAGCCAGGCCCCCACGACCACAGGTGACAGTGTAAACATGATAAAGGACAGAGAAGAGTAAGTTATCAGCTCTGTCACTGTTGCTCTGAAAAAGCTGCTGGAGAAGCAGCTAAAAGCCTGACATGCTCTGCTCCCAACACACATTCCTCCTGTCTTTTATTCCCACCACAGTTGCCGTGCAAAGGGCCATGGGGCCTCCGGAATGTCTGGGAAACCCTTCCATGGCCACAACTTAGCCTGAAGTCCCCAGAATGAACTTTTCCTAAGAAGGTTGGAAGAAAAGGAAGAGAGCCCCTTTTCCCTGCCTATTGAGACAAACAGGGCAGTCAAACACAGCAAGGCTCACAGATGTCTTAGGAAATTAAGATGTTTCTATCACAGCAAATACAGCTGTCAAAATGAAAAACATCCTTGAATGTGAACATCCTAGAGGTGCCAAGATATGCTAAAGAAGAGATGTAACAGAAACACAAAACTTGCATTTTAGAACTGTCAGGCACTTAGACCTATGGGTTGAACAGATAACTGTGTGGATATATCTGAAGGATACTGGATTCACTGGATTAAGCAACTGGTTTGCAAGTGGGCTGCAGTTGTTCCAGAACTGATGAGAACATCTCAGTTCACAAATGGGATTACAGCAGGACTTCAAGGATCAAAGTCCAGGACTTAAGTGATCTTTATGGGTCCCCTCCAACTCAGAATATTCTATGATAGGACTGTTCCCTGATGCTGCCTTTGCCTAACCTTCCACTATGCTCAGAGACTTCAGGCTTTCCTGAAAACCTTGGAGAACCAGACCCTACAAACCAAAGTCCTAGTACTACATGGAAAGACCTCCAGAAGGAAGCAGCAGCAGCATCTACAGTTTTGATCAAAACAGCAGTTTCGATCCAAGCTGGAGTGTGTGCTTCAATTAGCCAGTCTCTGACAAATGCCTGGAGGTAGCTAGAGCAGCAGCATGACAGGAATATAGTTCAGAGCCAAGCTAAAGGAGAATCGAAATCAAATCAGGGGAAATTAAAAGGTTTACTGCCATTTTGAGTCCCATAATTGGAAACAGATTGTTTTACCTCCAACATCCCCTTCAGCCACACCTGTACACCACTCCTCACACTCTAAAGAGATGCAGCCAGCATACAACCCAAGGCTATTCATATGACAGTAGTGTAATATGAACAACTGATAAGAGCACAGTATCACAGGATACTCCCCCTCTAGTATAACCACTTAGTCTGATGCTAAGGGAGCACAGAAAATCCATGTTCTGGGTGGGGAGAATATCCTGAAGGTGCTAAAATTCACATGAAAATTCAGATCAGAGCATAGGGCCTCACAAATAATTTAAAATAACTTAGATGGGGAGGTAAAAAAAAAAAAAAAAGAGTGTTTCCCGACAGCATAGGCCATAGGACTGAAAAATACTTGCTGGCCAACTTAAACATATCCTTAACATTGGTTTTTGATTAGTACTTAAATACCCCAGTCTGATTTTCCCCATGGAAAAGAACAATTCTTATCTTGTCCCTCCATCTGATTACAGTATCATCAGAAGGCCCAGCAGAGAAGTAGTAACACATGGCTGTGGGCCAGACATTTACTGTTTCAAATGTTGCTCTGAGGGCTACTGCTGCTACTGACAGGGGGGAGAGAAGAAAGCAATATGAATCATCTTTCTCAGCTTCAATGTGAACCACTGCATACATTAGAAAAAGTGTGATGAATACATTGAATTACTTGCACGAACCCATTCCAACTCCTCCAGGTGTCATATGCAACAATTTACAGTTCAATAGCTGGGAGGAACTTCTTGATGACCTTGTCAGTTTGAAAATTCATGGAAGGACTATTGAATCTAGGCATATTTATCAAGGGTGCAGCAGCAAGAGGAAGAGGTTCAAGCCTGATTTGAGGGGATTTTTTTTGTAATACAGACTTGCTGTTGTATTTATTTGAATAGTAATAAAAAATAAGCTGGTTAATTTTTGTCCCATTTGTTCCCATCAATGCATCATTTCCCTAGTGCCCTCCTTGGTGACCCCACTCGTGTGGAGGTTATCATCATGGCTAGGCTTCGCGAATGAAGATTTGGGAAGGGCTCTACCCACGCTTGCTGCAAGCGCGCTGATGGCTAAAAAGGCCAATGCGAGATAGGCAAG
>JAWWEU010000081.1:41822209-41968811 GCA_035583155.1 Acropternis orthonyx | reverse complement strand
TTCTGTTCCCTACACTTCTCTTGCAGTTGTCTGAGAACGAATACCATGTCTGTGGTACTCCTATTGGCTCTGAAGCCGCATTGGCTTTCAGGTAGAAGTTCTTCTGCAACACTCCCATAAACAGCTGATATGCCATTTCATCCACACAAGAAGGTGAAAGTTTCAGAGAAAAAGTAGAAAAGTATCTGCTGGAAGAGGAACATCTGCAAAACTACTGACACAGTTGCTGTTTAGTGGTGGCCTTTTGGTGATAGGAGATTCCTTACCCAAGCAGGCCACAGCAGCTCATTTCTGTTCCCTTCCTTCTACTAGCAAGATCTGCTGCCTCTGTTCCATCAAACGCTGGAGTCAAGTATTTCACAATGAGAATCTCTTCAGATAACTGAAGTGTAACCTGACTGTCACTGAGAGAAGAGCAACATCAGCCTGATAAACCAGCTGCTATTTAACAGCTCCAGTTAAAAACATCTGCCCTCATTCATTTTGTACAGCTTTGGATCCATGCACTGATATTTGCAAAGCCAAGAATAGAGTGGTCTCTCAGCTACTTTACACAGTATTTCAAGACATCAAGGGCTCTCCAGATAGCTTCCTGCATCAAGATGTGCTTTTCCACCTCTAGGCTTCTGCTGGCACTGCTGCTGAAGCAGCCATTCCCCACAGAAGCCACCTAGCCATTATGAGAGTCCTACAGAACTACTCAGGCACAGGGAGGGCTGGAGCAGGTCTGAACTCTCTCACTTGCAAAGCATTCCCAGGATGAGCCATAGTAAAGACATATGTGCTGTCACACCCATCATCCTCAAAGAGGAAGGTTCTTGTGACCTTGAAGAAAAGAAAAGACTAAAATACCCATATATACTGGCCATAGGTAGTGAGACCCATCCCAGAGAGAGAGACACAGGGTCAGAGACAGAGGATGTTTATCATCACAGGCAGAACCTTCCTGCCTTGGCTCAACCATTCTATGGCAGAATGATGTGCTTATAATCTGTCCTGGAGGCTGACTGGAGCAATCTGCTGAGGTAGCCAAACCTTCTTTCCAGGCAAAGGGATTAAAGCTACAGCCACAAAAAACTTCTCTTGCAACTCTGAAGACCCAAACCTGCTCCTATATTAATGCAGCAAGTATGTGACGAGAGAAAGCACTGAAATCAAGGTCTGAGGACTACCTAGAATACAACTATCTTGCTACATGACTTATGGTTACACAAAATAACCACCCATTTTTCACCACAGAGGTGATGAAATATATCAAACTCAAAGCCAAAATATACATAAACAAAAACTGTCTTCTCTAAAGTGCCTGAATATATCTAATGGTTAAAAATAAGCATGTACCTAAAAGGCCTGTGTTCCAATAGGACAAGACATGCACATAAATTAAGCAAGGACTAGAGAACTTTGTGTATAATAGCTTGACTTGTGACCTCTGTGCTAAGTATATATGTATGAGTATATAATACATATGTATGACTATTACAAAATTCATATAAAAGTAAGACAGAGACTACATATTTCTCCTAAGTTTATACCCACATTATAAGATGATTAATCAGTGGCTTTATAAATCCAAAGAAATTAATTTCAATAAGCTGCTAGCTTCCCAGCTTTAGTTTTATACTTTGACACAACCATAACACAGTCATAAGCCAAGAAGCTGCAAAGCCATATATAAACATGTGTGGAGCTGTCCCAGGCAACCTTACAGGAGAAGCGAGGGCGAGAGCAACTCCAATCTTCATTTTCTATTAACTCTCTGGTCTCTACATGAACATGAGTAACAACCTAAGTAGTAAAGAACAAACAGCCAGCAGCAAGGAGCAGAGGTAAGAACAAATCATTAAAAAGTGATAACCACCGAGGGCCCTAACTTATCTAAAGGCAGTAAAAATGCAGACACACAGAGAAAACCACATAATTTCTCCTCAAAATGAATCTGGTCATATAGTTTTAGTGCTGAGTAAGTGACTGTCTCAGTGAAACACCACACTGTCTACTAGAAAGGACAGTATTTCATATGTGCTTAGAGGTCTGATAACCTATTTTCCCAGGTGTGTCTCTCCCTCCTTCTAAAAGAGAGAATTACACAGCAAATTAATCTTTGTGCACTTTTTCATTTTCCACTCCTCCTCCTCTTCCCTCCCTTCACTCCTCCCATCTGTTGTGAAAGGTAAGCAGGAAAATATTGAAATAAAAATTGAAATAAATGACAACAGTAGAAACAGCCTGTGTCTGGCTTGGCTCACAGAAGCGAGTTTATGATATAGTTAAGTCAGTGCAAAAAAGAGGTCATGAAAGCGCTGTTGCACACCTTTCTGGAGAGGGCTTTTTGTCCACACAGGTACAGATGAGAGGCTCATCTGCTGGGGAAACTAATCTTCCAGTGCAAAGGGACTGCAATTCACAAATCACCACCATCCCACTCAATTTACATTATAGGTGACCAGCTGGGAGAGGGGAAAACAACAGCAAAGTAACACACAAAGCAATTCACAGCCCACTCATTTCCAGCACATCAAAGACTAACCAGTGAATGTCCCATGCAATGGACAGTGATCATTCTGTAACTCCATTTGACTGTTTGCTTGCCACGAGCAAATGCAAAACCCCATCACATCCAGGGAATCACTGACAATACAAAACATTCCTCTTCTGAAGAGGGGGGTGCAGCCTTACACCCAAACTCAGGATGGCTTTTTTTCCTGACTCAAAAGAAGACACAGAGGCAGATGGTTTCCAATTTTTTCAAGGCATTTCCCAGGACAGTGCTTAAATATTTCTTTGGTCACCAGTGAACCAAAATTCACACACAATTTAGAACTGCACATGAGTCTCCAAGCTTAGAGAAATCAGGGTCTAAACTCTCAACTGTGTACCACTCCTAGAACAACACACATTCACAGTAGTGCACCACTGAAGGGAACTGTTATTCACAGAACAGTATGCAAAATTGGGCCCTAAAACATAATGGGTGAAATTTCAGCACCAAAAGAAACTAAAAACCCTCAGCATGACTTTGAGAAGAATGTAGCAGAAACACTCCAAACAGGCTGGTTTAGAAGACAGGTAGCAGAGAAGGGAGAGCAAATTCAGTGTTAACTGTAAGACATCATAACAGGAACCTTTAAAAAAACTATGTGGCACACTATCAGAGACCATAACTAGATGAATAAAAAAGATCTGTGTGCAAGCCTGCTTCGTACAAGGGGTACATAGAGCACAACCAGGAAACTCATTAGAATTCCTTGACATCATTAAAGTGTGGTCCCAGTATCTACACAGCTCCAAGCTGAAGAAAGAGATGGTTCTCTGAAACAGAAGTTGCCTACAACAAATTTACAAAATGAGGAGTTGCAGTCAAAAAATTACTCAAATCCCATAATTCAGCTCCTCTTTGCTTCTTGAGCAACAAAGAAGCCAGCAGATCAGACTTTAGAGACATCTTTCCCTGCTAATTACATGATAACAGTTTATAACAGAGACTGTATCACACCCACTGTCTTTTGAGAGCAAAAATACAGATGTAATCAAATTGTTAAGGTAAAATGGTAAAAAGATGAAAAGGCAACTAACACCATATACAAAGAAATCTTTGCAACCAAAAAAGTGAACCAGTTTTACTGAGAATTACATTTTCTCAGTTGAACTCTGGCAAGTAAACTGGATGATACAAAACCCACTTTTTCTCAAATACAAAATCCTCCTTCTGTTATCAAAGAATCTCTTATTCCTCTCATCTTTAATCCCAGGCTCCATACATGCCATCTCCACACAAAACCCAAGAAACCCTTGTTTAACATCAAAATGCCCTTTGGCCCCTTTTTACACGTGTGGCCTCCAGAACACCTAGCAGCTGAAGAAGGTGCTCCTGGATGCAACTGGGCAGAGAAGTCCTGCTGTCAGTTATTACCTAGATCTCTGTTTCAGTTTTATAAGGCAGAGTCAAAGGCCAGAGGAGAGGAGGACACTTGCATGTGTGTTTTGAAAGGAAAAGGTGAAATATTTAACAATGGAAGAGGGAAACGTCAGTTGGTTTGGATGAAAGAACTGTGCAGCACAGCCTCTCACAAGTATGACAAAGCAAGCTTTGGTGCCCAAGATGATCAAATGGCAACAAAAGGTGCACACAGGATGGGAAAAGTTAGTGAAACTTTTCAGCTGTCACTGTAAAAAGCTTGAAAAAATGAAGGGGCAAATTACTGAGCCATTTGCTTACCTAGCATTTTTAAGGAAAACTTTCAAGTCCAAATAGCCAACTATACACACTCAAGTGTGTCTCTTCTCAAACCTAAACAAAATAAACAAATAAAGAGGACATAGGAATGAAATAAAGGGAAGGAAGAGAAGAAACTAGGAGCAGAATAGAGATACACTTGGATAAAGAATGTACAGCAGAAGAATGTGTAACCTTCAAAGACTGCTGTAGAGAAAAGACCAGACTGGGAAATTAAAAACAGAGTCAAAAAGAGTACTTCCACTAAAGGACAACCAGGAAATGACACGGATAGAGAAAAAAATCATACAATCATCCACTGTGCTCAGTTGGAAGGGACTCATCATGATCATCGAGTCCAACTCCTGGTCCTGCACAGGACAACCTCCAGAACTCCACCATGTGCCTGAGAGTATCACCCAATCGCTTCTTCAATTCTAACAGGCTTGGTGCTGTGACCACTTCCCTGGGGAGGCTGTTCCAGTGCCCAACCACCCTCTGGGTGAAAAGCCTTTTCTGGTATCTAACCCTGACTCAGCTCCATGCTGTTTCCTTGAGTCCTCTCACTGGTCACAAGAGTGAAGAGATCAGTACCTGCCCCTACACTTCCCCTCACGAGGAAATTGTAACTGCAATGAGGTCTCCCTTCAGTCTCCTCTTCTCCAGGCTGAATAAATCAAGAGACCTCAGCCACTCCTCATACAGCTTCTCCTCCAGAGCCTGCACCATCCTTGTGGCCCTCCTTTGGATGCTCGCTAATAGCTTAATGTATTTTTAATATTGTGATCTCCAAAACTGCACACAGAGCAGAAAGGGACAATCACTTCCTTTGCCCAGCTGGCGATGCTGTGCCTGATGCCCACCAGGACACGGGTGGCCCTCCTGGCTGCCAGGGCACTGCTGACTCATATCCAACTTGCCATCAGCCAGGACCCCCAGGTCCCTTTCCATGGCACTGCTCTCCAGCCTCTCATTCCCCTGTCTATGCACACAACTGAGGTTGGCCTGTCACAGGTGCAGAATCCTGCACTTGCCCTTGTTAAACTTCATAGGGTTCATGAGATTGTCCATCTCTCTGATTTGTCGAGGCCTCTCTGCCCTCAAGGGAGTCAACAGCTCCTCCCAATTTAGTGTCATCAGCAAACTTACTCAGTATTCCTTCGAGTGCTGCATCCATGCTGTTAATGAAGATGTTAAAGATCTAGACCCCCTCTGCCTGCTGCACACTGCCATCAGCAGCCAGAAAAAAAACAACTATCCTCCTTTAGCCATTTTCCAAGAGGTTTCTTTCTCAGGCTGGTGGAAAGCAAGCCACTGCAGAGAGCTTTGGTCCAAAGGCTTTTACACTGGGCAGGAGGGAAAGGAGTCGAATTGTAAATTACTGAAAATTTCTACATATTTCCCTGTTTGCAAGGTAGGAAAAGCTATGCACTCCCATATAACATCCTCAGTCTCTTCTGAGATGCTTCCAGCCTTCTAGTCCAAGGTGCCACGGTACAGACAAGGTGTTATCACCTGCTACAAACAGGGTGTTCTTCTGCTCATGGTTAGCAGACATGGGCAGCGTGTGAGAAGAAAGAAGTGGATGGATGCATCTGTGAGACAGCAAACACCAAACTATTGGGGTTTCCAGCTACATCAGTTCACACCATAGAGTCAAGAATGGTAATACAGAAGAGCAACACGTGCACTACTCTCAGACCGCTCTTCCAGGGGATGGGAAAAGGCTCATCTCCTTGTTCTACTTTAAGGCACTAAAACAAACCAAATCTCCTTTCACAGAAAGAGCTTTGCTTACCTCACTCAGTGTGGTGCCAGGTATATAGACCCAACGGAAGCAATGCTTCTGCTTAGATTTAAGGATGTGCCTAACTCCTGGCTGCATCAGCACTTTCAACCACACATCCTTGTGGGCCAAGGATTTGCATTCTTACACATCTTTAAACTTTCCAGGACATGTCATTTATCATTCTGACTGTGATAAAGGATGGCAACACCCTGCTCATTTATCTTGCTCTCAGTACTCTGCAGAAAACAAAAATATAGATTTTTTTAACAGCGAGGTGGAGGACACTGATGTCCTTCTCCCTCGCTGATAATTTAACTATAGCATATCATCACCAGGCTTAAATCAGAAAAAGGGAGAAAAGAACTCGAAGAAGGAAAAAAGTGGGGGAAGCAACATTTACTGCCATAGAAATACAAGAAAAAATCTATTTACAGATCACACATGAAAAGAACATCTCTATTAAATGGGATTTCAGAAGAACTAACACAGATAAATCCATGTGCGGTTTCAGGTATTTCGGCCTAAACATGGAATATACACATTACTCTGAGTTTATGAAGGGCTTAATTTTATCAGAACTATCATACACACTTCGTTCATTTTAGACCTTATTGCAAGACTTTAAACCAACAGACTTGAGCGCTCACTGATTTTAAAAGACAACAGCTCCCTATTTTTTAACATGTTTCTAAATTAAATATGGGCTGTGTATTGCTCCAGACAAATGAACCCTGATAAATTACGTTCTGTCTCTAGCCAGGCACTTCAAGAAATCTCCACCCTCCCAACCTCCTCATCACATGAAATAAAGATGAAGACCAAACTACATCAGTCACACTGCAGATCTGCTCAGCCACCATCTCTACCTGAAACAACATGATACACGTGTTGAGATCTTCATCAGTGTCCACTACCAGAAGCTGAAATTTTTGCTGCAATGGGCTCTGTCAGCTCCTGAGAGGGTGCTGGCTAGTACATGCCCTACTCAACCAGCATTAAGCTAGACTGCATCCAGCTCCTCTCACTGGTTTATCCTGATGGGATTGCTCTCCTCCCTAACTGTCTTTCTCTTTTATGCCTGGTTAAGTGATTTCAGCTGCACCTGTGGTCTGCGACACGTTTAACCAACAGCACAGTGTGCTCCATGACCTGGCTGCTCCCCAGCCACGTGCCTGCAGGAATGCTGCCTGGAGCATTAAGCCCACTGCCTGTGCTTGAGCACACACATCCCATTTCTGACCTGCTTCATTACCCTTTTCTCAGCAAGCTTGCCCAGCGTTAATTTAATGTGTTTAAGGACTGAAGACCAGTCTCAACACCCTGCAGTGCAATCAAACATGTTACAGGCTGAGGATCTGGCCATATTCCATCTATGGGGCTTCCTCCAAAGTCCCCTTCTTCTGAAAATAGCTGAGCTGATGCTTATAGAGTATGAGAACAGTGTTCCATCCAACACAGCCCACCATGGCCAGAGAGCTGCTGCATCTTTACACTGACCCTTGCATACCCAGTCCCTCCCCTATAACAGCACAGGAGCTGAGCTGGATCATTTCCAAGTCTCCTTACTTGATACTCACAAAGTATGGAACAAGACTGGAATACAAAACAGTGGTCCCTGTATTTAGGTTCTGCTGGCCTTGTCAGCTAAATACAAGGTCTCTCTACAGCTACAGAAGGGCATTTGCAGTCCCCAGGCCAGGAAGCAGCACCAAGGAGACGCAGGAATAACTATAGGCAAATAAATGCTTTCGAGCTTCTTCCTGAGCAAACTGCAACAAGAGTCCCCTGAGCTTGAGGACTGTCATCTTCAGCTTCAAATCCCCCTGGAAGACAGTCTTTTCCTTCCCAAGGGTGACTTCCAACTTAATCAACATTTGGCAGGATGTAGCAAGCAGGGGGCCCATAATAACCACCACAGCTTTGAGAGAGAAGAGGGAGAGACTCTGCATTGAGAACCACACCTGGACATGCCTTTGCATTGCAATCCCATCTCTGTCTTCAAACAGGCTTTCTTCCAACTCATTCAGAAGTACCCGTACTTCTTTCCACCAGTACTATATAAACTAAAAACCTTGAAAGTTCAAACACAAATCACTTCTTTTCTGATCTGGCCAATTAAAAAAATGCAGAATGATAACAAGTTGTGAAATTTATCTTGTCACCAGCCTAATTGCTACTTGGAGCTTCAAATTATGGCAGAAAAAGTGAGGAACAAAACTGAAGTGCTTACAGCTTGTTTGGACTCCAGTTTACAAAGCACATCATTATCCTTGTCATTGTGCGAGGAAATGCAATTGCATTGTGGACCTATACATCAAAATCCCCTTACTTTAATTAATGATTTGGGTATTAAATCAGCAAGAATTACTGTAGTTATTTCAGAGATGCTTATTGCTTTTATACATGTGACCTGTCTGCAAAGGTTAATACTAATTTGTCAAAAATCTTATTCATTTTCCTACAGAATTATTATGGTATTAGGAGTTAGGATTAGGATACTGAGATACTAGGATTATTAATATACCTGGTGATATCCTAATAAATACAGAAATTTTGAGATCTCTCTTCTAAAGAGGGACTAGATAAGGATTGAGGACTAAAGGAGGAAGAAAAGGCTCCAGTGTAAGTAGGTGTGAGCTTGTCTACAGATGGAGAGGTAAGGATAGAGAAAGATTAAGTGAGGAACCCAGTGTCCAAGAGAAAAAACAACAACAACAAAACGACGAGTGAACTACAAACCTTCCAACTGTAAGTACAGTACCTTGTGTGCACTTAGATGCATTTGGTTTAAAGTTACTCATTCACCTTTCTTCACTTAAAAAGTCAACCTTAAGTACCAGAAATAAAATCCCACCAATCAAAAGCAATCAAGGTTAAAATTTTAAAGCTAACTCTGCCCCACTCTTCTTCCTCCCAAGCTTCCAACTTCCCATCTCAGGGCTGTCAGTAGCTGTCAACAGATCATATAAGAAACTCATCTGAACATACAACATAACTTGACAGGCAATACATCAGAAAATCTAGATGTGACAACAGCAAATTCCACCAGATGGTCCTGGATCACATCTATCTATTGAAAAAAAAACAACATTTGTCAGTAAAAAATCCCAACCACAGAAAAGCAGAACTTCTGAGGAAGAAGAAAAAAATCTGGTATATGCACTGTTTCACCCTTTGTCATATCCATGCCAGAAAAGGAGACACACAATAGCTCCAGCTTGTCCTCAACAGCTTGTCCTGTCATTAATATGTATATTTAATCCTACCCTAAGAAAAGGCTTCTAAATAAAGATTCCTCTCCATTAAAGGCAGTATGAGCTACTAATAATGATGCCTTCCAATTGAGAAAAGTCTGTCAATGACTCTGGAATCTGGTCATGCTCCAGCACCAACATGGACTCCAGCTACACCAAAACTGTGGGAGTAGCTGCAAACTTGAAGCACTTTCAAGACTCAGTGTTTGCTGCCCTTCCCACCTTGCTGCTGCTCTTGTAGGCAGCACAGATTCTGTTTGGGTTCAGGCTGCCTTCAAACCTCATCAGCCTCTGCTGCCACCCTCCTGGGAGAGACCTTGGAGTGCCTTGTCCGCTGTCAGTCTGCAACTCCACGAAGGCAGATGCGACCTGCAGGTCAAACTGTCAGGCTGTCACTGCTCAAGTGAGACCTTCAGGGACACCATTCCTTGCTCCTGTTCTGCCCCTGCCTTCAACATCCAATGTGTGCAGATATATGTTTTGCTCTGTGAGAAGTAGTTGTGTGCAAGTACAAAAAACGCCCCTGTATCCTTGTCCTCCCAATTACACTCTGAAGTAAAAGGTATATAGTAAAATAGGTATTTTTAATCGGTAAAGCAATTAGACATGAATCTGAATGCACAGAAGGAATGAAATCAGTGAAGGATGTGGTGTTATTTTATCAAACATTTAACAGGACAGGATAGTTCTCAAAAGTTCTTTGGAAATCTGACAGCTTCTTTGAATACAAAGCTGTGACTGCAGTATAAGCAGATCTACTCTCTGTCAGTGCAAGAGCTTAGGATTGAGGAAATCTCTCTTCAGGCCACTGTGGCAAAATCAGTTTCCACCAAGAAACCAGACTGATCCTTTCACAAAGAAATATTTCTGTATATCATACATAACTATTTTCCTTTCCCTAAGGAAAGCTTCTTCCATTATAAACTCTCCTTCGTTAAAAAAAGTGCACCCATTTCCCGAGTGAGAAACACCTGCAAGGCGAGATTATTCCAGTGCGCTGCTGGGGAACTGGGCTGCAGCAGTGTTTCACAAACTGCAAGGGAGTGGACTGGCTCCAGAGATTACTAATGAAAAGGGCTGATGGCTACTCCCTGTCCCCTGAAGAAGCAGTTTATTGTCTCCATCCAATCCATTTTACAATTATCACCCTTGGCACAGAGGTAAAGCTACTTTTACATCACGAACCTGAGAACAAAAGACTTACAAAAACGTAAATTCTCCCCCTCCTCCTCGAACTTCAACAAGCAATATCTGATTTTTTACTCTGCCTTTGCCATTTTAACATAAAAAGGGAAAGTCAGTGACATTTCCAAGTTTTGTTGTTGTGCACCAGTGGGGTTTCAAGTACTGCAGGGGAACATAATTACATTTAGAGACACTTTTGGCTGGAACTTAAATGTTGTGACAGCAATAATAGTCTCTTAGAGATAAGAAGAACAGGCATTCAGCTACAAAATTATGTTCTGATTGAACTGAAAATGGACACCACCTTTTTAGTGGAATCTTTTGACATCTAAAAGTTTTTCTATAAATACTAGACTATGATTTTCCAAACCATCAACTTCCTACAGAGACAATAATACAGGTCTCACTATTTAATCCTTCTCAGTAGAAATACTGTAAAACAGGAGGCATCAGTATTTAATAAAATTGATAAAATGACAACTTCTCCCATTCTGATATTTAATTATTCTTCGTTAGAAAAGCAAAAATAGTGCAAATCAAAGTCCATGAATCAGCTGTTTATTTATTTATAGGCATTCATATAGCACTCATCACCATAGCAACCAGGAACCTTTTTTCCTTCTTGTTCAAAGGAAAAGTTGTAATTTCAAAATGTGATCCTTTGATGTCACAGTGCAAATAGGTACTTAGGCCCGGTGCTGCAAACACTTAGGCAGGTGCTTAAAGTACATGAACAGACCTAAATCAAACGCAGACAAAAGAGACAGAAACAGAGAAAGGAAAACTGAAAGGAAAGGAACCATGAAGCAAACAAGAAAAAGGGAAAGAGCGAAGGAGTAACAGCATGTGAAAATTCACAGTGCATTGTGTCTAACAAGCCGTGATCTCCCTGGTGGTTTTACCTGTGATAAAAGGTGACTGGTTCATGGAGCATAGTTCAGTTAATGAAGACCAATCAACAAGTTCCAAATTTATGCTGAAGACATCGGTGAATATACTCAAGCAAGGATTTCTAAAAGGACAGTAGCTTAAAAATGAGGCTGCAGAGGGCTGTCTCTCTTTTGAGACCTGAGAAGTCATGAGCCTCATTTTGACTGCTGCTCTCTTCTGATCCCCCAGCAATTAACCATTATCAAATTCTGACAGAATTAACAGACCTTTGTAAAAACGCCATCTGCTCACAAAACATCAAAGAAATTAGTAAATTAGAACATTGCTCCTGCGCAGACCATTATAGATTGAATTAGTCGGTATGTCCTGCAATTGCAGTTTCCTCACTATACTGCTGGGAAATACTTTTCAGATTCTCAAAAGAGACTGAAATTGGTTTTATACTATTTCATCTGGTTGTTTTCCACCACCATATAGATTATACCCATACATGCACTATGTAGTACTCCAGATCCTTTTTAAAGCTAATGAACTTCTAATTGGGACAGAAAGAGATCTTTGGCCTGTTGTCACATTGTTATATAAGAGATGCTATAATGAAGATTTCCTGAAGACACAAGTTATGTGAACTTGTATCTTCAACTCTGCATTTAGTTTGATACTATCTTTCTAATAAAGCAATACTGTCCAAAGCAGTTAAATAAAGGAGTGTTCAGTTGTTCCTAAATCAAACACATAAATCTTTACACAAGACTGGTGGTTATTTTGCAGTCTGTTTTTAAACTGTATTCTAAATAGGGCAGAAGCTGCATGTATGACAGCAGGAAAAGTGACAAGTTCCTTATCTGGAAAAGCACCAGCAGGCAGTGTTATCAGAGCAGACCAGCTCTTTTAAAGTGGATTGATGAAGCTATTTTTAAGAACATCTAATAACATCACAGAGGAGACTCTGATCTCTGCAAAGGTGAGCCGCAAAGCTCGATACTCCTGGGAGGCAGCTAATGAAACTGAAGCTTGTCATAGACAGACTGCGTCCAGTAATTGGCTTTGAAAACTTGCAGTTGAGGCTCCACCATGCTGAGCTCAGTGCCCTGCTCACAGCTTGCTCCAAACGCCGGCAGAGCTGGACACTGACTAGCACGACCAAGCCTGAGCGGCTGTCCCTCCCCTGCCTGTGCCACCAGCCCCGATCTGCACGCTTGGAAGGCAAACAAAGAAACCTACTTTCTTCCAGCACCTTGCACCTACTGGTTCATTTCCAGGACAGGCAGAGACAGTTGTAGGGGGAAGGTGGCACAATGGTGTTGGAGCAGGCAGGAACACATCCTACTACAGAAGGTGAAGGAAAGGGTTGAAGGCCTAAAAGGAAAAGGAAGAGGGTCCCATGTCATGCATTTATCCAGTAGAGCAGAACCACCAACAAATGCTAACCCTCAGTCAGTGGTCTGTGCCTACTGTGTGAAGTCCCTTAGCAACAGGCTTTGGCTCCCCAAGGAAGGTAGCCAGCAAGACAGGGGAAGCATCACCCATTTTCCCCAAAACTCCCCTGACCCTTTCTAGCCCACTCTTCCCCAAGCTTTGTGGGCCCACAGACCCATTATTCCCCTTGATGTGAATTACAAAACTGAAACACAGCCAAAGAAATTACAGTTCCACAGTGTCAGAAGACTCTAAGAAATTTCTTGAAGGAATTTTATCTGCACAGCTGAGGGCCTCTGATCTGGTTCTGGCTTTGTGGCTTAACGCTCTCCTTTGCGCCACCTTTTTTCATGATTCTTCCTGCCTCCCACTACTTCCTAGAAAAATCTGCTCCTTCACAGCCTAGATACATCCTGGTTGGAAAACCCATTTTAAATAGAAAACAGGTTCTTCTGCCAAGAAAAGTGATCTTTGGCTCTGCTTATTTGAAAAAAAATGATAGTTTTACTAGTGGAGGATCTCTAAGCTTCTGTTTTAAAACACCTCCTAAAAACCTTGCTGTGTCAGACCACAGGCCAGATATGTTAAAAACTCTGGGGAGCAGTACGTGAATGTGGGCTGCTGTTACAGGGAACCACTTAAACCCACAGCACTTATGGCAGACTTTAAAGTAACAAATTTTAAGAGAAAGGGGGTGAAAATAAGTGGAATGACAGTATTCAATTTCCAGATGATTGAAGAAAATCTCAGTAAGTTCACAGTGGGATGAGATTCAGGAGACTGGAAATTTAACTGGAAAAGGATTTCCATACAGTCCATCCATTTTGCACATTGCTTAATAAAGAACATGCTCCAGGTAATTTAATTAGTCGTGAAACATTAACCAGGTGCCTCGAATGCATGCTCATGGCACATTTCACAAGCGCTGGAAGCTGAAATCCACCTTTGATGACAGCTAATTAGAACACAGAAGTGAGACTCCAAGTGAAACTGCCACCTTGCAACCATAAACCACTCAAAATGCACTCGGAGAGAAAAGCAGTCCGCAAGGCGGGTTGCCTGTATCTACTTGATGCATTTGCTATCCACCACGGTTTTGAAAATGACACTGCAAAACACACATCTTGTCTTACAGCTGATGTGTTTAGCATACATCAGATTTGTTCCAGGGAGAACATCCTCGCAGAGAGTAAGAGCTCTTCTTGTTCTCAGCTAAGTCAAGGCTTGAGCTCACAAGCCAATCAATCAGATCGAGTGTTTTGAGATCCCTCTTAAAAGGAGCCGTTTCTATTTTATTATCAGTCAGCAGTCACCGTTTAAAAGTCAGCATATGTCAATAGTTACTCAACTATGATACTAGTGTGAAAACACCGATATGTTCCCTTGGCTTTAATAGTTGCTCAGATACAGTCATTCTTCTCATCACCAGGGGAGAGTGTGCCTCTCCAATTTACTTTTTTAACCCAAAACAGCAGCCTTTATCTTAATAGGCCATTTAAACACAGGGTTAATTGTGAAGGGCTGGAAGGAAGGGGACAGCAGCAGACACTGGTGAGCCCGACCTCAGAACATGCATGTTGCAAGGCATCCAGAGCTGGCACAGGCAAGAGAAACTTTCCCACTCTGCTTAGTCAGCACACAGCAATTAAAAGGGGCAGGCTGCGATAAGCGCGGCGCCCGGATCCACCGGGGCCACATTCACAAATTCACTGCCAGGCTCTCAAAGCCGAGGACAGGTGTCTGGGACGGGAAGCGCTTTCCAAGGCGCTCGGCCACACCAAGGAAAACGGCCAGGGGAACATAATCACACCTTCGCCTGCCCCGACAGGCTTTACACCTGCAGCGCCTCTGACCTCTGGGGAGGTTGTCAAGAGTTTTGAATCGAACAGCTGCCCGCAGGGGCAGGCACTGCTCACCCTCGCCGGGCCGGGGCGGTGCCCAGGGCCGCTGTCCCCGCTGTCCCCTCGGGAGGGATGCGGCCACCGCCTCTCCCCGCTCCCCGCCCGCTAAGGGAGCGCCAGCCGAGCCCGGGCCGCCCCCGCCCCGCGCCGCCTCACCTGCCCCCGGCAGCGACCGCCCCTCGGCCCGGCCCGGCCCGGCCCGGCCTCGCTCAGGGTGTGCCCGCCCGCCGCGGGCGGGGACGGGGCGGGCACGGGGTGGGGCGGGCACGGGGCGGGGCGGGCACCGGGCGGGGACGGGGCGGGCGCCGCAGGCGCAGTTGTGTGCATAGAGTGGGGAATGAGAACGTGGAGACGAGTGCCATGGAAAGGGATCGGGGGGTCCTGGTCACATGGGGGTCCTGGTCAACGGCAAGTTGGATATGAGTCAGCAGTGCCCTGGCAGCCAGGAAGGCAACCGTGTCCTTAAGCTACTAGAGAGCATCCAAAGTAGGGCCACAAGGATGGTGCAGGCTCTGGAAGGGAAGCCGTATGGGAGTGGCTGAGGTCTCTTGGTTTATTCAGCCTGGAGGAGACTGAGGGGAGACCCCACAGCAGTTACAGCTTGCTCGTGAGGGGAAGTGGGGAGGGGCAGGTACTTGTCTTACAGCTGATGTGTTTAGCATACATCAGATTTGTTCCAGGGAGGACATTTTTCGCTTCACTCTGGTGACCAGTGACGGGGCTTGAGGAAACAGCATGGAGCTGAGTCAGGGGAGGTTTAGGATGGGTATCAGAAAAGGCTTTTCACCCAGAGGGTGGTTGGGCACTGGAACAGCCTCCCCAGGGAAGGGGTCACAGCACCAAGCCTGTCCGAGTTCAAGAAGCTTTTGGACAACACTCTCAGGCACACAGTGGAATTCTTGAGGTTGTCCTGTGCAGGGCCAGGAGTTGGACTCGATGATTGTGATGAGCCCCTTCTAACTGAGCATATTCTATTCCATGATTCTAATATTTAATATTGTATTCATTATCTAATATCTAATGAAATATATTTAATTTATATTATAATAATAACAATAACAACAATAATAATAGTAAAAGTGTTTTTTCCTAATATTTTATCTGAATTTCCCCTGTCTCAGCTTAAGGCTGTTTCCTGTAGTCCTCTCACTGCAGGCATGGCAGAAGAGACCAGTCTCCATATCACTACAACCTCTTTTCAGGTGGTTGTTCCCCCTAAGTGACGTTTCCCCTAAGCCTCTTCTTCTCCCCACGCTGACCCTCATTTGTCACTCTGGGTCTCTCCCTAACCCTCAGCTCTCCCTGACAGCCTCCTTGCTTGCTGCCCACACTCCCTGCCCTCTTCCGCTCACAATATACGTGCTAAAGCAGGAGGTAGCCATCCTTATGATGAGTACATGGCTTCAAATCCACCAGGAAGACCTGACAGGTCGCAGGCACCTGCATCCTTACTGGAGGAAGGTTCCTTCCCACTTGGGAAACCGTGACAGCAGCGGCAGGTCACGTTCACATGTTGGGCTTTGGGAAGGTCAGACTCACCAGAGCAACCCAGGGAGCATCAGAGCTTGCATAAACCACTGAGGGCATGCCGAGTCTCATACAAGAGGTTGAGTCGCCTGAGCTGGTGGACCTGTGTGCGTTACAGCCTCTCTCAAATTCAGCAGGTCTTTTGTCATTCACCTCACTGGGGCTTTTCATTTCTCATGGGAACCTTCCATTCTGATGCCCACGCAGTGCTCTCAGTTAATGGGAAGGACAGATAGCGGCTTTGTAGCATCTTTCACATTAGTTGGTGTTTGTATGCATAACTAAATGCTCCCAGAGAGACAGGATTGCTAAACACGCTTGCAGGAATTTAATACAAAAGTTGAACTGTTGAAAAGTTTGCTCCTGAAAAGCTGATAGTCATTTGGGGGAAATCAAATTTAGTAGTTAAGTACTCCTTCATCCAGCCTCCTTTTTCTGCCTTTCAGATTTTGTAGCTAATGATCTGAAGAATTTACTTGTGTTACACGAGATACACATGAGAACTGAGGGCTTTCAGGAATGCTCATTGCTACTAAAAATTAAGTTCATTACAGTCTCTATGAATTTTAGCGTTGAGCTCCCATGGACTGACAAGGCAAATGTCAGGATTCTGAGATTTGTTTTCCAGACTTTGTTCAAGAACTATTACACTAATGAAATCCATTGCAAGAGATCCCATCTACTCTGTTCTTCGTTAGGTTTGTGAGTTATACTGCAGTCTTAGAGAGACTTCACAATGCTGGACCTGCATCCCCATAACTAGAGCAACAGTGCAAAATAATCATTACCATCACCATTTTCCTTAGCATTTGTTGAAATAAAAAGTCACTATTTCAACAATGTTTAGAGGTCTCTATTAATCTTCCCAAAGCATTTGTGAGTGGAAATCTTGAGTAAGATTTCATGAATACCTGCTTGCATATTCACATAAATGTCATCTGCAGTGCTTCTTTTCCTCCTTTTTATGAAATATTTAATGAACCAGTCAAAAGCCAGACATTACAGTAATTTGAATTAAGTGGCCAGTCACCTATCACAGATGATGAATGGCCAAAGACACAGACATAATCGTTCAAGAAAAAAAAAGAACACCCATAAGCTGAAATGTGTTTCTATGAAATATTCATAGGATTGAGGTAATTTATTGTCATGTCTGCTTCAGAATAACCTGCAATGGGGAAAGAGCATAATCTGATAAACTTTCCGTGCAAAACAGTTAATTTGTTATTCCTGGAGTAAAAAGTTTGTAGACCCACATCTGTTTAAGTCTATCCCCTGTAAGGGGCGGGGATGTGTTTTCCTTAATGCAAGGTTTTACAGGGGATACCTAGTGGAAGCAGTGTGAATGTGGCTGATGGCAGGGACAGTCCATTCAGGTGCCCAGGCGTAGGTGCCTAGGGCCATTTTAGACAGTTTAGGTTGTCCAGGATGACTGCATAAAGCTGGTAAATACAACATGGGACCTATAAGGCACTGCCTGGCCCGAATTTGAGCTTCAACATGGTACCACACAGTTATATTGCCCAAATCTCTTCTGATGTGACTGTTCAGAGAATAAATCAGTTTTTAGAAACATAGCAGATGGCTCCACAATTAGGAGGTAGAACAATTGAGCCACCTTTTACAGTTCAATAGACAGAGCTGTATCTCCAACCTGAAGCAAACACTGAAATGTTTCCAATTCATATGTCCTCTCCATCACCTTCTGCACTTGGGTTATAGTTCTGTGTGTGTGTGCAGCCTCTTTGAAGGAGAAAATATCAGAGGGATCAGTCCTGAATGCTGAGGTTGCCCAGCAGAGCCACTGATGTGCTTGCTTATGAACACCAACACGCTGGATGGCAGCACTCCAAGCTTTGCTCAGCTGAAGTCAGCTAGATCCACCAGGTTCTTTGTTGTGTGTTTCTGTGTGATGTTGCCTCAGCTTTTTTGGCCATTTATTACCTAATGCCTCTGCTCTCCCTTGGTTTTCACACACACCTCTGTGTGTACTGCACAAATTGTGGGCACCTGCACTCTTAACCTTTCTACACTAGGACAGACAGAAGGATCTGCACAGGTTGTTAGTAGGATCTTGCTGGGATTTATCCACCCAGATATGGTCTGCCTGTGGTCTAGTCACAGATCAGCAGAGCTTGTGGGCCAACCAGCCATTATGTAAAACTGGATGAGCACCAGTGATTCAAGTCTTGTAAGAGGTAATGAGGGACATCCAAGGAGCGTGCTGCTGCCTGATCATCCTGCCAAGGAACACTGCTTCAGACAAAAACATCAGTGAAGCCATTTGGGACTGAAGGTACCATGTAACTCTCTGCATATCTGCTCAGCATAATGCTAAATACGGGCAGCAGAGAGAGCTGAACGAGGGACTTCGGAAGTGCTACATGCCTCAAAATTCTCTTACAAATTCATGTAATTCACTAAAGAAATTATACATATTCATGCCATTCTACCTCAGGACTATGAATTTGTTTGGAGCGGATAAATATTTTCTTGCCTCCAAAGAGCAAGATTTCATTAAACTGTCTCTTTTGGAAAAAGCAAGCAGTGACCCCAATCTCTGTAGCACTTGGCAGCCAGTAATGGCTGTTTCATGATCAGTACCTGCCCCTTGGTAGCAATTTTTCACACACTGATGCTGAACACATGCAGGAGTAAAAAGAGAAATCAATCTGCTGCTGAGCAATGCCGCCACTGAAGGGACTGTGCCTATGAGGCAGCGAGGGCACTTGGTGCTCTGAAAGGGCTGCTCTGATCCCAGTGTTTTACTCCTCGAGCCCAAAGGCTGGGTAATTGCTGGTGTTGTCAAGGAAGGTTAAAGCTTTGTTTCTCTTGTTGCAGGTAAAATGAGGTGAAATGAGTACATGTGCTGTTGAACAGGTAAGCAAACATGACCATTCTATACAAAGAGATATCAAAAAACCTTTTAAGGATGGCAATTAAATCTATTCACTGGTTCTGTGGTGGTATTAAGAGAACAAAAAGACTTCCCAGGTCCCACAACCAGAGCACTGATCCCTGCTTCTGCTGCTAGCAGTCGGATCTCACTGACTGCAGAAGTGAGCAGCGTGTGGCAATCTGCACTAGCATGACAGCAAGTAACAGAGGAGGTGGCTCTTTCCTAGCTCCTCCTGGAGTGGCAACAGCTTCTTCATGGTTTTTGGAGCAGTCTGCTTAATATGGAATGCAGGACAGTTAGATAAACACTCTACTTATTTAGCCATTCATTTATTTAACAACATGGTACAGACAAACTATTAAGAAATAAGGAATTTTTCCTTTTAACAGGATTGTAAAGAGATTCATATATGGACTTGAAGTAGATGTTCCTCTTAAATACAGAAAAAGATTTGCACTAATCTAATACTATGACTAAATACAAATCTCCACAACGCAAAGAAGGAATAGGTAGTTACTAGTCACAATGAATAAAAAAGACAGGAAAATGGAAAAATCCAGTGACAGTCGGCATCAATAGATGTACCAAAAGCTTCCTTGTATGACAAAGTGACTGTCTTATGAAGTATTAGCAACTATCCAAAACTGGGAAAGTGTGAAAATCTTGTTGCTGTATAAATTATCTGAGACACTCCTGCCAATTATAGACTTGCTGTGCGGAAGAGAGACATTGGTAATCATGACAGCGACTGTGTTCGAGTGTCATGTGAATATTCTTGGGCAATTATTCAAATCAATCATTTCTTGCCCGAGTAGGAAAGATTCATCACTCTTAGTGCCTTGTGTCATTCAGTGACTGAATTGATGTGGCTCTGCTATTTCTGGTGTTCTGTAATCTGCCTGTTTAAGATGGCAACCCTGTCACACATTTAACTGTTGAGGTGGAGTGCTGTCCAGCAGAACCATGAGAAAGACTACACAGGTTGTAAGAGACCAGTTCCCTTCAGCACTGAGAAATGTCCAAGCCAGAGGCATTTTTGGAAGTGGCAGGAGCGATGCTGGCCATTTCCACTGACAGGGTTTGAGAGGGCATTGAACATGGGGAATGTGATCCATTAAATCACTTTTCTTCCACACAGGATGGTTATGAGACCTGCTAACCAAGTCTTGTCATTACAATCCCTCCCAACTTCAGTGTCTGGTTCCCTGTCATTGAGAATGACTCCCTTATTCAGTGGCATTCCTGCCTCTTGGTGGTCTGACTCAGCTTTCCCAGCGATGCATGTACCCTTTTACACCTGCTGTTTTTCATAAAAAGAGGCTCTTATCACCACAACTTCTTTCATTCTTGCATCCTCGCTGGCAGGTATCCCTCTAACATGGGACTGTGTCCTGCTTCCATGAGGATTACTGGTGGTAAGAGACATGACTAAAAATGTGCAAGGTATCTGTGTATTCATGAAACCGTTACAACCCAAACCATGGCTACATAAATCTGGATCTTTGTTTTGGCATGATACAGCTGGTCTTACCTTCTTATTTATATATAATTAAGCATAATTTATTAATTTGTTTTTTTAAAAAAAAAAATATGATGGCCCATTTATTTTTTCTGCCTCTTCCTGTAAACTTTGCAAATGTAAAGGCTGATTCCAGCCTGTAGTCATGAGGGGATGGATTAATGCTGCAGCTCTGTCTTTGCCAAACCTGAAGCACCTGATTTTGCAAACTAAATAAAATACCACCTACGTGTTACTGCTAAAAGTACCAGGGAGATATATCATCTGGGGTTCAGTACCACAGGGCTTCCCTGCTACTGTTTGAGAAACAAAACTAACATCAGCAAGTGGTAACTTGAATTAGTGTTTGTTCTTTAATAAAATAACAAAATAAAGTCTTCACAGAGCAGTGGTTTCCTTTTTTCTACACGTAAGTATCTGTAAAAAAATGAAAGAGCGTTTAACTCTTCAGGCTGGTGATAACAAATAAAGATGTGGTTCACCTTGGCTTTCACACACTCCGTCTCTCTTTTCAAAGAGCTTCTTTCCTTTATTCATAAGCTCTTTGGGGACAGGATTTTTAACAGTTCTTTCTGCCAACTTGCAGTTAGCAGAATATTTGCTTTCCATTTTTTTCAAAAGCCTGTGTTGTGGTTCCCAAGTATCCATCTGTAACTCTCAGAAAAATATGGGGTAGCTTGCGGCTAGAATATATTTTAGGATGCCTAATTTGTCACTGGTTAGCTCAGATGCTGAAGTTTAACCTGACATCTGAAATTCACTGAGATGAGCAGTCCTTTGAAGACTCTCTCTTCAGCCATGTATTCCAGGTCACCCCTCTGAAATCCTGAGAGATTATTGACATTGGTACTGAGCCATCACACTGGAGAGAATTTTGATTTTTTTTTTTTTTTTTGCTTTGTTTTAAGAGTATTTATCCTGCAGATCATCCTCACTATCTGAATCCCTTCAGCACCTCTAATGAGCTATGAATCCCTTCATTCACAAAAGGTTTTGGGGGTGCATATCCTATTTTTAGAAAGTGATTTTGGAGGAAAGGGAAGAGGTTTATGTCTTACACCTCCATAGCAAAGGTATGAGGTCTGGACATAGAAGATAACTATTCCTGCTTCACTTAATGGTTGAGTGGTGGCAGCAGTCCAGTCTCCTGCTCTTTGTACCTGCTTTTTTTAAGATGTGAGCTTTGTCCCATTGTAGCATAGCCTAACTTTTGTCACCTTCATTTAATGACACACACACACATGAAAGTGAGGAGGCATTATACCTCCTTCCAAGACTGCAGCTTTCCACTGGCTGCAGCTGAGAGCTGTGTCCATCCTGAAAAACAATGGGAAACATCAAACCTAATGCTAAGAAACCCTTGCTTTTCACCCCAGTCTTTCTTTTGACAAATTGCTTTAATTTTCAGCAATTTGGGTTTTATTCTCATGGAAGCATAAAGGCTGTGGTTCCAAAATCTGAGTAGGGGTGAGTTACAGATGATTCCTCTGCTCTATAATCCCCGCTGCCTGCTGCCCACTGCCTGGGGAAGTGATGGTGGTTCCAACCTTCTCAGCATTCCTCCAGCAGGTCCCACCTAGAGGGAGCTGGACTTGCTGGCTCCAGCCTGAAGAGGTTCAGATCTTTCTTCTCAGGTGCCCAAAGTGGCCCTGAAACAAATGCTCTCTGTATCTCCTCTTCTGAGGGCTGGATCATGACTGAGAAGGGAAAACTGGCTGTCCCAATTTTCTAGGTGATCCTGATCCAGGCCAGCCAGAAGACAAGCATGCCCACTGGCAATCCATGTGTGGCATTGTTTTGAAGGGGGAATATCTGGTCCTGGTGAACTTGCATATAAGTTATTAGAACTGTGGCCTCCTTGGTAGGAGCCATAAGTAATGCAGAAGTCAATTGGGATGGCCAGGCCAGGTAATGCCCCTTTTATTAAACCTGGCTGCCCTTGTTGGATTCTGTCTGCTCCAGGAAATATGTTTCTATGAGCTCAATTTTTAACTAACACAGCAAAATAAATGAAAACAAGACAAAGAATAATGCTCCACTTCTCTGGGAACACAGGGCCTCAAGGATATAACATGAATTCAGCACCTGTCTGTTTGCTGGAGAATTTATACATAGGATGGAAGGGAAATCTCCAGGGCGACAGCAACATAGATACCCTTTTTTTCTCTCTTTTCTTCTTTTTCTTTTTTTCTTGTAACTGAAAACATGTAACATTTGTCTGGGCAGGGAATTTGGCTCCTTGCATTCATGTCACAGAAAGGCAGTGCATCTCTCAGACAGCATCATTTCCCTACTTGCTTGAAGCACCACTGTCTGTGAGTGTGCCCCAGCTCTCCCCTCATGTGCTTTGTGCTGACAGAAAAATCATCTCCATCTGAAGCTGCTTCATCTCCCTGCAGCTATAGCCCCCTGTGAAACTGCAGCTGCCTCCCCCCTTCTTCCCCAGTTACAGATGACACATCCCATCTCATTTATAATATTAAAATTATTTCCATGGGGTCACCTTCTGCTTCACGCCTGAGATGATACAGAAAATGAAGCTCTTCCTTTTGTGCCCTTTGGATTTAAATCGTAGATTTTAAACCTGTCCTCACTTCTCAATCCTTTAATTTTCCACAGACAGCACCACTGCAGTGGCAACTCCAAGTGACTGCATTAGATATTCAAAAAGAAAAAAAAAAGAAATCACAGGCACATCAGCTCATATGATGTTATGATGAGTGAGGTAGATAATAACAAACATGCAGTATTTCAGTCACCCACTGGGTCTCTCCATTTTCTTCACAGAAAACCTAAGCGACCTGCTGTGTGGAGTATGGAAAAGGTCGTATCAAAAGAACATCTGCACATTAGTGTAGTGATTAGCTTACAGAGTAGCACTCAGTGGTGAAAGAGCTTTTATCTTCTTTTACACACACAAAAATGATGTGTCACATTAAGGGATGCTTACCCTGTAGTCAGACCTGATGTCTGTTGTGCCTTCTCAAGTATTTAATCAAAAATAGTTTCTAGCAGGTGAGTTTGGCTAAAGGCATTTGGGCTGTTTAAGGTAAAGTGCTGGATTTTTTTAGTTAGTGTAATTGCAATTACTATGTTTCACAGGCAAGAATGCTGCCAGGAACGAGTAGTTCCTCATATGGGATGCAGACAATACAGTAAATATGCAAAACAATATTTTGGATATTGCTTCTTTCACTTAAGCTTGACTTAAATGTGTGAATTGTTTGCAGCTTTCTGGCATTTCCCAATGATTAGCATTGTCTTTCTTTATCATCGACCTGAAAGAAGCTGCTGCCATATGGAGAGCTGGAGCAGCCAAGAGTTATGGTCACCAGCAATGCACCATTCAAAGCATTTAGAAGCTGCCAGCCCTCGTGGTCTCAGACCAAAGATAAACTTTGCAGCAGCAGTGTTAGGTTTTCTTCCTTCTTTTCCCAAGTAAGATGGTGTTGTTCCTCTCCTGTGAAGAGCACCAGATGAGATGACCTGAGGTGTTACAACTCATGGCAATTCCTGTGCTAACCCAGATGAGTTTGGCATCCCCTAATACGTTCACTTTAAGGCACAGAATAATCCTCTGCACTTCTTCACTGTGCCTGGTGCAGATGTGATGGGTCTCACCAAAGTACAGGACCAGGGGTGGAGGAAATGAGGAGTTTCTGCTCTTTCTTGGTGCAAAGGACTGAGCTATTCCACAGAGAAGGCTATGCAATAAAAATTAATCCAACTCTTTTAATAGAGGCTAGTGACTAAACACACAGCTGTTTAAAGAAGCACCGGGCCATCTGTTCAGCGTTCCTTGCAGCATATCCTTCTACCCAGAGCAGACTCCAGAATATGACTGGGGAGTGAGACGGGACAGAGGTGCTAGAAAGATGAAAGCTATTGGATTAGCATTTTTGTCCTAGGGCTGTAATAGAAATCTTTAGTAAGTAAAGCCCAGGCGTGAAAATCACATTGTGGCTTGAAGATGAAGGCCAATTTTGAGGTGAAATTCATCCCCTTTAGTGGTCTCAATGCCAAAGTATGCAAAGAGACTCTGTAAGTCCTATTTTTGGGGTGTTAGCGGCACACAGATCCCTCTGCTGCTTCCTCTGTACGTGGATGAAATGGATCCAGAGCACAAGCACAAGCTCATGTCAGAGCACTGCTGTAGGTTGTGTTTGAAGATGACTTTACCAGTTCCAAAGTCAAAGATTAGTGAAAAAAAATCTGTCTGGAGGAGAGACACTGAGTGCTGACACATTGTGAAAGTTTGTGAGTGAAAGGGCTCTGGGTTCTTGTAGTAGTCTAAGTGTTCTCAAATTAAAATTGCAAAATACCACTCTTCTATGTGGAAACCTTTAGACGTGTTCCTGTCTTTGAATCTAACTTGCAGTAGACTATATTCCTCTTCTGTTTCTTCTTACAGGACATAGTGATATTCAGCCTAGCAAAGAAGGTGCATGGAAAACCCATTTGAGCTATAAACAGCTGATTCTGCTGATGGGACTGTTACAGACAAATTTATGCTACAGAATATGTCTTCAAATAGATAGTAGATTTAATGTGTGACTATTATGGCTATAGTCACAGCCTTTCAGCTTTGGGTTTGGTTCTAGGATCATTAAGCCCTGGTAGGATTACCCACCCAAGTGGTCTTAGTTCTCTAGTCACCACACAACCTGCTCACATTGTCTTTCTGGGGAAGACTGGAATGAGGAATCACAGGCAGTGCTCTGAGGCCAGGCAACCTCAGACAATAATGCCCCCTACTGATATTTGAACATTTCCAGGGGAAAGAGATGTCTCAAAGAGATGGCAAAGGCAGCAAGGCCGAACAAGCAGCAAGAACCCATGTGAGGAGTACAGACAGACAGCTTAATGCTCCAGGCAATTAAATGACTGCATAGCACACAGGAAAGCGACTGCTCAGAAAAAAACCCCAGATTTTGGGAAAAGACTGTTTCCAAGACCTTGTATTCTAGAGGGAGGGAGCTTCAGTAAATGAAAGTTAAACTTTTGGCATTTCAGCTGTCCCAGAAGCCTATAGACTGTCCCATCCAGGCCAAAGGAACTGTGGGCATGGACTGCTGCAGGGCACCACGAGCACAGCTCACACTGAAATGCTCACAGGCACATATCATGGTGGATGGTACAGACTGTGGTCACCTTACTTGCAGGGAAACAGAGCTGAGATGGCAGTGACATGACTAAGGTGTAATCATGTTCGGGTAAGCAAATTACTCCCTTTCTAATTAGGGTTTATGTAATGCCTGAGTCCTATTACCAGCCCAGCACTTACAGTCCTTTAGAGCCAAATGCTGACAGTAATTTCATTGCCTACAAACCACTATTTGTAACAGCTTTACTGAAATTCGGTGTCTGAAACTCGTGTTGCTCTGTTATATTCCATTATTATCTATGGAGCAGGTGTTTCAAGTGTTTCCAAGGAAAAACGTTTTATGCTTTATACTGAGTATTTGTAGCTTAGGAATTGCAGACCTGTATTTTTAAAATTGAAATAAAGCTCAGATATTTGAGCAAAAAAAGACTTCTGTTTAGCTCCTTCTCTTTCTAGAAGTAAGGCCAACCATCCTGTTGCATCCCCTGAGAGCCAGCCTCAGCTCAGAAGAGCTCCTGTAAACTGCCTGTGAGATTCAATCCACTCTATAGCCTAGTGTAAGTTGCCATACTTCCACCCATGCACCTTCAACGAGCCTTAAATCATCCTGGGAGCCACATCTGTGCAAAAAGCACAAGGATGAGTATGTAATTTGCTTATCCCACATGTATGTATACTCAAGGAGGGAGGAACAGCCTCCTCACTTCCACAGAAAAGCTTCTTGCTTTCAGGTGACCAGGACAAGGAGGATGGGTTGATACAGTCCTGTGGACTGGGACACTCAGGGTAAGAGATGAGGCCTGGCTCTGGTCCTACCCTTAGGTGAGTTACTTCCTGCTGTAGACACAGCCTGTGTTTCCAAACAGCTTCTTCCTGCCTATAGACTTGCTCATAGAGTCAACACACTGCCTGCTAAGTTTGCTGTGGCAGCCTGTCAGCATCAGATGAAGACAGTGTTTGTGAAAATAACAAGACACCTTAAGAAATCTGAAAAGTGAGGTGGCTTTTACTGTTACCACTACCCTAAAAACACTGTGTATCAGTGTGCCCTTGGGAATGCATTCAGACAGTGAAATCCAGTTTCCTTATCATGTGCAGTAAACACTGTGAAGTTAAAACCCTCGGTGCCTTCTTAGGCTTTTATCACTAGGATTTATGTCAGAAAAATAACACAGAAAGTGTATTCAAGTAGTTGTTATGCACCCGTCATTCCACTCCGATGAGGCCACATGAAGTTGTATCTGGCACCTCATATGCAAAGGAAATCTGCTTTTGATGGAAACTAATGTATGGTTAACTTGCTACATTAGCATGTGATAATTAGTACGTAGGGCTTATGATGTAGTACAACTATATCTTAGTATGCATGCATGCAAATACACATAATACATCAGTGTGTTAAATGCAGGCATCTCTAGGACAGAAGGTGATCTAAGCAGATCTAAACAAATCTAAGAAGTTCTGGACACGGAATGAGGGATGCATAATAGCTGCCCCGATTTACAGCCCAATAACATATTATCTATTCCTCCCCACACCCTGAACAGTGTGCATATATTAAAATCTCTAATCTGTCTGCTTCCTGAATATATTCCTGAATATATTAGGACTTTCTGAGGTTCTTTCTTTTTAAATTGCACAATCCAGGGTCAATTAAATGGTTGCAGCTTGAAGATGTAGACTGTGGCTGTGGCAGAGCAGGACGCCTCATCGTTCTCAGTTTTGTGCATCTGTAACCATGGTGACTTTGTGGCTGCAGCTTTCCCCAGACTTGGTGTAACCTGGGGTGGGTAAAGGCATGCTTCTCCATCTGGTGCGGATGTCACGTACAGGATCTCTTAGGATACACTTTTAATTACTATGTTCTCTTAATTACTCCTTTTGATTTCCCTGGTGAATTGCCTTTCTTGAGTTTCAGTGACTCATTGTGAAACCAAGTGATATCTACAGTGTCTTCAGTCAGGAAAATTTATCCCAGACCTCTGCACCTTCTCAAGGGCAACACTCACCCGAAAAACAACACAACCCGGTGCTTTATGCTTGTGGCTGCAGACCAGACATGGTGTTTTACAAGTGCAAAATCCCTTCCCTTGGCTGCTGGCCTTGCCAAGTCGTGCTAGAGAGTATGGCCATGCTGTCCAAGGTGGCCTTCAAGGCAGCCCTGCTTTGGCTGCCTGCAGGTTGCCCACAAGGTGGGCTCCCCATACTGTCTCATCTCAGAGAGGGGAAGGGATAAGTTGATGGTGACCCCAGTGGGGGTACAAAGGCAACATGTGTTGGGGTGCAAGGAGAAGGGCATTTGATCCCCTGCACGGCTGTCAGGCACTTGTGGACCCATGTGCCTGTGTGACATGGTACCATAGAAAAGGTGTCTCGGATGTGCTCGGGGGCAAGTTGTGGAGTGCCCAGCACATGCATCCCACTCACTGGGAGCTATAGGCAGCACCAACCTGTAAGTCTTGTGTGTAAATCTTGCCAGCCCCTGCTGAGAGGTGATTCAGCCAGACAGCATGCCCTGTCACCACACTCCTTTATGATTGCTGAGCTACAGCAGAGTGTGCTGGGACCAAATAACGCTGGATTTACCATTTATTTGATTGGTGCATTGCTAAGACCTGTAATTTATCCCTTTAGAAGTAATCACTTCTGGTGTGTTTAACCCACCCCTGGGCAGAGGTCCAGGCAGCACAAGCCCTGTGCCCCAGGCAGGAGGCACAGACCATACACACATTTTAGAGCCACATAGCATGGGATTGAGCTACAGCAGCTGGGGAGAGACTGTGCCAGACTGGAGGGGTGTTTTTCTCACAGTATACCTGGTGGGCTTGCCCTCAACTTGGCCTTCATGAACTGGGAAGTTACCTTACACCATAGGTTAATCAGCATTTAACAGAGCATCTATGCATTCTTCCACTTAAACTACACTAAACACAAGCAGTAACTGCATTATTATAATATTTTTTTTAATCTGGGCACTAATATATCTTCTTTTCATGAAGTCATCCTTAGCTTAGCCATCACCATAAATAGCTGAGCAGTTGAGGTGCGTTATTTATCACTGTCAGATGTTTAGCACATGAAATAGAGCAGCAGACAGCAAACAGATCACTCCTTGCCTTTATGAGAAGGCTCGGATGGGATGAGGGGGATTTATGGTTAAAAGCTGTGCCATGGAAAGAACACACAGTACTTGTTAATTAAGGACAAGCAGTTGAAGACCAGTACTGCTGCATTTCTGACAGAGGGCAGCATTGAGTTTTTTATCATATAAAATAAAAAGCCAACAAAACACTTCTTGGCTCTCTAGTGATTGCGCAGTTTGGAAAGAAGAAGGGAAGATGGGTTTCGATCATGACAGAAGCAAGAATTATATTGCTGTTTGCAACTAGTGATGCTCAAAACATTCTAGGTATAGACGACCACGAAGCAGGGCTGCCACCGTGGTCAGAGAAGGCGAAGTATTTACAATACAAAGTAGGAGTCAGCCAGCATTGCTTAGCTGTGCCTTCTGCAAAAACTTGGCAACCTCTCACCGATTATCAGCCTTGCAGTGTTAATGTGAGGACTCGTTTGCAAGAGACCAAGCATCTCCTACCCAACTCCTGTGCTCGTCCAGCCCACTGATGCACTCCTGCAGCCTCCCCTGCTTCTGCTTGGAGTTACAAGAGTGAGCTGCAGTTACACTCACAGCCAGCCTCACACTTGGAGCAGATGCAGTGGCAGCAAGAGTTCGGATTAGAGAAGTGGCATGACGGGCTGGCAGGAGCATCTGTGCATGCTGTCATCCTTCTCCAGGCCCTTTTCCACAGCAGCTGTTTTACCCCTCTTTTAACAGCATCCTGCCCCCTTGCACCAGCCACTGGTAAGCATTTGTGTTGTGCTTCATGGATCCTAACAGTTTTCCCCCTTCCTGGTAATCCAGCTCATTGCTATTTACTAACCTGTGACCACCCCACCCCTCTCTTCCCATCATGTCCACAAAGCCTTCACAGGTATGATATCCAGGTCTTGGCCTGCTTCATACACAGCGTTGCCAGCATGGGATGTGCTGTGCCACCACTGCTTGTCCCTTGTGTCCCACAGTGGCTTGCAGCAGGCTGTTGTGCAGAGCTTTGGGCTGATGAGCCCTCCTGGGAGCTACCCTGCCCCCGTGCCTGATGAGTGGAGAGCAGATTGCGAAGAACCAGACTCAGAAGCCAGTTCTGTTTATGCTTCTCCATCACAAGGGCCTGTTTTCACCATCAGAAATTTCCATGGGAAAGTTTTTCACCTTGCAAGAAATGCTCATGATGCTTGCAAAATGTTTGCTCTGCTGTGAGCCATTTCTTTGCAGTAAAAAGCCTAGCACTTACATTTTAAAAAAAATTGTGCTATTATCTAGCTTTTAACTCAAATTTCCTTTTAAAGCTGGCTATTTTTTGAGAATATTTTGGCAGGGGGAGTGCAGGGCTGGGGTTCTTTACTCAGAGCTTCATGGAAATTCTGCTTCCTGGACTGCCCCTTGCCGGAGCTGTGCTGCTTCTCCTTTATCCAAGGCCATGAGAGTCTCCAGAACAAGATATTACCTGGACAGCCTTTGTAAGGCAAACATGTCCTCTAACTCCCCACTGTTGCTCCCCTGTTTTGAAGGACTATGGAAAGGAGGGATGTGGGGAATACTGAGAAATTATCTGGGGAGCCACCAAGTCCTGCTGCAGACAGTGGTCTTGTGAACAAGCGTTATACTAGTGTCCCTCTCTCACTAAAAGACTCCATTCCCTCCTGGTTTTTAATAAGACCAGAGAGCTGTGAGAGAATTCCTGCAGCTGCAGCAGGAGGGGATGCTGCTGAATGGAACCCAGGGCAAATGGCTGTGCTCAGGAAGTTTTCAAGGGAGGGTTTAGTTGATGTGATGTTTATGATGGGATAGATACTGTCTCTCCTTCTCTGTCCTCTGTTAGAAACACGTTTTCTCTTCCCTGCCAGCAAGGAATCAATTCCTTTAATTCCTGAGCAATGCAATTTATGATTAGGAACAGTCCTTGACTTGGGAGTTTACAGCAAACCTGTGTCTAACCTTCTAGTGTTCCCAGCCTGTTGCATCCCTGGGCTCTGGCTCAACATCTGTAACAGAAAGGAGGGAATTCCTATATGAAATTGCTAAAAGGGTGAGTGCACCATGAACTTGAATGAACATTTAGAAACTTTTCCACATAGGAGGCATTTTCCAGTAAATGTGGTTGTTTCCCAAAAATGGTGGGTGTGCGTGTGCTGTGCATGTGTCACCTGCTGCAATGCCACCTCCCTGTAGGCATTTCCATTATAACTTTAGGAAAGAACTGCTGCATATTCCATCTTTTCCCTGTCTCATTGATATTCATTCATTCTCTGGTGGGCTTAATGTTGCTGTCTGCACAGGGGAAAAAATTAAAATAACAAGACAAGGAAATAATAGAAGAAGGAGGTGATTCTTTTTTAAACATTTCTTGCAAGTGAAGACAAGGATTCATTTGTCCTGAGCCTTTGTTCCGGAAGCCCTAGGCACAGCAGTCCTTGGAGCAGGTAGCAGGAACAAGGTAGCTGGTTGGAAATATTCAAATACCTCAGAATACATCAATAAAACATGTCACCACTTTTCTCTGCAGGAGGTGAAGAGTAGGAGGGAAGAGGGATGAGAACAGCGAATAGATCAAACAAGCAACCTTCAGAGGAAACATCAGCCCCACAATGATCCTTGGTGTGATGTGAGCATCTTTTGAGGGTTCCTGTAGGTCGTTTTATTTGTCTGAAATAGTCCTAACCCTAACCAAATATTTATGTGCCTCTTGAGTGACTTTAAAAACATCTAAAGGTCTTTGCTTATGTAGACTGAAAGTTTTCAAAGGAGCACAAGTCCTGTTGACTTGCAAGATGATATGAACACCTATGTCACTTGGCTGCTTTTGGAAATACTCCCTGCAGTACAGCCAAGGCAGGCTGATGGATATTGCCCAGCTGTCCCAGAAGGCAGAAATTGTGCAACCCCTCCAGGGCAAAGGATATTTGGACAATGAAAGGGAAATGAGGATATTCCTGCCTCGCCCAGCCCTGATTGCCTTAGGAAGGATGCAAGCGTCTGTACAGCTTTACCTGGAGGTCAAACAGGACCTGATCAGGCCAGGGTCTGTGGAGGGAAGCTCAGCTAAATTGTCAGCTCTCATATGCTGTGGATGAATGTTCTGGAGCCACTCCTGGCTCCTCTGCCATAGGCTGGGTCTAGGCAGTGGAGTTGCTCCCCAGCCCTGGTGCCCCTCATGCCATGCAGCCAGATAGCCTAACGTGGGCACTGCTGACTCTCTGTGGAGCTGGTGGCTGGTCACTATGGGGGGAGAGGTTGCTGTGCCCCCTTTCTCACTCCTCTTGCCCATTGTCTCCCTTCCATCCCCTGCACGTTGCCAGTTACTGCCTTTCTGCTGTAATTTCTGCCAGATCTCACTCCAGGTCTGGTCACTGCTTATGGCCCAATGTGTGTCACTGCCTGCCATTGCTGTCCTTTTGATCACTGCCTGCCCTAGAGGGACCTTGAGCAATTGTGTGCTTGGACCAGCATGACATTTTGGCTATAATTGCCAATAGTTTGCGTACTTTGAAAGCAAAGGGATCTTTGGCTGCATGAAATCCTTGCAGCTCCACTGCTTTCAGCTATGGACTGAGGTATTTGTACAGAGAGGTGCATGACAGATTTTATTGGTCTGGTTTTATGGGCTTTTAACTACTATGCTTCATTTGTGCCTTCACCTCCCCTGTCTGCCTCTCTATAAATGCGCGTGTGCCCCGTAGAGTCAAAAGCTGTTGAAACTAAGCTACACCATCTCCTTATGAACCTTAACTACTCTAGCTCCAGACCAATTTACGACAGCTTAAATTTGAACCTGCTTACATTTGTCTCCAGAAGGAGAGCAGATAGCCCACTGTTATTCTTTGGGCTGTGCAGGAATGAAAGTATCACAGTCACCAAGAGTTCAACCAAGCATAAAACTGTGTCCATGGCACTATCATGCTGCTGCCTGTCAGATGCATGAGCACTGAAATGTGTAGAGACCAAACCCAGCAACCCTGTTCATCTTCTGTGCAAATCCAGAAGTCTATATTGTCTTAAGCTTTATCTTAACCTTAACATACCAAATTTTATGCTTTGGATGGAAAGAAACCTTTTAAAGGTGTGAAATGTCTGTAGTTTTACTGCCAACATCCTTTATTGACCTGCAGCATTCCAGATACCATTTTCATGACATCAACTGCTAGCAAGCAGCAATGATCCCATTTCACAAAATAAAAAACAAATTTTAAAGAGCAGCAAACATGCTGTCTTTTGAGCTGCTCTGCTAGATTAAGCATCTTTTAAGTCCCAAACAAACAAATAATAAAAAAAAGATACTTTCCTATTTTGTATCTTATATCTTACCTCAAGACAACAGGCATTTATTGAGTGCTGATAACATACTGTGTGGTTTTAGTAGCAAGCAGAGCAAAGTGAGCCACAGAAGAGCTATAATGTCAGAGGAAAGCAAAACAGCACCATGGAGCAGATGATTCCACGCCTGGAAGAACAACCCTCAAAATTCACACTTGGAGAACGCAGGGGTTGTGCACAGTCCAGACCAGTGTCAGTGCTAAGGGCAGTGTACAAACCTTTAGCAGACAACAAATCACCGTCTTGTGTATGAACTACCTCCACAGTGATGTGGGAAAAGCTTTGAAGGTTCCTCCCCTGGCCAGCCTGGGCACGTGGCTGTGTGTTTCATCCTGCCTGGTATTCAAGTGATGGGTGCCAGCAGGAAAATGCATGAGGGCTTTAAGCCAACTTACTGAGAACATGTTGCTGCTTCACCCTCCAGCTAATGACAGTGATCACCTTCAGTGCAACAAACCCAGCTTTGCTTCTGCAGATACATCCCTCACGTGCTCTGGGGTACAGGACTTTGTCTCTCAACCTGCTGGAACAAGCATGCCAGCATAACCGGGAGATACTCAGGCACAGTATGGCTTAAGGCAGTGGAAATGATGGGAAAGAAGAAGGTAAAAGCTTCTGAGGGGAAACATCTGTTCTCTTTACCATTAGCTACAAGTGGTACCTTTTTAATTATTGAGATGCTGGAGCTGGCAGACGTTGTGAATTGACTCGGTAATTATTTAGAAGAGTCCCAATTGCTGGCTAGGATTCCCATGTAGTCATTTTCTAACTGGATATAGGGAGAAATAAACTCTTCAAGTATTTATTATTATTACAGCCTGTCAATTATGAAGATTTATTCATTCCTGCTGAGCTAGCTTGAGACTCGGCTTTATCACTTCACTGCTGCTGCCACGACACTATTATATATGTGAAAACGTGAAGGTAAGGCATGCTTTTTGAAGTTAGACACAATTCATCTTTCTGAGTTTTGACAGCTCCCCCTCTGTACAAGATAACACCATCCAACACGCTCACCATGGCATTACAACCTGCTTTTCTCAGGTTTGATTCAGCACAGCTTCTTAGCACACACTGTAACATCTTTAAGCAAGTTAAAAGTGCAATGAGACCCAGTCTTAGTGTTTTCCACAGCCTTACTGACTGCAGTATAAAACAGCCTGGTCCATTAGGCTCACATGCTGCTGAGGTCATAGTTAAGCCCATTGAAACTGTGACTTCGGTTGGTGTAAATTCCCCATCTTATAGAGTCAGGTCCTGAATTTAGGGCAGGTTGACCGAGGTCTTTAGGAAATATGGAGATGTTGGAATCTTGTTCAGTTCCCCTCATTTAAGCCTATTCATGGATGCAGTAGAGGCTCAGAACAAAGCTATTGTTTTCTAGTCAAAGAGGAAGTGACTTCTGATGCCATTTCCCTCAGGACTTGTGGCTACTCTAGAAGGAAGCTCTGGCATCTGTTGTTGACAGATCTCCTCTGCTCACCTCGTCTTGCCTCGCCTCGCCTCCCCTCACCTCACCTCGCCTCACTTCCCCTCCCCTTTTCCTGTGTCGTAGAGTGTTTGATTCCTCTCTCCAATGTTTTATGGGTGTTACTTATGCCCACTACATATATTATTTAGAGATGTGTATATATATCTGCATATCTATATGACTAAGCTCTGATAATGTATTATATTTCCACGTGACTTTTTGCATGCCTTGGACTTGGCAATGTGCCCTATGCAGCAAGTCCCTGTCAGTGAGAGAAGTACACACACAGCCCAGAGAGAGCCCAGGGCCCTGGCAAGGAGAACCATGAGTACATGGGTGGTGGGATGCAGCCCACTCTGAGTGCCATCCCACCTCCTTGGCCACCATTTGACTGTATAGGGACCATATGAGAACATATGAGAAAGCAGGCATTTCTGGTCCAGCAAAACCACCTGTTTTGATTCCCAGTGATGCATGAGGGACATATTTATTGGGACAGGATTAAGGAGATAAGGACATGGGAACACCCCTCATTCAGACCTCATTGATATGCCCCAGGAAAGCCTTCCCCATCTCCTCGTTCCCAGTTCTCCATCTGCCTGCAGAGCTACCTCTAAGCCTATTACTTGCTTGCACTTCACCCCAGCCTGCACAGTCTTTGACTGGTGGGGGACTCCAAAATTTTCTTTCATATACTTTATTTTGGGACCCACCTGAAAGACGTGGCATTTGAAGCCCACTGGCTGATGTGCTGTAGCCAGAATATGAAGGGTGCCAGCAGCAAGCCTGGAGTGTGTGGGACCTCCCCACTCCAAATCAGGGGCCAAGTTCCTGGGCAGGGGACTTGCCATAAAAATGCTCTTTGCAGTCTTTTCCCAAGCAACTGCGACAATAAGGGGCCATCTGCAGATTTGCCACCTCACTGCTCACCTCTTTTCCAGGTCATTAAGGCATGCATTAAACACTACCAGCCTTCTTAAAGAATTTGCAATCACTCCTACAGCTAACTGAGAAAACTATCCCAGCTCCTTATTTTCTGCCTCCGGTCTCTGTTTCACCGTGCTTTCACTCATTTGATGGGGCGATTTCCCAGTCACAATTATTCAAAGCGTGTTAGTAACCAGGATCCTTCACATCCTGCACAGAATCAGGGCTGGAATTTCTCCACAAGCCTTTGGGGAGGAGCGGATGCTGCTGCTGTGCTTGCCAGCTTCCTGGCCGTGTGGTAAGGCTCCTCTCTTTGCATCCCCTGTCAAGGTCGTGCCGTGCAACTCTTCCAAAGGCATGGGAGAGGCATTTGGGGAAGTTTTCCTCTTGCTGCTGCTCTGCTTTGTGGCTTTCTGCAGGAAGCTGTGCTGCACCTGCAGTCTGGCATAGGCGGAACCTGGAAAGAAAAGACATAAACAGCAAAACCAGAGCCACCGCCAGGCCGGGCAATTGGTTGTATTTATACAAACATCCCTGCCCACTGTAGCTTTTGCTTCCCTGGCGCATATTTATTTTTCTTCCTCCACTCTTCTGAGAACATTGTGGCGCTGCTCTGTGATAGCCGGGCAGATGTGCCATGGGGGTCTGCACTGTGCACCCCGGATTTCTCTCTCCGCCTGCCACTTTTGGGGAGCTGGACCTGAGCTTGCCGTGAGGGACAGGGAGCTTATTAAGCTGCTCACTGTGCTCTGCAGCTGCACACCCGCAGACCTTCCGGCTCAGCAAGGCCATCACTGCCACCCCTGGGTTTGTCTGGCACCTCAAGCCACTCCTCCTTCCTGAGGGAGAGAGGAGGGAGAGTCTGTTGGGAAAACTTGCTATGAACAAAACCAGGCTTTCTGAAAATGCACGATGGGATAGAGCCCAGAGTCAGCCTCAGATAGTGCCTTCCCTTTCCACCAGCCATTTCAAAGCGAAGCACACAACCCCAGTCAGATGGTTTGTACTGCAGCACACGGGGCGGATGGCGCATGCATCCTTTGCTGCCTTTTCTGGTTGCCAGTATGGAGAGCTGGCAGCTCCACGGCTGGCTGGGGCATTGCTTCATCCCAGATCTCACACAGGCAAAGCACAGTCCTTTCCTCCCAGCATCCAGCTACCCGGAGGAGCCAGTGTTAGCAGCAACAGGAGGCAAAAAAGCCGCTGTCAGCTGTGGGATCGTGGTGGGGAGCACAGAGCCCTGGGTGCAGGTCTTCGGCGGAGTGGGGGATATTTGCAGCCCCAGGGTGTCAGGGTTCAGAGGACTCTCCAGCCCAGCTGGGTTGTATTTTATTTGGATGCACCGAATGGAAAATATTATCCTGCAGACAAAACAGAAGCTTTGTCAGAGGAGGAGCACGGGGCGGTATGCCTGCTGCAGGAGCCCGGGCTGGAGCAGCGTGCTCCCCACATGGCCAAGCTATGCCAGCTATGGGGAGCCCTGCTGCCACTGTCCTCACTCATCCTGTGCTGGGAATAGCTTTTACTGCTGCGAGTCACCTGGGCACACTTAATGGAAAAGTTTAAAGGTGAAAAGTCCTTTTTGCCTTCTCACCACCTGTCTGGGATGTCGGAGAAAGGTTCAGTGTCTGTCTTCCTGTCTCTCCGGAGGTAACCAGAGGTGGCCAGCACTTGGCCTCCTGGTCTAAAAATGGCTTTATTTTATAACAAACCTCCCACTTGTTGTTGGCAGGTAGTAACCACAAAGCAGGTGGTATAATGTGCAAGCAGCATAGGGCTTATCTCCCTGTGTGATAAGGATAGAGCTGGAATCTACATGACACTGGAGGTGCCCACCGAGAGCAGCCCCGGAGAAACACATGGGGAAAAATCACTACAGGCATGCACCTTGGGTCCATTCTCCATAGTGCTTTTTGTCTCCTACTTAAAATAAACCCAAAATTCATTAATTCAGAAGCCCATGTGTCATCTGCTTGTGGACCAGCATAGCTGAGAGTACCTGCAGTGAGCTCTCCTGCCACCTGCTCCTGCAGGGTTTTACTCTTTTGGCAAAGCTTAACCTTTGGTTTGCAGCCTGCTCATCTGTGATTCGTTATTAATTGGCTGCAAAAGTGGGGCCACTGCAACAGACTTTTGGAGTTCCTCCCTCCCTCTCCTCTCCTTGCGTGCCCTGGCTTGGCCAAGCAGGATGGCCAAGCTCAGGGAAGGAGAATCACAAAGGATCCCACAGCTCCTGTCTTCAACATACTCTGCAAATCCCCATCCATAAGCCAAAACTGGAGGGAATGGAGGGTCCTCAGGAAGAGGTACCACTTCAAGGACAGCCTTGTTTCTACTGAGTAGGGTGGCACAGCCTCTCCCATACCCTGATTTTACCAAGCCAGGTTCTGTCCTGCTCCCTTGCTGACCCATTCATGTTCAGGACAGGAGAGACCATCACTGTAATCCGATTTTGTCTCCTCACAACTCAGCTGTAAAGCTCACCCAGCGATTTCTGCACTGAGTTCACAAACCCTGCCAGAGGCAGCACCTGGCTTCTCAGGGGTCCAGACCTCATTCAAAGACTTTGAACATCATTACAAAAATCTTTGGAATCTCTTCAAAAGGCTGTAAATAATCCCTGTAAGATGTGCAGATGGGAGACACAGCTTTCTGTCCCCCCACCCTGACATGGGGCATGGCAGGCTGCACGCGCGGCCCCAGTGGATACACGCCAGCCCCCTGTGACAGACACCACACCTCCAACACAGCATTAGCATGGAGCATGAAGAAAACAGCAAGATACCCCAGGAGATCAGATCAGGATGTTTCCATTTTGGTCCTTTAGGGGAGGGGGAAAAGCAGTGTCTCACCATCTCAAAGCATAACCCTCTCAGTGGGGCTGCCATGCAGGCATGTGCAGTGCAGTGCTCCAAGGCTCCCTCTCCAAACCTGGGGCCAAGTTCCTGCAATGTGGGGTGTCTGCACAGCCAATACCACTGCTGTTGGTGCCACAGCCTTGCTGGGGGACCAGGAGCTGGGGCAAACCCTCCCCAGCTCTCCAGGAAGCCCTGGCTATCCAAAGCAAACTTACAATCCAAGCTTTCCAGCTGGCCTTCTGTTTGTAGTCCTGGAGAGAACTTTTGGGTACAAAAAAACAAACCCAAATGCCTTAAAATAACCCTGAACTTCTTCAACAGAACAGTTGTATTTTGAGATATGTAGAATATTATCAAACAGTGAGACCTTCTGCTAAAGCCGTGGAGGAGATGAAAGCACTTTAACTCCTTTTCTCTTGTCACCTGATCTGCCCTTCAGACCTGGGTGTGCTTTTATCCAAGTACATTCCAGAACTCAGGCAGTGGGCTCATGCTTCATGTCCTGCCTGGGTGAGACAAGGATGTGCAGTTTATGTACTCTGCTCCTCCTGCATCAGGGAGCCCTGCTTTGTTTCTCTTCCTGGTACTAGCCAAGGAATAAACAAGCAATTTTTAAACAAGCAGTGGACATTTTATTTTACTGAAGTAATAAAACAAAAAAAAAAGAAAGTTTTATAAACCTGAAGGTTTTGGCTTAGGCTCTCTGACAGCATCCCTTCAGCACAAAGCAAGCCTAGAAGAAACATGACTAGGAGATATATTAGCAGCTCGAACACTCTGCTTAGTTTAATGCTGTGTATTGCAGGTCTGAAATGTTATTTCTGTTGGATATACAAAGCCTTGCTCTTTAACAGATTTATTCCTTCACTCCTCTCAAACTTGTCTCCAACAACAGGCCTTTGTGCTCTTTCTCCAGAATCCACAACTTGCTGCTCTTACCAGGGCCAATGTTGCCCTGCTTTGCTCAGGATGCTCTAAGCCCTGAGTGCACCCAGTGTTTCTGCCAGTCACCTGCTGCTGCTCCAATCCTGGTACAAATGCCCATTTTGGGGCTAGAAACCTGCTTGCCTGGGCTGGAGCAAAAAGAAAAAGCTGTCCTGAATTGGGGGAATCAATAACCATCCCTTCTTTTATGCTAGTAACTTTAAAAGGCATTAAAATAGAAAGCTTTTGGGGCAGAAAAGTCCTCAGTGTCAGGCTACTCTTACCACAGGAGATGGTTTCATTGTGAGCAATGGGTGTCTGGAAACAGAGACTCCTTTTAAGGAATACTCCAGTCACTGTCTTGAAACAAATCAGGTCTGTCACCTTCTGTGCTAACCTGTGGATGTGCACTGCTTCCAAGTTCAGAGTTTTTTGGATTATTATATCATCTACAGTGGGTTGCTGCCTGCAGAGAGCTGAGGATACCTGATCGTACACACACACACATGCTCATGGTGACAACTGTTTTTATTACCACAAAATCCCATGAAAACAGATGGTGCTGTAGTAAAACTACAATAATCAGAGTGATTTACATACACAGGCAAACACTGGCTCTCGTTAAGAATAAACTAAGTAAAGAGACCCAAGATGCAAACAGCTCTCCAGATCAATCTCTCAGATCAAACAGATCTGGCTCCAGGCACTCCCAGCATTGCTGATGCCTGAGTCTGGAATGCTGCTGCAGTCCCAGGTAATGCTGAAGCCTGGGAACCACAGGTTTGCATTTCATATCAAATTTGAGATGGAGTGTGCACCCAGAGCTTCAGTCTGAGCCTATCTCCAACATAAACCGAAGGAAAAGATGCTTTTCTTAGATTTGAAGATTATAAAGTTGAAGCTGAACCCCAGTGCAAAGTGGTGCAGGTGATCCTCCCTTCAAAGCTTGGAGCCCAGCACCACTTGGTATTCCCCAAGTACAGCTGCCTTGCCAGCAGCCCCCAAGCTTCCCCTGTGCTCAATGAAGTTGGTAAGGACAAATCTGGCCCCTTTCACCTCCCCTTTGGCCATTGGGCAGGACATTAGCCCAATTACCCAGCACAGGTAGGGCAGCAATGAGCCCAGCATCCTCAGCCCCCTTCTGAAGAAGGTCCCGAGGGGTCCGAGTCAAGGACACACATGACAGAGGGGATGCTGTGACCACAGAAGGGCATACCCCAGCCCACCTCCCCTGCAGGCTTGGAAGTGGGAAAAAAAGCATCCCTTGGGCCTCCTCTGCCTGCTGGGAGAGAGCATGGCCCCTCCAGCAGCTCCCACTGCCCCTGGATCTTCCAGCCCAGACACAGAGACAAGGGTTATGCCGTGCAGCACCATTACCTTTCCAGGGTGATAAATGATGGCTTCAGCCAGCCCATGGCCAGATACGGCTGCTGTACCTGCAGAGATAAAGGGTAAAAGCCCAGAGATCCATTGGTCCGCCTCCACCCCACAGGGCTCCCTGAGGGCTTGCCAAGGCAGTGTGCCTCTCCTCGTGACCCCTTATGTGTCCTGGGGGACTCACTTATGAGAAAGAGGGGGAGGAAGGAGGAAAATCCAAGACAGCGCAATTAAAGCCCCTGGGAACATGATAAGCCAGCCAGCCCCCAGGCAAGTACCCTCAGGGAGCAGCTGGCTCCCCAGGGAGCAGGCTCCAGGGGCTCTTCCACCAAAGGCTCTGCGTAGCCTCTTCCCACACAGCACAGCCTGCCTTGCCTCACCTTTCCTACACTTTCATTTTCAGGAGTTTTACCTGTGTTGTTTAGGTTTTGTTCATAATTTGTTCCCATACGGTTTAATTTGCACCTCTAAAATTAAAACCAGGTTCCTTGCTGTTAGGGGACAGCAGGTCTGAACACCAAGCCACAAAATTTTTCTGGTTTTCTGTCCCTGTAAGCTTAGTCAAGCCCAGGGTTCCCTGTAGCCTTGGTGTTCCTCAGCCTGGAGCTACAGGAATGGGGAGCTGTGGCAATACTAGAAAGTTTTCATTAAAGATTTTTTTTTAAAGTGCCATCAAGCTGCACAATGAAATGGCATTGAAAGGGGCCAGATGAGAAACTCTAAAATTCACATTTAATGTGGTTGATTGTTTTTGGTGTTTTTTTTAAATCTGCCATTAATCATTGCTCTCATGATACTTACAAGATGCAAAATATTTCCTGGCAAAATTGAGACTACCTTACTCCTGAAGTGCAGAAAGCAGGGCCAGAGCAAGTCAGGAGCTCTGTGACAAATATGTACAGTATATTCTAGAGTATCATTAGCAGGCAATCACTCCCTGGAACCTGCATGTGCAGCATATGGATGTAAATACACTCAGACCTCCCTGAAGCGTGGGACTTGCAGCTCAAGGGGGACCTTCCCCGCTGGGCTGATGGGCTGAATGCTCTGGGTACCTTCAGCTTCTGCCCTTTCCATGTCTAATTCTGTGAGGCAAAGCTGGCTGAGGTGATTGACTCAGCAGGAATGTCAACCCAGCACAGCAGGCTGCAAGAAGAGAAAACAGCCATCCTTAGGCAGCCAGCCCCTGCCCAGCAGCTGGAGCAGATGTCTGGGGAGGGCACAAGGAAAGCGCACACAAGCAATGAATCTGCTCCAGGACAATCCCATCCAGTGGCTCATCGACTTCACCTTCCTGAGATGACATCCTTGTGTTTGGCAGCCCTTGAAGGACTTTAGTTTCTTGAATTTGTCTAGCTGCTTTCTGACCCCTGACAAAGCTCTCGAACCCTACACCATCCTGTGCGAATACTCTCAAATGGAAACTAATGTTGAAACACCATTTTCCCCAGCTTCTTTTAAACATTCTGCCTAATAAATTTACATTATGACTTTGAGTCTGGTGAGAAGGAATTAAAGTTTCTTCCCACTAGTCTTTCTTTCACAGACCTCTTGCATACTCACCCTTGCCCTGCAGCCATCTCACTTCCAGGCTGATATGCTCTAGTCTGTCCATCCCATCCTCCCACAGAAGCTGTTCCCTATTTCTCTCTGCCTTAATTTTCCCCAGCAGAGCAGCACTAGCCATGTTGATCTACCTGAGGCATCTAACAATGAATCAGTGCAGATACAGGTAGAAAGGTCACATCACTGGGATGATCTGTCAGAGGTTATTGTGTCATGTGCAGCATTGCCTTGTACACGGAAAATTTCACTGTTGTCCCATTGATGCATGCTCAGCCATAGAGATGCTGCTGCTGGATGAGACTGTGAGCACACTGGCAGCTCCAGATTGAGTCCAGCTCCTGGCATGACTGAGTAGCAGCAGGGATCACTTGGTCCATCTTGGAGACCAGCACAAGTGAAGAAGAAACAGCGTGACTGCCTCAGTTTCTCAGCCGTTGCCCAGCAGCACCCAGAAAGAAAACACAGAGCCTGTACTAGACAGAGGCTCAGGAACAGCCACACAGAAAATCTCTTACTTCACATCCTGGGCAAAAGATGCTTCTTCCGTGCAGATAAAACAGGCTGGAGAGAGGTGGGGTGCACCTCTTCCCTCTCACCATGAGAAGAGGCAGCACTTCCCTGCTGGGCACCCACCTTCCCTCTTGCCTTGCTGTTCCTGAGCTCATCAGTGTATTACAATTTACTTTAATTACTGCTTTTACCTCCTGCCTTTGAGAAGCTGCCCACCCCCCACTGCTTGAGTGAGGAATGATATTTTACTGTCATTAAACCAGGCAGGCTGGCAATATCCCATATGTTTTCATAACTGCCTGGATTTAAATGGGGACCAGCTGTGAGGTACATTGAAGACCGAACCTATACACAATCTATTCAATACCCCTCTGTGTCTGCCAGCATTGGGGATCAACCTTGACCAATATTCTCTGCTGCAGATTGTGTCCCAGGCCTGACCATGTCCCACCTCTCATGATTTCATGCACTTTCTGGTTGTTCACTTGATGGGGAGTTGAACAAAACCAGTACAAAAGGAGGCTATGGCAAAATTCGCACTGACGTTTACAGCATTTTTCTTATTTTCTGGCAACTTGAATGTGGAATGTGTCTGATATTTATCAGAGCAAAAATGTCACATCCTTCCTCTTCCTCCTGATACGAAAAAAAAAAAGAAAGAAAGAAAGAAAATGCAGTCTGGAAGCTTTTAATGCCATGTGTTCTTCCACCAAAGACAGTCCCAGACCCCTAAATGCTTAAGCACAGATGCACAGCGTGTACCCCAAGGAGATTACGCTTCAGGAGACCCTTCCTCTCGCTGGATTACTTTTAAAGAATGCAACGTGCATTCTACTCTTTGCAGCCTCACATTTGATGTTCTGGGAGTTGCCTGGCCATGTTTGTACCACAATGAGCCCTTTACATCCCAACAGTCCCCCATGGGAAAGCGATAAGAGTGAAGGGGCTCCATGTAACCCTGTCCTTGGTCAGTCCTCCCTCCTTGGTGTTCTCCTGTAATGAAAAATATCACATCAGCGACTCCTTCTTGGAAAAATCCGACCTCAACACTGGTCCCTCATTCTATTTTAGGTGTCTTTTCCCCTTTCTGGCTCAGTTTGTATCCTCATGTATGATACTTCAGTGGAAAAGCCTATTGGCATGAACCATGTGAACGACCATGGTTTCTATGATTGCAGATGCGTGGATGTACAGGTGTGTGTGTGGGTGCTTTCCTGTGCAAGTATGAATATATGCCAGTATGTGAGCTGATCAGAGTACTGCATCTGTATATTTATAATTTATTATAATGCAATATGTAATGCAAATGTCATATCCAAATAATTTACTTAGTGTCACAAGCAAGAGCAATGAAAGACAGGGAATCCAATTCTCATCGAGTCTGTGGGGTTTACATTTTACATTACAGAGTCACTCCATTTGCTGGGGATGGCACGAGGAAAATAGCTGTCAGTACTACTTTGTGTGGAAGCAGATGCAACGTGCACAACTCCGAGCAGGCTGATGCAGTACCTTTTATTACGCAGATTAAGGATGGCAGGCAATTTACTTGCTAAAGGCCAACAGCAAATAATCTTTTTCCTGTGAAATGAATTTAGGCAGCTTGAGGTGGGGCCAGAAAGCAATTAAGTATCTTATTAAAGCAGGGCATGAGATTGTAATCGTACATATGTATATTATGTACTTACATATGTAGAAAGGCAAATAAGTCTGCAGCCACCTTTGGAACCAATGTATTCAAGTTTGAAATGCAATAAAGCTGGAAATTAGGTGCTTATCTCCCTTTGTTAATGTGTAATCTTCTCCTTTAATCAGCTGCATTAATTATTCCATCACACGGAGTTTTTACATTTCTGAAAAGCAGAAAAGTTAATTTTGTTGTGGTTCATGGCTTTTGAGAATTACCTGGGGCTGAGAACAGCAGGGATGAAGACAGGCTGGCTACTGACTGCCTCCCTCCCCTTCCAGGCACCCTCTGAACAGGTTCCTCACACCCCACTCCAGGCTGAATCCCCCTGCCTGCCGGGGAGGCGAGATTCCCGCAGCATCTGGCGACAGAGGGGTAACTCCACTCTGGATATTGTCTGTTGTCAAGGAGACAAAGTGTCTAGATTATCAGGCCAAGCCATAATATGATAGACATTCAGTGAAATACATGTGGCTTTCAGGGAAAAGTAATCAGAAATTTTCCCTAGTAAGAGAGGGATTTTTCAAATGAAGAAGTGGAATTCTTTCTTCTGAGGCTGTAAAAAACAGTGGTATAAACTGAGGTCAGCTCAGGAAACCTGAGTCACCCGCTTTACCCACTTCCCCTTTGGACAGAAACACTGATGTTTCCCTAATTGTTATAAACACTGAGTGCACAGAGTTGTCTACTTTCCTACTTATTATTAGTCCCCTCAAAAGGACCCTTCTCTTCCCTCTGAGCACCAGGTACACCACACTAGATGGCAGGCCTTCATACAGCATCAGACTTGGTAGGCAATAATTTGGGAAACATCACTGTGTATCTTCTCCTCATTCACTCTCCACAGAGCTAATCAAAATTGTTCTGACCAAAAAAACATTTTTCCATTAAGTGTTGCCTTTTTCATCAAATCAAAATACCCTTTGTACTCATTCTGATAAAAATCACAATTTTCTGCGATTAAGCAAAATGTTCTGAATTATTAAAACATCCCAGGTCCATTGTGTTATTGAAAATATTTCAATGAAACGAAAATACACTTGAAAAGTGAATTTTAATTTCAGGAGGTATTTCAAAATTTGCCATTTACTTTTGGATTAGGAGTGAAATAAAATGAGGAAACTGCAAGAATGGAAATTATGCAGGTAATTTCTATATAAACTGGCACGACTCCCACATTAACTGCTTCAGGGTTTTTATTGCAGGACAGGGTTAAGATTCAAACTATTGAAGTGAGGCCAATATACAGGCCAAATAATGCAACAGCTGTCATAGTGCTCTAAGCACGAAAGGAGGTCACTAAAAACTATGCCAGTTCACACTGGTTTATATAAAATGTACTTTGTCAAACTAACCGGATGCCTTTGATGAGGTGATAAATTTTGCTGAAAGAGATAAAAAGCCGTGGACTTGGTACGGCGTGACATTGGCTTAGAAACCAGAACGGCATGAAATCAATGTGTCAATATTAAAATAAATTAAGCAACTACAAGCTGCTTAATGTCTACATCTTAAAATAAATAGTGAATAGGAATCATCTCTTGTGTGCATTGTATGTGAGCCACTTTGGTGATCACATATTTTGTGTCCATTGCAGCAGACATTTTTTGTAACATCTTAGAAGAAAACCAAAAATCACCACTGATGATGATTGTGTGTGACACAGATGCTGAGGGATACAGCAGAAACAAAGAAAGGATAGCGCAGATCAGCATCACCTGCTGGACCTGCACCTGAGCAAAAAATACTCAGTTGAGCAAAGCCAAGCATAAACCCACATATCTGAAGGTCAGAAGATATTGACAAGGCAGGTGACCCATGCCCACATCCAGCCTATGAGGTGAACTAGTCCAGTAGGAGCCTTATTTGCAATTTAATATCCTAGGAGATCCTGGCAGAGCCCCACAGGCATATGCATCAGCTAGACTGGACCATCTCCACACTTGGATGCCTCCTGAGTTCTTCCTCCTCCTGTTCACTGACCTGCCTGTTGTTCTGTTAAAGGCTCCTCATAGTTGCTATGCTCTCTTTATTCCTGTTTTTGAGGCACTGCACACCCTGAAGAGGTAGGACTGCGGATATTTTACACCCCAACACATGGCCTCCCAGCAGGCTTCCTGCACTCAGCCTGCCCCTCAGGGACAAGGGACATTGTCACTCACTTGGCTCATCCCCTGGGGCCTCTGGACTGCTGATGATTTGGGATCTCTGAGGGACTTGCTTACGGGTTCAAAACCCTCCTTCAAATGTTGAAAATAAATCTTTGCCTTAATAGCCTCATATTTTGTGCCATCTTTTATGTCCTCTCAGGATGTTATATGCCACATAAAATGCAAGAGGTCATTAAAGTTAAAGTGAGAAACTAATTAGCCGATATTTACACTGAGGGATGCAAATAAATGTAGCTATTTAAATATCAGACCTCCCTTTTTAAACATTGACTAATATTTTAGTACATTCCTCAGGTTCTAGAGATCACAGAAGATGTTTCATTTAACACCAACACCCAAATACATGACTACACCTGGGTAACACTGGGTGAGAGGAGCTCACCCTAACACCACCTGCAAAGCTGCACTAGGGCATTGCTAAAGGGACTCTGACAGCTGCTGCATCTCATATGGTCAACAAAGAGCCATGGACCCTTCCCTGTGAACCCATCGGCTTTGACCCCAGAGGCTACGAGGTGCCAACATATGTTGCAACCGAAATATATCCCCTATATCCTCAAGCGAACCTATTGCCAAAGCAGAGGAAGGATATTTAATCTGTTGTCCACTAAAGGCTGGGCGCCTGCTGTTTCCCTCTTGGTGCTGCTGTTATTTGGATCTCTACTTTGCTCAGCTCTTATTTTCATGAAACTTGTAGGAACTCAGTAACATTGTGCCTTTCATTCCTCTGTCAAATTTGTCTGAGGCTGGCCAGTGATTCCAACCTAATAGCGGGGAATGCAAAGGGAGCAAGCAGAGAGTGACTGCATAGCTGTATTTCCTTACGAAGTAAGGCTAAAAATATCAGTGACCTTTACGAGCTCTATTTTTCCATGGTTTGGAGCAGAGTTGTGAAATTTGGCAGGTGCAAGAGGCCTTTGGGGTGTGCCTTCTGCCGTTCCTGTGAAAATCTTCTCAAATTTGGGCTAGGTATAAGCCTTTGGAAAACAAGACCATATGTTAAGAATACGGTTCAGATGCGTCTAAGAACTTCAGCGATTCGGAGGAATTCCCCAATAATTTCGTCCTCCCTGAGTCTCATGCTAATTTGCTGCTCTGTGCCACTTCCTGGGTCCAGAGTCTCCATCTAGATTTCCCCAGGTTCCAGTATGAAACTGGGGTGGAAAACACAGGCACAGTTTCTTCAGAGTTCTCTCTTCTCACCCTGCTCACAAACACAGAGCAAAAGGATGCTCAGAGCAACCATGTGACGGGACGAGGACACAGAGCAGATGGTGGACCAAGGTGGTCCAGAATCACCACATCCCACAAAAGGCAGAGCCAGTGGACAACCTCCCAGACCCATTTCCCCGCTTGGAGAAGGAGCGCTTGCCACTGTGTTTGCTTTCAGAGAAAAGCTGTGTATAAGACACACGCATTAACCTCTGGCAAGCACATATGTGAGCAAAATAATCCTAGTTACGTGGTTTTGTCACGCACACGGAGGGAGGGTCTTGGTCTGGGATCTGCATATGCGGCCACAATGAGGAAGCAAGTGTTTTTGCTTCACAATAGATTAGTCATTTGCTTACAGTTTAAATAAGCCTCTGAGAAATTGTTGTCTGACACTCTTTTCTGGCTGGACAGGTAAGAGTGGCTTTGAGCCGTGGCCATGGAATACCCACCTCACTGAACCAGAGGGGTGAGCAGTGGCAGGAGGTGGTTTGATGACTCCTGCCCAAGTGAAGGACGCTTTAACAGACAGCAAACAAGTGCTTTTTGTTTACTCCTAATTTACACAGGCTTGCTTTAAGGGAAGGTGATTTTGAAGTAGAGGATGAGCTTTGAGGTCCTTCATCCCTCCAGGCTCCAGTCTGTTTCTCCCCTGGCACTGCATGTCCTGCTGACCTGCACAGGCCACATGGGCAGTGGATGATGCAGAAGGGTGGGTGAAAGAAGAGACACCAAGTGACTGGGTTTAGCCAGGGGGATTAATCAGACTGGAGCAGATAAATGTGGGCACAACTGATCCCCAAGGAAGCTGAGAAAGCTTGTCACAGCCACAAACACTGGGAGTGACGGGGGAGGTTGCACGTGGCAGGCAGTGATGGAGGGAAAACTGATGAGGAATTGAATGAGAATTGGGATTGCTTGGGCAGAAAAGAATGAAACAACTGAAAGGTAAGGGAGACACAAGACGGGGAAATGGAAAATACTATATTCAATAGTGGCTAGTTTGGATTTCTATCCTATGCACCCATGATGGCAAGAGTCCCATAGAAAAATTAGATTTGGGTGAACGTGCACTCAATTATGTTAGTAATTAAAGTCTGTGTATTGTAGGGGCAGTTCGATTAAAGCTGCACAAGCTGTGTCCTTTTTAACAGCTCCTAATTTTTGAGGGGTTGACTTTGTGATGATGGTCTGCCAGTGCCCTGTTCTTGGCTGAACTCTAATCCTCCAAGAGCAGTATGGTGCCAGTTGATTCCTGTTGGAGATCACTACACACAAACAAGCACAGAAATCACAAAGCCAGGGAGAGCTGGAGTAGGTATTAGAGGAGTCATTAGCAAAAGGGGTGGCTGTTCTTGTGCAATGCCTTTACTGCATTCTCCATGCTCATGTCCTGAAATATCCACTTTTGGATAAAGCACTGCTTGAGCCTGGAATGACTCCAGTAAGGGATGTCGTGAGCAGCAGATTAGGACAGGGTTACCAGCAGTGGGGTAAGGACCTTCCTGGTCAAGCTTGGGAACACCCTGGCATGGGGAAATGGGCCTTATGACAGCCTGAGCCCCACCACTAATGCTGCCAGACCCCATCTGTCAGAACCCTGGGTGTTAGCAGGATCAGAGCCAACTATCCTTAGTAAGCAGGGGAAGACTTTGCTTTTGAAATTAAGGCTGAACTTGTGGTATAGGCAGGTGCCTGCAGCTGGGTGTTTAAGCCCTGTCTTAAACATGGGATGTGGGTGTGGGACAAGCCTTGCACATCTTATGCAGGGCCTGCCTTCCTCACACAGCATATCTTGGTGCTCTGGTCCTGCAGAGCCAGGGCTCAGGCTGAGGACCCCATGCAGAGCCCCATGGGGACAACACGTCAGCTCCTGGGCCCTGTGCTGATGCCTCAACAGCCAAATGCATCGAGCTGTGGCTCTGTCACACATCAGTCACCCATCTCTCCATGCCCCACTTCAGATTTCAGATTGCATCCTAGTAAAAAGGCTATTTCATAAAGAACTCTCCATCCTATTTGTGGTAATCCAAAGCCCTTTTCCTCCTGTTCACGGCTGTGTAACAGTCCTATTGGCAAATGCATCAGCTGCTTATTTGGGAGAGAAATCCTGGCAAGGCTGAATGTAAATTTACGTAAGCCAAATGGCATACAAGTTTTCCAGAGAACACTGGCAGAGCCCCACTGATTTTCAGAAATATCTATTCTTTTAATAGCTGATGGACAGGTTCATTGGGTACCTATTTTTAAAGAGATGAAATAGACTCTGAATGACTGAAGTGACCAACATGTCAGTATTTACCAGACAGAACTTGGATGCAGTCATTGAGGATTTTTACCATGTCAAAACGGGGCAAAGGCTGCAACACTTGACAACACTTGACTTCCATGATCCTGAGGACCTCCAGTTAGACACCTTGCTCTCTTCCTGGTGATGAGTGAGGAATTACTCACAGATCACAAAAAATACAAAATAATCACATTTCCCCCAGACCTTTCTCAGCTAAAGTGCCTTATTATTTTGCTTAATTTGAAAAAAATTGAAACTTGGAGGTGGCTCAGAAGAGAGTCTTGCCTCCACCTTGGCAGAGTTCGGCTCTCCTTCTTTGAGAAAATGCTGTGAGTATTTCATGGCTGATTGTCAGCAAAATTTACCTGGGCAGGTGCTAACACTGAGGACAATCTATTATATATATGTACATAACTGAACTTGATTAGGAGACTAAAGAGTTTTTAAGCAGATGGCAAACTGGGCAGTGTAACAGGAGCAAAAACTAGGCAGGTACAACTCTAAGCCTGTCATGCCCAGGTTATACACACCTGTTGCTCTGCATCTGCAATGCCCCCTTGGCAAGGGCAGAATCACCCAGTCTGGTGCTCTCAAGCCAGGAGCTTGTAGTCTCATGGTAGACACAGCTCTGGATGCTTTCCACACCACCAGTGTGAACTGGCCATATGGACCTGGGGAGACGCTACAACAGTTTTTCTGGGGTCTACAATGAGAATAGGTTTGGATCATAACCCATCATCCCCTCTGACTGTGTGCCATGCCAAAATTTTCTGCTGTCTAATGCTTTGCAGCCCAAAGAGCAGGCTAATATTTTAACAGATGTAGACTGCCTCCTTCACCAATCCCCTTACAGGAAGAGTTCATTGGAAGGTTAATAGGATGCTGAGAAGACAGACCGATTAAAATTAAATTAGTCCAAATTAAATTAGGGGAAAGTCAAGTAACCCAGCCAGTTCATAAGAATTCATAGCAAAAGCATTAAAAAGAAGCTGTTCACACTGTAAGGAAACAAAGGATCTGGACCTGAGAGTGTTCTTGCCCAGGCATCACCCAGCTGGAGTCAGTTGAGGAATCTGCATAGCTTGTAAGACCAGTCTCAGGAGCAGCCAGGAACATGCTGTGCTTGCTCATCAGCCCCGCAGTACACTTAGCTGGCTCTGGGACACCCTGCAGACTTCATAGGGAATGGCGTGGCTGGGAGTACCTGGCGGTTGGACCTGTCACACACCCATGGAGGAGGTCACAGCCTCTGTCCAGTGCCCTGCAGCATCCCATCCCATCCCATCCCATCCCATCCCATCCCATCCCATCCCATCCCATCCCATCCCATCCCATCCCATCCTGACTGCTAGGCAGGCTGAGACCGCAGCATGAGGGAGGTGGTACATGTTGGGAAGCAGAGCAACACGGAATCAGCAGGTATTACTGAAGTCCTTGTTTTCAGCCGTGCTGCCCCAGCAGTGTGACTGCTTCCACATGTAGCATCCATGCCACAGGAGGGTTTGCAAGATCCGGGTCACAGCCCACAGGGTCTTCAACGACTCCCAGGCACCTTTGAGAAAGCACTTCACACAAGTAAGGGTGTTTTAAAGTAATAATAACAACCATCAAGTGAGATATATTAATCTCTAATGCTGTTAAAGCTGTTTCATAAAACAGAAAAGCTCTCCACAGATCTGTCTAGATTATCCATTCCCCCAGCACATGCTCCAGGAATTCAGACGGTCATCTGCTTTCACATGCAGCAAGGCAAGCTTCTTTTTCTCATCACGTGAAGTTAGGGGAAAAACTGTTTCAGAAACAAAGGGTCACAAAATATTCACTGTCCTAAGGAGCACGGAGCCACAGATCCTACCATTCAATATGTAACCCCCTTAATATAAATGTGCCTAATTTTCTCTTAATTTCAAAGTATCTCTGTATCATTTATCTTTGGATTTTTGCTTTTTTGTTCTTACTCAACAAACTAAGAGACGCTCTTCACATTCCATAATGTGCAGTACCTCCTTCTAAAGAGGTAATCATCTCATCACAAGACGAAACAATATATATGTAAATGTACATTGATACATAAAAACTGAAATAAGACATTAACATCTACATTTTGATGCACTAATTTGTGCCTAGTTATGTTGACACAGATGGAGTAAATTACTGGAGGAGAAAAAGCACATCTGTTAGATGTTATTGTTTAATTAAGCCATTAGCAGCTGAAAGACAAGGGCCTTTAAATTATAGTATTTTATATTTATCCCAGCCCATGGTAGTCATATGGCTCCCCTAGCACTTGGAGCATGTTGTAATCTTTAATCCAATCAGCACAACAGCCCCTCTGTGAAGGAGACAAAGAAGAGCCCCTCTCTCTGCCTTGCAGAGGTAAGCTGTTTGGCCACCATTTCCCAGGAAATTTGGGTCAAAACACAGGGGTCTGAGGTTAGCATTGTAGCACTGACCTGCTTCATTTGTGTGGCAGATCCTCACAGGACCCTAAGGAAATCTGCTGGAAATGAGCATCCTGAAACGTCCAGTCCTTGCTGGGTGAGGGCCTTGCACCCTGACATTTGTCTACACCCAGCCGTGGAGTTTGGGACACACTAAATTTGCTACCTGAGTTCCAAACTCTGTGCACACAGCCAAAGAAATTGGCAATAATCCTTTATTACAGTTGCAGGCTTTCTCTGGAAATCTTATTCTCCTGTTCAATTTTACAGGGAATAAATTTCCTAGCTGGAGGGAGATTTCTTCCTGCGAGAGGGAACAAAATGTCTCTGTGAGACACCATACCAATGGACTTACTGCAACATGGAGCTGAAGAAGTATAATCTCGTATCCCAAAAAGCCTGCAAATTCACCAGGAAAGAGTCCACCATCATCCCTGAGGATGCAGGGACAGCTACAAGGACTTGTCCTGCAGACTGTCCCACTAAACACCTCCCTCTTTTAAGCTGCATTTACTGGGGAAATAGAATTTTACTGAGGTCTAGAGAGCTGCGAGATGTTAAACAATGAGAAGCAGTGCAAAACCAGACATCCATAAAGAACAAAGAGACCCTTTTAGCAGCTTTAGGGTGGAAGAGGTGAACACCATCAGCCTTGTCTTTGCCCACGAACTGAGGCTTCCTTGGTTCTGCTGCCCAGGCAATGCTTGGTGGGTGTCATGATGGGCAAGCATTAGGGTCATCATAAGCAGTGCCCACGAATAGTTCATTTAATTTTTCTGTGCCATTTACACCATCACTGCCAGCAAAGTGACACAAGATAAATAAAAGTAAGAAATGCTTTCAGCTTTAAAAATAGAAATGTTTTTCACTTTAGCTGCTACAGGAGGAAGGCCTGAGTCTGCTCTCACTTATGCTGACATGAAACAAAATTAGCTGCGCAGAAATGAATGGAGTTACATCTATTGAAAACTGCACAAGTGACAGCAGAACTGACCTCTTTTCTTTTAAACTTCTTCCCATTCAATGCTGTATGAACATCTTTTATATTTGATGCAATAATCTTTTAGAGCTGACTCCTGCCCCCCAAATTAGTGCTGATGCCATTTAGGAACTAACATGGATACAGCTCAGAGTGGAAAATCAGTCTTGGTGAAGGCCCATGTGACATAAGAACTGATCCCTGGGCCAGCACAGAGCAATGTGAAGTGCCACCACAGAAGGCCAGCATTTGCTTTTCCTACACTAGAAAATGTTAAAGCACAGTCGCTGGCAGCAGGGAGGGTGCTCGTGGGGCTATCCAAGGAAAAGAAACACTGATGGACTCCTGATGGTGCCCCATTCAGCTGTCCTCATCCAGAGCCATTAACTTTGGCCAGGCAGGATCAAACCTCCGTGGGACCTAAGCAGATTGGCAGAACACATGGAAACTTCCCAAGGGATGTGCCAGAGAAAGGAGACAGCATACCCCTCCTAATGAAAGCAGAGGCTCAAACACAACAAATCCCTTCTCCCAGGGAACTAGATCCCAGTGCTCTACTGTCTGAGGTGGCAGCGATTTGAAAACTAACCAGAAGCCTTGCTGCTATCCCAGAGTACTGCATTAAATAATTGAAAAATGAATAATTAAATTAAAAGAGGATTATTTCCCACAGGCAGGCAGAAAATTGCTGCCTGCAGGACAAAGGATGATGGCAACACTTCATTTTCTGCAGTTCTCAGCAGTCAGGAGCGAGGTGATGTGAATAACATCCACAGTGGGCAGGAAGAACGCCCCCCTGAATCATGTTGGGTTTTTGGCTCCGAGTTTATCCCTGAATTGTCTATTGCCAAACGCAAGAATAGCGATTCTGAAGACCGAGGAAGCAAATCAGGAAATACTAGACATTCTCTTTTGCAAGAATGTCACCCTTGGGGTGTGGGGGTATCTATTTACGGACAGATACCTGAGGGCTTTGCACAGATCAGTCCCATTGGCTCACGGTTAGCTGCTATACACATTTGTAGGATACATTTCTATGTTTAGTCATCTGCGTTTATTTTATTGCTGGTTATGAGGAGACGTGCACGTGTGCTTTGTTCTAGCACTTTATAAGAATAGCATAATGGCACTATTATACTTTCCCCTAAGATGTATATATCTGTTTGAACAGACGACGCATTGTAAGAGTCTGTATTTCACATGAACTATAATTAAACATGAACAACTCTCTGCATAGGATAACAATACTATAATATACTCGCTCTCCTCACAGAAATTTAAACAAGTCGACATGCTGAGTGAATAATGATCCTACATTTATGCAGCGCTTATTTTCACTGAGTAGCTGCAAGCCTTTGGCACACTGATACCCAGACTGTATGAGGCACTACAGCGGGGTCTGAACAGCACCAGAGGGGAGTGAGTTGTACTCTTTTACCCTTTCCCAGAGCCTCAAGCTCTTCTTGCCCTGCAAAATCTCTCCCCCAGCAGCTATGCCCCTTCACTGTCCCTCTTTCTTTGTGCCTTTTGCATCTGGAAGCCCTCTTCTTCTTGTCTGTGTAAGGATCCTCCTGACAGTCCTCCTAAACCCCTCCCTTAAACTCATATTTGTCCAGTGAAGCAATTTCTTCACTCACCACATCAGCATTGGCTATAAAAGGTCAGGGTATTTTGCCAAGAGCTGTGACATTTTCCTTACACCCATCCTCTCTCTCTCTGTCCAGAAACTTTCTAGTCCCCAACACGGTGGTTGTAGTTGTGACTGAGCTGTCACAAACCAGATGGCTTTGATAGTGCCATGGGATTCAGAAATACACATGCAGCATCATGAGGGGTAAGGCTTCAGCCCTGCTAGTTGCCCTTCCTCCCTCCACTAGCAGGTCCATACTCATCATCACATCACATACATGTCTGAAAACTGTGACCCAGTGCAGGAGGCCCAGAGTTTCAACAGCAGATTTCTCATTTTCCACTCCCTGTGCCAAAGCAGATGGGCAGAGGAAGCTCAGCAAGTAAACAGCATGCTTGACACTATGGAGCAGTGCTGTAACAGAACAATTTCTGAATGCCAGTCCAGGGCTCCAGTCACAAAAGCAGCCCTTTCCTTCCTCTGCAGAGAGTATGTCTGCAGGCTTCATCTTTTGTGGAATGTGGCAATAAACCCACGCTGGAGCCCAGAGCCAGCAAGCTCAAAGTCAGGGAGAGGAAAGGATGAGGGCCTGGCTGGCCATGCAGGCAGCTCCATTGCCCTCCTCTCACAAAAGTCCAGCAATCTTTCAGCATAGAAGGAGTGGAGAACAGCGCAGTAACTTCTCCCTTCAAGTAAAATCATGAATAGCAGCCCAGAGGAGGGCCTTTTCATAAAAACATCCTGCATTTGGTAAACGAACCTCCACTCCTTTTAAAAACTGCTTGGCTGTGACATGTTCCAGGGCCAACCATCACTGTTACAAGAATTACATTTACACACAGAGTAGTTCAGACTTGGTATTCCCACAGTACGCAGCACCAATGTTCCTCTCTGTGCCCATGCAGCTATTCCCTTATCTCAGCCTATCTAATAGCCTCAGGAACACAGTGGGTGACAGTTCCCTCCTGTCCTGAAGCCCTCCCAGCTAAACCAGTGGAAAACATCTTTGTCCTGCTTAGCTTCAGGCCCAGCTCCCTCCACCACCCCAGCAGGGGCTAAAACCTCCAGAGGGATACTCTAATCCCAGCCATCTGGCAGTGGTCTCTGGGGGACAGTCCTCCAGCTCCAAAGTGTCAGCATGCTGCCAGATGAGTGCTCCCCGCTGCTGGAACAACCCCCATGCAGCCAGCCACCGCTAGCCTCCAGCCTCTCCTTCCCACAAGCACAGGAGAAAGGAGCTGGTTTGGGGATGGGGGAGGAGGGAATTGAGCTTGGACCTTCCAGAGAGGCATTCGCTTTCCCTTGCTCATCAGGAAACCCTAAAATACAGGTTTTGTGAAGGTATGTCAAGCCCCGTGATTTAATGTTAGCACTGGCTCTTTGCATCTTCAAAGCTCTTTACCATCAGCTGGCTGTGGCCTCCTCTCAGTAACCACCAGACAACTCTGTTGGGACCAGTGGCACCACGCAGAGCTTGTCCCACTCCCAAATGACTCAGGCCCTGCAAGGGTACCTTTGCAAGGTAGGCAAGCTCAGTGTTATTATTCCCTCTGACATACAGGGAAAATGAGAGGAGGTGCAATTGCAGGATTTGCCCAAGGCCTTCCTGCTAACCTGTGCTGTGAATGCATGAATTACTCAGCCCTGCGCTCCAGCCAATCAGCTCAAACTGCCTCCAGTACTCATTGCTGCAAACCACTGACAAAAGCATCAGTGCATCAGTTCTGGGTCAAGCCAAGGTCCCATCTATCCCTGTATCCTATCCCTGATGAAGGGCATGGTGGGTGCTGAAAGAAAGATTATGCCAGCAAGGCTGGTACAGAGCATCTCCCTCCCAGTATGCCTTGAAAAATGAGTGATTGCATTCCATTCCCATCGCCTCTCATAATCATTAAAGCATTGAATCATGCTTTTTGGCTTGCAGAGCTTGCATTGTGCAGGTCTGCTTGAGTTGAAGAAAGGAAACACTTTGATGATCCTAATCAGAACTTCCCTCTAAACACACATTTCCGTCCCCACCACGGCAGGAGCAAACACAGCATTCTGCTACCCAACAGTTCACGTCCAAAACATGCTTCCAGCCCCAAAGGTCACCAGAAATGAAGGAAAAAATGTAACCCTGCTCTCAAGCTGTTAGCCAGATCAAACAAAAGATTCCTCTCCAGTCCCAGGAGCAAGAAGGTCTCTGGTAGGCAGTGGGGTGTCAGTGGGAGATCAATGCACTTCAGCCTGGTTCCAAAGCCACTGAGGCCAAGAGGAGGTTTTTGCTGGGGTCCAGACCAGGTCCTTGGGGAGTGTGTATAATAGACAGCAAGACTGGCCATATGGATCCGAGATTTAACTGTGCCATAAGAGCATACAGCAACAGCAGGCTCTGAAGAGACAGTTATTCACCATATGCTGTGGATCCTCCCTTTTACCTTGTGAAGACGTTTTATATATTTTGCACCAGAGGTAAAATTTACCCAAGGAATGTAATAAACAGCACTGCCTCAAAGACAGAGAACAAACTTTACACCACTGGCAGATGAAAAAGTCATGCGCTCCCCAGCGATTTCCTCCTGCACGTACCAAAGAAGTCCAAGTGTGGATAAATTTAACACAGATGATTCTCATTTTTTGCTTCTGGAAAATGTTGCCCTGGCAGATCGTGGAGTCAAGCTATACATCTGTCACTCCCTCCAGTCAAGTCCTTGGGAATCTATATTTATAGTCCTGGGCTTTGTACAGTTAGAGTCCATGCCAAAGCCTGCTGCAGTCAATGGAAATCTTGGAAGAAAAGCCTTTGAAATATTTTATAAAAGCACAGTTTTGACTAGAATATGTTAAAATATGTTATAAAAAAAAATAATTAAACATTTCAAAGAAAAGCCTATCCAGTCAGTGGATTCTGAAATGAGCTGTGGATGTGTGCTCACGAAAATGCTCAGGGCAGCAAGATTACCTGAGCACAGCACATTACCTGCCATGCACAGCACCCTGTGCTCCTCTGGCACTTCAGTCTCTGAGCTGAGTCAGAGGAAGTTTTGCATAGCTGATTCAGGTGATACCCAATTCAACTTTAGTCTACTTTTCTGTTAAATAAATGCTATTCTACAACCTCATTATTTGCTGTTACCAGTCACTGAGGAACCAGCATGGGTGTATATCAGTAAAAACAGGGAGATTTTTCTCATTTTTTATGTTTGCTGAGAACAACAGCCTTTGCTGCAAGAATTTTTGGATGAGCATGATCTTCCTCTGGGACTCTACTGCAAAATATTGATACTTTTTTGTGGGACTGCATAGATTTCAATACATCTTTTGTCCTGGTCTCCTTCAGCTTTTGCCAGGTTTTACAACCCCCTTGAAATCCGGTCTATGAGAATCCAGAATGTCTGACCTGTATGTCAGATAGAGCTGCCATGAAGGGGACACATACATACGCACACACACAACCAGAAAACTTCAGGGTGATAAATGAATGAGCAAAAAATATGCATCACAACTTTAAAGTCCTGTAGCAACAGAACTAAGTAATAAGAAATTCTGTAAGAAACTTCAAAACAACAGCATTCCCAGATGAGATAGCCAAGAGAAAAAATAAGATAAAATGCTGACCGGGGGCATTTGTACATAGTACAGACTCCATGAGACTTCTCCACTAAACTTGGCTTCTCAAGGTTGAAAAAGGTTTATACCAACCTTGCTGAGCCTTGCACAGCTGGCAGAGGTGCCTCTAAGCTCAAAGGATCTGGCAAGCCTGAAGTCAGTTTTAGCATCACTTGGGAATAGAGCGTGATCAAGCTAAACGTCTCCCACTGGTGCCACCTTCATGTGTATTTTAGTGTCATCTACAGCAAACCCATCACTGGGGATATATAGAAGAAGACACTGGCACACTGGCCCCTGGGTTCCCCATGCAGCACCTGTGCCACCAGATTGCCTGTGCAGATGCCTCAGTTTCAATATTTAGGCACTTTTGTGCTGAAAGAGCAAAGCCAGAGGTGATCCGGGGCCCACTCTTGCCTAAATGCTGCCCACAGAGCATAGCTTGGATGTGATGATCCATGGGGCAGCATCCTTAGGGAAGACTGAGCTCAGCAGTGAAAAACATTATGGCACATCATGTCCTTCTGTCCATTGCCTCTGCTCAGATTTCAGCACACACCTGTGTGCCACCAGTTTGGGTACCAGGTAGGCCAGGTCTCACCATGGACTTGTTTGGATTCTCCAAACCCTGCCGGGGGAGCTGCTGTGTGCAAAGGGCAATGAGATTCCAGAAGCCCCAAGCATTGCCCAGACAACTCCGTTAGGAACCCAGTGGGCTCCCTCTGTGCAGCAGTTTTCACGGTGCCACACAGCTAAGTACAGAAGGGCTTATAAGGTCCAAAATTAGGGGCTTCTTTGCCCAGGACATCTGTTAAACCTCACCTAGGAAATGTTCTTACCACACATACAGCCAATTCATTCTCCCCAAAAATGTGAAATAGGTAGAACAATTTACTCTTACTCTGCTTCTACACCCCTTTTACAGCATGAAGCTTCATCCACAATGTGGGAATCCCAGGCATTATTCCATCTTTTAGGAGAGTAGGAATACATGTGTCCTAGATACATGCTGTGACTGCCAAATAATAGGTTCTATCCCAGGGAGGTGCTTCATGCCCAAAATAAAACAGGGACACTTGGCAAGAAACAACAAGATTTGGTGGGGAAAGCAGAAGCTGTCAAGGGAAATTGTGCTGCTGAAACAGCTGTGAAGAGGAAGAGGCTGTGAGGATGATGGAGGCCGCGGAGCAAGGTCACTGCTAACTTCAGAACTCTGGGTCAGGATACAAATCCTTTGTTTTCCGTATCATCTCAATGCTGGATTTTTAGATATTTCCTTATAAATTTTATGTAACTTCTTATCTATGAGGTTGATGTTATGTACCTGCTTCTTTTACATGGCAAGACACCATGAGAGCTGTTTAATGTATTTCACAGTCTGATGATAGCAAGGGATTTTTATAAGGCTCATGCAATTACCTTGCTACATGCTTGGGCAATGTGTGCCCCAGGACTCTGGGAATGTCTGCTTTCAGGACATACCTGTTGGTTTTATAATATGCAAATATCTGTTAGCTGGTTTTGTAAATTCTTGAAGTTATGAGCCAGTGAAATTAGAGAGGGAATAGCTGCATACTAGAGAACTCCAAAGCAGAGCTCCAGCATGTGTAGCTCTACTGAGTCAGATGAAGTTGGGTCGATTTATGGTGGGTGAAGAACTCATGTAACTGGAGACATAACCCCAAAATGGCCTGCAATAAGACACCATCCTGCTTTTTCTCTCTGCAAGTGTACTAGCACTGCATCTTTGCAGATGACTGTATGTTATGCCACGTGCTGGCCCTTCACACACAGCAACTGGCACTGATCCTTATCAAAAGCATTGCGTGAGGTGAGAGGGAGAAAACCAACCACAACAAGAACTTGGCACCCCTTTAGTCCCATCTGAGCCCTGTTTGGACACGAGGAGTGTTCCAGAGGCTATGCCTGCCTGCTTTGTGCAGGCACGAAGGGCAGCCTTTGATTCCCGGGTGGCACCAGCTCCTGCCCTTGGCTGTGGCTTTAAGACACAAGGGCATTTTAAGTGCCTGGCTGCAGTTCTTAAGAATACCAGCACTTTGGGCTCTTGGAGCAGCTGCATCCTTATCCCCAGCATCTGAAAAACCACTTGTTTTATTAAAGTGGCAGATTTCAGAACTGGCATTTCCCCATAACCACAGGTATTTTAAATATTTAGCAAAACAAGATGGCACACTGGAATGGTTCCTATGGGTCCTGCATAGCACTTAGGCAGGAGACAAAAAAATACCGGAGCTGGCTCTCTGCGAGATGAGCCCTGGATGCGATTGCTCCTCTCTCTCAGGCTGGATACAGCCACTGCGCTCACAAAACCACAAAGATTCATCCATAAGCATTGCTCTTCTTGAAACTTTTCATGTCCTTGTACACAAAATGCTGCAAGACTCATAACCTACTTAAAGTTGGTAATGCAAAATGGGAAGTAATTGTCCCCAGGAAGCGGCTGGCTGATGAAAGTTCCACTGGTGTGAATAACCAGCACAATTACAGGGAAAGGCAGCTGTCTTCAACGCACTGCTAATGGGGCACTGAGCCTTTAACTGATAGATCAAAGTGCAAATGCGTCCCAGAGCAGGCCTGACTCAAGTTATTTGAAGTCCTATGGGAAATGTGCTAGTAAGGCTCATTCCAGCTCCTTAACTCATCAAAACCATTGAAACTTAAGGAACTGAAGCCTCCAACAGACTGAGATGCTTCTGTTGGTCCTACCAGAACTGTATCCGCACCTTTGGAAACCTGACCACAAGGGCCACTACTGCCACTCATGCAGACTGTCTCGATTTTTGGCCAAGGACAGAAACAGCATGAAAACGAGAATCCCATTTTAGCACTCATATCAATTATTTATTCATGAATGCTGATTTATTCATCAAGATGTCTGCCTTCAGCTGTGATTTAACAGCTTTGCTAAACATGGGTTTCATTTAAGTAACAAGGAACTTCACCCTGGTCCTTCATCTATCTAATAAGGACCAGCAGGGGTCCTTATTTAATAAGGACTGCAAATGGACCAATCTGGATTCTGGCTTTAATAGACAATATTAATAGCAAAGATTAATTTCCTCTACTGTAGGAATGAGCATTAGTAAGAGCATTATGAGGAAGTAAGGCTAAACAATTGTAATTTCTAAACCTTAATACCTATTTAGGTAGTAATTTTGCAATAACAAACAGATCTATGCAAAAGGCAGATAACACATAGGAAAAGCAAATGCTCTATGGACCTTCCTGGACCATAAATGTCTATCACTTGGTTGCCTGAGATTGTGTGGAACCAGAGTCAGGGAGCTCAGCTGGCCCTCCCAGTTCCATATTTGTACTGAATATAAAGTAATTAATTTGTTGTTTGGAGAAGGTAAATGACAGGTATTTCCAGACTAGATAAAAAGTAGAAGCCTTCTTCTACAGTCATCCAACCATGAATCACCAGGACTTTACACAGAGTGATAGCCACGTGCTGCAAAAAGGCTCAATGTGATGTTGGATACAACAAGTCTGAATTGTGATACGAACTCTTAGGCTAAGCAAATTCACTCTGTAAAATGAGAAGCTCCTACACGATGCTGTTCTTGCACATATGAATGGGTAACACTGGATTCCTGGCAGCCCAGTAGGGATATTTAACACAAAGGGAATAGGCAGGGGTCAATGTACCTAGAAAGTTGATCAAGACTTAACAGGAAACAAAATCCAGTAAGTAAAGTGACCTGCTTGTGACCAAGTCACCCAAACTAGCCTGAGATCTGGTAAGGCTATGATTACAGCTTTAGCCCATGACAATTATGACTCTCTAGTAATGTTGTCCTTCTTAACTGCAATGGTCTAGGAGCTGAGTGTGGCTCAAATCAGAAGCAAGACTATGCCTGTGCCACCTCTTACTACCAGTGCTGAGCTGAAGGACAAAATTACCAGCCCCAGCTCTGACACAGCCTCCCTGCTGGCACTGTTCCCTCACATCTCCTGATACGGCGTTGCCAAGCTCTCCCACCAAAGAGACAAGACTACTCAGCTTAAATGATCCCAAAGAGGTTATGAAGTGCCCAGACAACCAACTCAGCAAACAGAGTAGCTGGGTAAAGATGGGGTGGGGAACAAGGAGCTACAAACGGTGACCTCTTAAGCTGGCCAAAAGAAGACATGCACCCGCAAACTAGCTTGTCAAAAGACCTGTAGCTCAGTCACATGGAGTATGTGAAAATACCTAAAGCACATACTGCTCTACTTTCTCTCATTTGGGTGTTGTTTATTAACAAATACTTCTGCAAGTCTGGGGGAATGACACTGGGATGAAACAAAGTATGTACTGGCAGTGAATATGCACCATGGTTTGCTATATGCTTTGCATGACTTTTTAAGTGCCAATGTTTTTCTTCGTAAAATGTTTTTTTCAAAGCCTGGCACATTACCATGACAGCTTTACAGTGAGACACCAGTCCAACATGCTGACATCAACTGAAAAGGCATAGCAACAACCCAGCCCTTTCACATACTTTATGAGTACAATGTGTTAGTGTTAAGCAATATTTGAAGAAATGCTAGGAAAAATAGTTCCCAGGAAGACCTGGATTCTGCCTTTATCCAGGCCAAGAAATATATGACAGAAATGATAAATCCTAATGACATTGCTGATGGCCCACCTAGTCAGTGAGCAGTTGTGAAATTCAAGTGTAAGAAATGGCCCATGAAAGACAGTCCTCTTTGTTCTTTTCAGTTCATTTGCTCTACTTTTATGCTGGCAAGAGTTGTTTGGTAACACTAAGTAGCATAATGGGGCAAGAGGCTTGCTTATTTGGCATCTAGTGAAGATAAAGAGGTAAGAAAAAGCTCTGCCGATAAAAACTTGTATTACAAAGGGCAGAGGTGGACAGTGTACTCGGCTGCAACTGCACTAAAGCCCAAAAAGCAATGTCACGTTTACACTATCAAAGGTCTGCACATTTCACAAAGAAAACGATCCTTAATCTCTGGAATGGACAGATAAAGAGTTCAGATCAATCTCTATAGACACAGAGTCCTTCACCAGTACTTTACAATGTTGGCATCTTATGCAATTCACTCAGCTTCCCCATCCCCTTTTGCCTTGTTCAGAGATGGAAATGTTCTGCTGGCTTGTGTGCTGTAGCAGCTGCTCCTCTTGACATTTCTGCTGCAGGCTGGGATACAGACCCTGAGAGTTAGTTCTAATGAAATAGCTAATATAACCCTTCCTCTCCTTTCCCAATATTTCATGTGAAATAGAAATTCTAATCTAGGCAATCATTCCTCTGAGAAATCTTCCAAGGTTAGTGGAGATTCAAAAATAGTTCAAAACAGCAACAACCAAACCAAGGGTGCTTCAGGCTTTAATTTTCTTCCAACAACATTGCTGCTTATTAGAAGGAGGTAAATGTTATTTCTACCAGGTATCATGCAAGGAACTTTAGTCTGTTAGTTATTTGCTCCCACTCTTTAGATGAGTGCTCAGGTAAATAGAATAAGGTACAGAAAGCTAATCATAGAATCACAGAACCATAGAATATCCTGAGTTGGAATGCACTCACAAGAATCATCAGCTTCAACTCCTGACCCTGCACAGGACAGTCCCAAGAGTGACACCATGTGCCTGAGAGTGTTGTCCAAATGCTTCTTGAACTCTGTCAGGCCTGGTGCTGTGACCACTTTCTTGGGGAGCCTGTTCAATGCTCAACCACCCTCCGGGTGAAGAACCTTTTCCTAATATCCAGCCTAAACCTCCCCTGACACAACTTCAGGCTTTGGTCTTGTCACAGGTCACCACTAAGAGATCAGTGTCTGCCACTCCCCATCACAAGGAAGTTGTAACTGCAATGAGGTCTCCCCTTAGTCTCCACTTCTCCAGGCTGAACACATCAAGTGACCTCAACAGCTCCTCACTCCTTAAGGCCCTTCACCATCCTCATAGCCCTCCTTTGGGCTCTCTCTAACAGTTTTACATCTTTTTTATATTGTGGTGCCCAAAACTGCACAGAATACTCAAGGTGAGGACACACCAGTGGAGAGCAGAGCGGGACAATCACAGCCCTTGCCCAGCTAAATTCTTGTGCTGTGAATATGTAGGACAGGGCACAATAAGAGAGCATGATTTTGGCCCACAGAGGTTGTGGTTTTAGCTCAAAAAGTTCCAAGGAGAAAATGTCTTTCCAGAAGTTTTTAATATTGCATTTCTATGACAGAACATCCAAGCTGAGGCTTCATCCACTGAAGAGAAAAATAAAACGCTGTTTTCTGGATAGGAAAATGAATACAGAGATTGTAATGTGAAAAAGGGGCTTTTCCTTGTCAGGCCATTTCTCCAATGGGTCTGCAGAAGCTGCTCATTAGGAGTGTTTCAATCACAATCAATGACTACGGAAGGCTCTGTAAAGGCAGCCTCCCTTCTTTCTGATCACATTGCAAATACACAGTCCATGCAAACATTTGAGTTTTTTCAAGCTCTACTGAGACTGCTGGCTAACAAAACCATCAGCATCACGCTGAGCAAATTTGACAAAACAAGAAGAAAGCTAAATGTCAGTCAGTGAGACTTGTGAACAGAGATGTCTATCTTGAATTACGCTTTTTGTGCTTTTGCCCAGTACCTGGGACATCTGGGAAGCAGGAATTGCAAATGCAGTCAGTTACCCTCTCAGCTGTGACAGATCTAGTTTGAGTTCTGGTTGTATTGCTCAATAATTTCTTCAGGGAAAGGTATGTTGCAGGAACAACTAATTGAAAAAATGGTAATTAATTGACATATACACTCCATCTCAGCAACTGGAAAATGTTCCTCCCTGGAAAAAGACAAGAGTCTCCTCATCCCAAGTCACTTTACAGCTCCATTAATCACCTGAGGTTGCTCCAATGGAGAATGTGCTTATTGCAACTGCTTTGTCTTATGCCTGCATACATTTTCGTACCCTGACTCCCACTTAGCCTCCAGGAAACTCCTCGGTGCAGATAAATTACTTCATGCAGTTCACAGAGGCACTCAACAATGCTGCTTGGCCAGCTCCATTAATATTATCATGCAGCATACTAATACTGCTTTTTATGCATGCATGTTTTTCAGATTCCAGTAAAAACTTTACCATCATCAGCTAACTAAACAGAGTATTTAACCCATAGTAAATATTGTATTTCTGAACACAAGCAGCCCTGGTGGAGGCTTACTGACAGATTGCCGTGGACCTGTTTCCAAGGTTACATTTCTATTGGCCTTTTTTCTGTATGTTGGTGTCTTCTATCCATATGTTAAAACAGGGTCTAGAAATACACCTGCCTGGGATGTGTATTGGGTTACTATAATTCAGGAGTCCAAGCAGTGAATTCTCAGGTGTTACAAGCCCCTGAACAGCAGTGGGGTACAGCCTGTTGATCATACAGCCTCATCCCAAACCCTCTCTCTTTGTCAGCTTCCTCCCTCAAACCTGCGTTTCCCTCAAGATCTAGTATTGATTCCTCAGGCTCAGCCCAGGGATTATAAATATCCCCTATCTCCCACGTTCCAGTTAGCATTTGGTGAGAAAACCTGAGGAAATTCAGCAACACAGCTAGTTTTTACACAGCATTCTAAAACAGCTCATTAAAAGAAGAATCAAACACCAAGCCCTTTCTGAAATGCAGCTTCCCTCCATCTCTGTCCTGCACCAGCAGTCCCTGTAGCAAGGAAGGTAAACAGGCAGTTCGAGGGGTACCTGCTGTGAGATCTGCACCCCTTGATCTAGAGCCCTGTCCAGCTTCTTCCCCTCATGCTCCAGCTTTCTTGTGCATCTCCTTCAGACTTCACGCAGAAGACCTTTTAAACTCTATTTTATCACCTCTTTAGCGTTACTGAGTTGCTGGCAAGTTTCCAGTGCTGCTGGAAAAAAGGGTACTAGCTTGTTTTAGGAGATAATGCAGTCAATGGACCAAAACTCATTATGCCATCCAGCAGCAGCAATCCAGAAAGTCTTTAGGCTTTGAATACCAGGAGACACTGCAGCTGTAAACATTGAAGAATATGTATAAGGGCTTGCCTGTCACCCTGGATTTTAGGGACCAGTCTCCAAGCAGATATGCAACAATTTGCTGTCCCTATTTCTGATCAGCAGTCATAATGATTTTTTTTTTTAATTTTTGCCAAGAACAAAACAAGAGACTGCTCGAGCACTTTGGTTTGAATGGGTGTGAGTTATTGTGCATCCTCTGCTTAGCTGTATGTGCTGAGAAGAGAGATGCATATCTGTTTTTTCCTCAATCCACAGGTACTCTGCTATCCCACTGTGGAGGATGGAGCTATGGAGACACCATTGCAATTATCAGCTGAAGCTGAGAGGTCAGTTCTGACAGCAGCACAGAGTACGCCAGGAGCATATGAATCCATCGACCCTGAAGTCACTAACTCACCTGGGCAATTTTGCTGTTCTCTTTAAATGTCACGTGTCACTCTGTTTTACACTAACAATTACATGATCCCACAAATTACTCTCAGCTTGGGCTAGAAAACACGTGGTATGAAGTTGCACCGGGGGAAGTTCAGACTAGACAATAGGGAGAAGTTCTTCATCCAAAGGGTGGTCAGTCACTGGAACAGGCTTCCCAGGGTACCAGGCCTGCCAAAGTTCAAGGAGCGTCTGGACAATGCTCTTAGTCATACAGTTTAGTTTTAGGAAGGTAGTACTATGAGGAGCAGGGAGTTGGACTCCACGATCCTTATGGATACTATCCAACTTGAGATATTCTATGATTCTGTATCAGACAATCAATAAACAGGGTCTCCCGACAGTTTTAGAGGTAGAGAAACTTCAAAAATGTCAAGAGGGTAAACGAAGTCATGAAACATACCATTTGCTTCTGTAATATCAGCTTTGGTGTTTCATAATAATGTCCACAAAAATAAAGGCACTAAGAACAACAAGAAGGTTACATATAGGTAAAATTCTCTAAATTGAGAAAGATGGGGGGGTTTGATAAATAGAAAATAAAGATGCTTTGTGCTTTGAGAATCCTGAAAAATTATACTATCATATAAACCAGCTACAGACTGTGGACATAATTTGTTATCATATTGTTTCAGTAAACATGTTTGCCCATCCTCCTTCAACTGTAGCTGCAAAGCAATCTTTTTTAAATGCAGTCAAAACATATTTCATTGTACTTACATGCTAGCAGAACATGTCGCAATTTTACAATTAAATTCCAGTAGTTTGAAAAAGAATTCAAATTTCCAACTACAGGTAGTGAGTCCCTGTTTTTGACACATACCTTTTTTAGTCAGGTAGTGCAAATCAGTCATCATGGAAATCGGAAATTCATTGCAGAACAAGGTATTGTATGCTGTGGGAAATGTTCCATGACTAAAAAAGGATAATTTGTCTGAGCTGATTTTATTTTCTAAATTAAGTGGCTTTTCATTTCTTCTTTTAGATTCAGGAATGAACAGTGTATTCGAGTGTGTATCTCCTACGTGTACCACTTGAAACCGCACAGACGCAACAGCTTGTCTGTGGAGATCGAAACCAAAGGTCGGTTTGCCCAATGCTGGGACATGGGCCAGGTCTTGTCTATGGTTTTCTCTCTCTCCTGATATCACTCTTGTGTTGGTGCCAGGAATTAGGATATTCATCTTCTCTAGGTAAACATTGGTTTATAAAATGGAGAATATAATTGCACAGAGGCAACTATGATATGTCTTGGGACTAGTGAATGCCTCCTAATTGAGCTTTAGTGAAAGCGGCAGTTCTGGCATTATTTTTATTCACCTTGTGGAAAATTATTGGAGCATATTTCATATAATTAGGATCAAGAATGGATTTGGCATCACTTCCAGCAAATGCCCCTGAACACTAATCTAGTTTATTTGGCACCACTGAAGAAGCTTCTCTTGCAGGGAATACAATGACAACAATTAACCTGGCAATACAGAACAGAAATGGGAAGTGGGAAACTGTCTTGTCTTTTATCCACATACAGCATGAAATGTGACCTCATTCAGCAATGGAGCAGCAGTGCCTTGAATTTATTTTTCTTCTTTCCACCCTTCACCACCACCCCGTGTCTTGAGACGCCCTGAGGAATCTTCTATTTTTTTCCCATTTAGCTGAAAAATCCACAGTTTTCATGCTGTCCAAGCAGATCTCAACAAACAGACCTATTTAAATTGTTTATAGCTAAATGCATTGGATTTAACTGGGTGTTGTTGAATGACCAAAAAACTCCCTCCTTTTCTAGATTTAGACCAATATTGACTTTCAACAGCTGTCAGTTCAGAGTGAGAAATCAATACCAGGATTTGGGCAAGGTCTGTACATTACTGCACCAGGATGTACATTTCTTTCATTTCCTTTTTTTTTTAAAAATATTTGCATATTATCCATACATACTCCAATTTCTAGTGGGTTCTGTTTGTTTCTTCCCAATGAGTGCTCTGGACAACTCATCAAAACCCCTTTTTCCTCTCCTTTATCCACTAGTAATTAATTCATCACTGGTGGTACATTTTGAGATTTCCAGGTCAGGTGAAGTGACAATGAATCCATCCTTAGCTTTCCTTTCCTTTGATCTACTCATCAAGCTGGATGATGGCACAGTGAGACTTGGGAAAACTAGTCCTCCAAAGTTTCTTTGCAGGAAGGATGTTTGGAAGAACTTCTGCTAGAAGCAGAACAAAGAGATTAGGTATTAACCTGGGATCTTAAATACAGCAATGCTTGAGAGACTGAGGGGACTTACAGACAGAGGGGAGGGAACTTGACAGGAAAGAGGAAGAGCAGAGCAATTGGTTTAGCTGCTGAGCCAACTGAGAAAGGGGTGCAGAAGAACTCTGAGGGGAGGAGTGAGAGAGGAGGATCCCGTGTATTCAGGGAGTCTCACACGTAAACACAAAGAACACTACGAAGTGGTGAGGAAATGTAAACAGGGAAATATAGAGATGCTTATTAGCATTATGCAGGTTTTGGGGTTTTTCTAGAACAGTATATTTCTTTTGCCAGATGTAGGACTTAAGAACATGATAAATGTCTTGCCAAGACTCATATTCTGTCCCTGACCATGGCAGCAGCAAACACCATCCAGGCAAGCATGTTCATTTAATTTAGGAACAGTCACAAAACGTGCCCCTTTCCTCTCTCCCAAGTGGCTGCAGAGGTGAGATGGGAACCCTTGAGCACTTACTTGCAGTGCTGGAGCTCAGGGCAGGAATTTGCTTAAGCTGCTGAGCAGCCCCAGGAAGGCGACTCTGAGCCTGGAACACATGATTTCTACAGCAAGTCCCATTTCTTCTGGGGGAAAGACACAGAGAGGCTATGGCCAAGCAATGTGTGAGAGAGACTGAGGAACAGGCAAGTGCTGTGAGTGCTTGGGTGAAGAGCACCTAGAGAGCCTCCTGTAGGCTCAGTGTAGTGGGGATGACATGTAAAACCCTGGTGAGAGCCTTACTAGTGTTTATGATGAGCAACTGGAGACCACAGGATTATATTTCAGTCATATTATTAAAAATCTCTCCAAACACAACAGATTTGGGGAATGCTGTCAGGTCTAGCCCCATCCTTTCTGAAATCCTGAGAAAACAGAAGAGACTCACAGCCTGTCCTGATCATTAACACCCCCCTCCCCACAGCCCCCAAACAGCCTTGAGCAAATGCCAAAACTGAAAGCTCCTCACAGAAAGTGTCCTTCCATTATCCCGAATTCCAATCTGTGCTCTATCCTTTCCTTCGACAGCAGAAAAGGGATGTGGTAAGTAAATCCTGTGCGAGCTGTTCACATCAAAACCAACAGCTGATCTTGTAAAATTGCTGCTTCTGGTAAAATACTTTGTTTAGTAAGAGAGTAGCTGTGTACAGCTCCTGGATTGACTGTAGATGTAGCCCAAAGACAAGCACATTGCAGCAATTCAGCTGTGAAGCAACAAGGACCTGACTTGTAAAAGCAAGGCCCAGTATGGGTAACAAACTACGCTGTCACAATGTCCTGGTCAGATAAAAATGAGAAACTTCCTAGAAACTGCTCATTTGTGATTGTGCAACAGGAACCCACCTAGAGCTCAGTGTGAAACCCAAGAAATGGCAGGCACACCTCTTCCATGAGGAGTGGAAACGACTATTTTTCCTAAGCAAACAAGTCAGTTTTGCCAGGTGTAGTTTTTGCCAAGCCATTTCATCATTAACTCGGTCCTCCACCAATAGTCTGTGAGGATTTCAGCAGCTCACCAGCTTTGTTGTCAGGTGAGCCAGAGCGGTTTATTGTCAACACAGCTGCACTACTGCAATCTATTTTCCCTATTCTGTCTCCCACAAAAAATAATTTAACAAGGCAGAGAGGAGCAAATGGCAGGACAAATGACACTGAATCCATGGGATCTGATCCTTGCTCTGGAAATGCCTGGTGTGGAAGGGGTGGCAAATGTCTAACTCCAGACCTCCCAGCTGCAAGTGGCTGTGGCTGGTCCCTGTCCCATGTTGTGTGTGTCCCCTGGTTTTATTCATGCTGCTTGGAAAGTGACAGAGGCCACAGTGCTGCCCCAGGCCTCACCCTGTGCAGGAGACATTCGGGCTCACTTTCCAGCAGTTTTTGTTAAACACTTTATTTTTATGTGCACATGCTACTGTATCCTATTTTTAAATGTAGAGGCTCTTAAACTCATCCTTGGCTTAAAAATCTTGGGTACCCACCTTCTGGTATGCCAGTTTAAAAAGTCTGACCTGAATCTCTTATGTCCTCTCTTGTTCCAGACATTACACAGCCCCCTAAACAGTGATAATGCATTGCATGTGCTGCAATACCAAGTTTCATGAGCAGAAAATGGGATGCCACCCTTAACCATGAATTTCCCTCTCTCCTTTCCTAAAAATCTGTGTAATAACAATTAACACAGCCTAAATGTGCACCTTACATTTTCACAGGTTTTGGACACAAATATTTTTACCTCACATTACACCAGAATTAGAAAAATAGCCATGTTCCCTGTCAGCACAAAGAGAAGTGAAAGACAATAAATCACTGACTTGTAAACTGCACCCAAGAATCAATAAAATGTAAATGGCTACAACACAGAAGGTAGAAATACATTAAATATGAATGATAAGAAAGCAGGATAAGACTGGAAAATGATAAGACTGTGTATTTCTTTACATCAGACAGAAGTGATGGAGAACACTTTTGGACTGGTAAAAGGAGAGAAGTTCCTGACAAACTAAGAAGTATCTGACCATGTAACCCTGTCCCACTACCCCTCTAATGGAGATTGAATATATCATACGACTGTCAACAACTTTTAGAAACTTTACACATCGCTGATTACAAATGAAAATGTAATGCAGTCTACACATGTTTTGACTCTTATCTCTCCTCCAGGGGAAAGCATTAAAGCCTCAGCCTGCTGTGGAAAAAGTAGCACTCAGACATCTGTGACCAGTATGTGTAGAGAAGAAAAGATAAGGTGCATATCAAGCCTACATCTGTGACAGGGGTGTCAGAGTCTCTAGAGATAGATGAATGAATGTATATAAGGCCAACCGAAAATCTTGTAATTAAACCTTTGCTTTCCGCAGAAGTATTTGCTCTCTATGGAGCATTTTCTTTTTTGAAAGAAAAGATCACCAAAAATATTTTGGCCAATATCCTCTATATCCAGTGCTTACACACACAGACACACACACACATACATACACACACACGCTGCCTTCTTTTTATTTTAAGAAATATATAGCCTGTTCTTAAGCAAAGATCCTGTGTATACATTAAAGACTCCCTGGAGAAAGTTCAACCTGCTGGTCTCCTGCGCAAGGTAAGAGGTAAGCTGCTAATGGTTGCAGGGTGACATTAGATATACAGGCTGTCAAACAGATTTGGATCTTTGAAGAATAACTGGTTCTGAACAATAGGAGATAAACAAATCAGAACAAAGCCACAGGTAGATGCTCAGATGAACAGTGGCCTCCCAGTCAGTGCCAGTCACTAGCCCATACCTGCACTGTAGGTGAAATGAATAAGGTAGAGTTTTGACTTCAAACTTCTAGGCAAGGCTCTTGAGTTTTACAGCCAGAAGTACAATCAGCTTTGTATGGTCTGCAATTCATCTTACTGCTTTAGAAACTTAAGAATAAAAAATGCAAATGCACCTTTCATGTGTTGATTACTTAGGGACGTACAAAACCATGAACAGTGGCAGCAATGAAATGTCTCCTGGGTGCCTTTGAACATTAGAGGAGGACACAGGCGAGGTTCCCTAGGAAACCAGAGATGCACTCCAAAGCACGTGCAAGCTTGGCCAGCTGACAGTCACTTAGTTGTGTTCTGAACATCACTGCTAGAAGCTATGTTATTCGACTCCGGAGTGAAGTTGGAAGGACTAATTGTGGAAAGCCTAGAGGAGGTTGGGATAGATTTATTCCTGGTTGCATAAATGTTCAGACCTCCAAAGGAAAGAAAAAGCTGATTGCTAGCTATTCAAAATGAGGGGGAGAGAGGGGTGAATAACACCTTCAATTAATCTAAATATTGATCTTCGTCCCAGATTCTGCTGGCCTAAATTCCACCTAAATCCTTGTGCCTACTGTTCTGGATTGGCTGGAACCCCAAAGGCTTCTAAGTAATTATTCCAGAGATGTGAGTAAGGCTTAGAGCACAGAGCCACTAGTGCTCAACACTAAGTACTCAGATTTATGTGGAATCCAGTTCTGACAAAAATGGGCCTTATGATTACACTCTGAGGTGCTTATGAGGGAAGATGCCTTCAGACCCAATGCCTGACCTTGCCTCTTCTGACTTCTGGACAAAATATCAATTTAGCATCTCTTGGGAAGTACAAATTATCACCTCTCCTAAACTTTGCTCTTCAACTCGTCACTGGGTTTGCTCAGAAGAAAGCAAAAACCATTCATACGTGTGACCCACAAGGGGAACGTGAAGAAAAAAACCCAAGTAATTTTCCCCTCCTTGGCAGTGTGATTCCTAATCCTTTGCAGATTGTTCTTCTCTTACCACAAGAAGTAAAGACCGCTTTAGCAAGGGCAGAACAACGGAACTTCTCATACAACTAGGGAAGACATGACAAGACTGAATTTCTTTCCAGTTGCATTTTCCTGACTCCCTTCAAACAAGCCCCTGTATCCATCAAAGACTGAAAAGCAGTTGTAGAGATTTCAAAATGCTACCTATGACTTGGCAGTGAATTCTTCCCAATGACCTGTGGATCAAATACTCTTAATATCAAATATTTGAGGACTTGGATGTTCAGAATGGAAAGGGTCTGCCACATACAAACTTTCTTACAGAGTTTGCCACAGATTGAAGAAGCACTGTTTTTCCTGAGCTCCCCTGCCTTGGTGCGAGATACAGCACACAGGTGTGGCTATAGCTCCAGCACAAGCAATAAATACATTTAGCAGCTAGATTAGCATAACTGCTTGCCCAGTCAGCTAGCATGCAAAGGGCACAAACAAGTATCATAACAGTTTTATTACATGTACATGCTTGCGTTTCCTTGAGACTGATAAAACAAAGAGATCAGTGTTTTCAGAATGAGCAGTAAAAAACTTGAAAAAACACAATGAGTAATTTAAAACAAATGTTACGAAAACTGTGTATTTTAAGAAAATTTCTCCAAGCTGCACACCAATTCTATTTTATCAATGTGAAAGAAAAGATATGATGACCAAATGTATTGCTGATCACAAAAATTTACATTTAGGCAGCTTTTGTTTCGTTCCATTATAAAATAGACTTCACTGCAGTCATTTATATTCTTCAGAGTAAAAGGTGTGATTTCATCTGGAAATATTTTAAATGGATGATTGGTTGAGAAACGTCCACACCCTTTCTTTGTTCAAACAACAGATAAGGAATGTGCCTCTTATTTCTAAAAGAGAGTATTTAGTTTTTGCTGATAAGACTGTACAGGGTCTTTTGTAGAGTTTGAATATCAATGAATTGTATATAATTGGTTTAAACACATTTCTAACAATCCGCTATAATTTCCCAAATAGTACATGAGCTAGCTAACAAGTCTGTTAATCAAAACAAAAACCCAAAACCATCGTTGGTGTTACACCAAGATGCACTCAGCTGTTAAACTAAGTAAAATCAGCTGTTGGAGTTTGTTCATTTCACAAATGGCACATTGTGTGTGTTCCAGTGAACAGTGGGAGCAAGTGAGCAAGATGTGAACAAAGTAGTCTGTCAAATCCCTGGTGTGATTTATAATAATGGGGTTGCATTGACATGAGAGTAAAATACAGCAAAGCATATGTTTACTGTGAGTAATATAGACTCATTTATACATTACAGGAGTATTAAATAAACAGGCTTGATCATTTTCTAAAATAGTCCTACTAAGAATGTGATTATAGTGCCATGGGACAAATTCTGCTTCACAGGCAGTGATCAAACAGAGAGAAAAAAAATTAGCTCCCTTTTTTCCCTCCATAAGTTTCCAGTCCTTCTGGCAAAAGGAGTTGAAATAGCATATATTTTCCTGTTGTAGGTGTAAAGAAAAGCTAATCCCAGTCTTTCTCTGGAACAGCGAACAAGCACAACAGTGGCTTCATGACATAACTTGCTCAGTTTCAGTCCTCAAACAATCTGGTTCCTTCAATTCTCAGTCAGATGTTGGCACAAAAGGGCTCGGTAGAACTTGAAGAAAACATTGACATAGTTTCAGAGATGTCAGTGACAAATCCAAGTCAGCTATAAAACACAGAGCAGGGAACACAGAGAAATACAGGCATTTATCTTGAAGACTGGCAACCCTTCCACATGAATGTTCTAATTAGGAATCATGACATCCTATTCCTTTTTTTAATACCCGAGTTGCAAATGGACAACAAATGTTATTTACCAGTGATTGAGCAAGACAATGTCATTGTTTAAACATGGAAATGGAATTTAAAGTTCTGCATTTAATTATGTTTGGGGTTGCTTTTCATTTGGAGCTGAACCTGAAGATTTAAAAAAAATGTGGCTCCAATATTTTTTCTCTTTGTAAAATGGGAAGAATATTGAAGAACATATCCAAGCTGCCTCTAACAGCATGAAACTTGTCTAAAAAATAGTAAATCTCCTAGTTCTTCAAATAATAATGCATTGTATGAGCATAGTTATTTTGTGTTGTGGTTCTAACCACTACACTATGTGACAGATCTTATAAAACAGAAGTTTCTGAAGTTTCATTTCTATTTCTTCTCTTTCCTTATTTTAATGTGAAAATGGTGCTTTATCTCTCCTAGAGACCTCAATTTCACGGGCACCTACTCAGTGTCAGAAGTAAAGTCATTATAAGAAAACTGCATTTTTTTTTCCTTTCCAGCCTGAATTGAGAAGTTCTATACATTTGCCAGCAACTTTTTAAAATCAGAAATCTGTTAAATTAAACCCACAGCATTCTTCTCAGGCCACCTAAAGAAAAGGAAGACTGAGGGAAAGTTAAAAAAAAGCCAACGAAATAGAAGGACTGTTTCTTGAGCTGTAAGGCATAGGCCAAATTGAAGGTGTAGGTGGCACTGGTACTGAAGTGCAGGCCAAGGCTGGAGCTGTGAATTCTTGGGTATGTGCAGCTTCAACGTGCTAACCCTGGAAAGCTGCTCTGCCCTTCACTCTTCATTTCAGGGGGGTGAGTTTAACTACACTGCTTTAACCACTGGCTTTTACAGCACTTGCAGAGGTCACTTTGACTACATTAGTGCTAAGAGCAGATGTGTATGTATTTAGTACGGCATTCATCAGAATAAAGAAAAAGAACTCAAACAAAAACCCCTAACCCCAAATCCTTTGTTGACATGAATTTTTGAGATGTTTCATTCAAAGACTAATATGTTGCACTTGTGAAAATGGCAATGCTATCCTCTTAGGTGAACATCAATTATTCCAAGGAAAGACATTTTGTTGTGTAAAACACAATTACTGCTGTTCCATGACTACAATTGTCTTCAGAGGTGCAATTCTCAATCTTTCCTTCCAAGAAATTGCGTATTTTTTCATCCATGGCATTACATCATTTTAGAGGTCTTCAGCTACAGGTCCCCACATTGCATCTTGATATTTTCTGCAATGCACCGGATGCAATCAAGCTTAAATCAGGGGTATGTATTCCTAAGGACTCTTCCTTAGGTAATATATGTTTGAACATCACTGAAAATAATATTCTAAAAAGCTTTTAAATATTTGGGGTTTTTTAGGACGTGATGGTCCTGTTTCATCCATTAAAGTGGCAGTGTGGAATATAGGTCATATCCTAGCCATTAGCACTTATGCTTCAGTAGCAAACAACTGGGGTTATCTGTCACATGACCAGAATTCTAATTTTGATTTTAACGCAATAATTGTGTACTTTTCTCCCTGTAGCAGTGCACATATGGCTGATTTTCTACACTTCCTACCATTTAGTGTATACAAACCTCGTACTACATAAAGAAATTGACAGAATTATTTTTACCATTCATTTGCCAAGAGTATCTTGCCATAGATTTGTTCTTCAGAAGGACAATTTTTCTAAACCCTACCTTCCATTCTTCCTCCCAGATCAATGCTGCATTCTTTATCCTTCTACCCTGGCAAAGTGATAGGGGATTTTGAGAATCCAGTTCAGACAAAGTCTTCCCCAGCCAGCATGACACCTGCACAAGGAGAACTGGTGCTTTGTCCCACACAAAAGTCTCCCAACCCTTCCCAGAACAGAGAAAGACAGAGAGTACTTCTGAGTTAAGCTCCTGACTACTATAAAGGAACATGTTGGCAGTAAGGGATTTTTTTTTTTCTGGAACTGACTCACTTTTTCCTACCCTGTCTCATCTAGAAGAGTTACTAGGAATCCCTAAATAACTTGGGCCAAGCCCAAAACCATAAGTGTAAAGGAATGCAAGTCACCAGCCTTAGAACCACTCCTAACTTTACTATGTTTAATTAGGTTATCACTTAGAACACTAATGGCATGTCCTCAGACTTTATACCTCTACCTTCCCTTCCAGATTCACACATTTTTATCCTTTTGGACTGAGGAATTAGGCGTCCATGTCATACCTGACTTCATTCATCATTTCTATGCCTGATGTTCTTTTAATGTCCTGTTCCTTTCTGAGCGAAGCAGGAGTTTTTGAACTGTGTCATCTGCTCAACAGAATGAGATGTGGGACAAAGGTATCGTAGGAAAGGCAAAGTTTCTGCACTGCTTCTGTGCAAATCGAGACTCAGAGAGGCTTCATGCTGGGTATCAGCCAGATATTTTTGTCCCCTTTGCCTGGGATAAGTCAGGTTGGGCCACATCCCGGGTTTCCTGTCAGTACAAGAATTCTGTTCCCTGCCTCATTGTCTCTGCCATTTGTGTCACCAGCTGGATTTGTTGCTTTGACTAACAAGCAAGTGAGGAGTTAGGGGACATGATATGTGCTTCCTTCACAGTGGGCAGCAACTGTCCAATTGCCCTTGGCACAGTGGGAAATGCTGCTCTCCACCCACAGCAGGAAGCACACACCTTCTTCCTCCACAGCACTAAAGCAACCCTAGCTTTGCTTTGTTTCTCCCTTCGTGGTAGAGGCTGTGGGTGGGTGTTTGTGCCCCTTTTCCTTCCTGGAGGGAGGAGAGACCTTTTGCAAAGACCTGCAGTAGCATGGTAGAGCAACTATGCAGTGGTGGAGAAGCACAGTACTCCAGATGTGGTCTGAGTGCCAAGTAGAGGATGGTAATTGCTTCCCCCCTCTCCTGGCTGTGTTCCTGCTGACACAGCCCAGGGTGCTGTTAGCCTTCGTCATTGGCTTTGGCCTTTCCAGCTGTCCCCCAGACCCCCAGGCCCTTCTCTGCAGAGCTGTCCCCTGCACAGAGCCAGTCTTTCCCAGATACCGTTTGTCCTGGTTGAATTTCATGAGGTTCTTGTCATACAATTTCTCCAACCTGAATCCTTCTGAGTGGCAGCTCCACCCTTGACCATATTGGCTAGTCCCACCCATTGGTGTCATCCACAAACTTGATGAGAGGGCACTCTGTCATCTCCTCTAGTCATTGATACAGACGTTAAACAGGTCATGTCCCAGGACAGATCCCTACTGCTTTCCAATCTCCAGACAGAGTACAGCCCACTAAAACTGCTGGCCTCTGAGTCCTATCATCCAAACAGTTTTTTTACCCGTGTGGTTGTCCATCTATCTAGCCCACAATGTCCTAATTTGGATAAAAGATTGTGGTAGGTGGTGTCAAAAGCATGGAAAAAATCAAGGTAAATAATATCCACTGCTCTTCCTCATCTGTAAACCCAGTTGTTTTACTATAGAAGGCAATCAGGTTGGTGAGGCATGATTCACCCTTGGTAAATGCATGCTGGCTGTTTCCGATCACCGCTTTCCTCCTGTGCCCAGAAATGTGTCCATAACCTTTCAGAGATAAAAGTACAGCCTTGCAGTGACACCAGACACCTCCCTCAGCAGTCCTGGATGCAGCTCTGTTGATCCCAGGCATGTTTATGGGTCAAATTCTCCCACGTAATCCCTGACTTGATCCTCACCTCATACCGGCATTTCTCCTCCTTGAATATTGAGCACAGAGAGCTGGGACACCCTGATGATATGTCTGAGGCAACAACAGCTCTGGGTACCACAACCTCATCTGTTTCCATTGTTGGATCATTTGCCCCATTCAGGAACAAGACCACGTTTCTCTTTTTCAGTATGTTCCTCCTGGAGCTGTGCCAGAAGTTCTTCTTTTTGCCCTTCGGATCACTTGCAAATCTTAACTACAGCTGAGCTTTGACCTCAGAAAAGGGGTCATATGTGATTCCTTTGGACATTTCCAGCAGTTTCTGCATCAGCCCAGAAACCCGAGTTACCTCTTGTGATTGTGGAAATGTACAGAACATTCAAATGCAAGCACTGAGGCTATTAAGAAATGTAATATCTGAATGTTCTCCACAAGCTTCAGTATAAATTGTACTCTTCTATATCTGTCCAAAGGCAGCTGCTTTGTTCTGCTTTGTCAGGGAAACTGTTAATAATTTAATAATGAAAGGGAACTAATGAGGCCTATGGATTTGAGCCTCATGCTCAGATTATCCAGTGTCTAATGAAGTGTGAATTTTGACTGAAGCTTTTTCCACCCTGAAGGGAAAAAGCCACTCTCATCCATGCGGATTCTCCTGTGACTAATGAAGGGTGAGCTCACACTGCAGCTTTTTCTGTACAGGGAGTACAGGTAAGGTTACTCTCCGCTGCCTAGGCCTAGTTTCAAGACACTTATGAAAACATGTAATTCTGGACATATCTACCCCTTTAATTCAGATTTGACCAGTAGGTTTGGGAATTACTAGGGAGAATGGACATACTCACAAAGGCTCCTCCAAAGCCATTATTTAAGCCTTAAGCACCCTGAAACATCCCAACATTTTCTTGCACTACTTTGCATTTCAAAAACATTTCATAGAAGAGGTGCAAAATAATTGACATAAAGTATTTTTTTGAAACAGGTGAACCATAATGACTCACCTTTTTAAGAACATAACCTTTTTTAAATATTGTAGACTAATGACTTCCCATGTGTTTATACAATCCATACTTTTGACAGATGGCTTACACGTTTAGTATCTTATATAAAATATAAGGTTATTTTTAATGTCAGCCAGTAAGTATTCTGTAAAAACAAATATTATGTACCATTTTCCTTCTGTAGTAGACAATGCTTGGATTTAGCAAGGAGGAATGTTGTCTGGTTTGATTTGGATGCATATATGCCATGAGCAATCCCTCAAGCAGATGCATGAGGCTGTTGCTGTCACCTTCCCTCGACAAATACATTCAGGCCGCTGACTGACGGGTGAGGTGTGCGCTGCTGTGGCACAGCTATCCTGTTTTATAACCAACGTGGGGACGAGGCATGGCACTTTAGGTCTGAAGTAAACCAGGTGAGGCCAACCACAAGCAGCAGCACAGGGCTGACTTCTCCCGGCAATGTGGCTGCAGCCTGCGTGATTTCACAGATGTGCAGCGACCAGATGAATTAAGTTTTCTCTGTGAAAAACCTCACAAAACAAGGCCCTGTGCCACTGAAGACAAAGCCCAGTGTAAGGAGATTTACATTAGTCTGGTGGGGGGATGGTATTGGTCTCGTCCCAGCAGCATGTGATCTAGTGTAAGCAGTGATAAGACTGCCTGAAAAAAGGCAATTCCATCTTACTGTGACTGCCAGACTCCTTCCAGTCCCTGTTGTCTCCTCTTAAGTGCTGCACCTATCCTTGACCCTCTTCTTAGTCTCACACAGACTCATCTACAAAGACTCATCCCATTGAGTAAAAAAGCTGTTGTATTGTACAAGTGACCTAAAGTATAGTATCTCAAAACAGGTATATCACAGGTGAGAATTCTTTTTTTTCTGCAGATGTATCCTTTTCCACCCACTTGTTCTCCCACGTAACAGAAAGGTTGAGTACATCTGAGCACGATACCCTGCATGGCAGCGCACTAGATGATAATGTGATTTCCAGCTCATAGAAAAATAGTCCTTTAGGCCAAAATATTTTGCAAAGGGAGACTTAGTGGCATTGAACCAAAGCATCATTTGGTCTTTGTGAGATGTGCCTTCTCCAACACACCAATGAAAATCAAACAGAAAAACAAGTGGAAATACATAACTATTATTAACTAGAGAGACAGAATCTAGACTTTAGTTTTACAGAACAATAAGCACAAGGCATCACCTGATTGCAGCAGGCTCAGAAACCCGAGTGGTACGTGCTGCACACTGGTGCAAACTCAGACTTGAGAAATCAGTGATAATCAGGCAAGTACAGATTACTGCAATCTCTTACATCAAATCTGTCTTGTAAATTCAGCAATCAGTTGTGTTTTATTGGTGCCCAAATGGTGTAAGAGTGGAGAATCAGGCCTATGGAGTGGTCTAAATTATGACTAAATCATGAAATTCTCATTCTTGATAGGAAGCAGTGATTAGACTCAACATCTCCTGAAATCTTCATGGGTTTTTTTATTTCTCTTTTGAAACCTTAAAACATGACATCAGTAGGTCCTTTTTATTACATATGATCCCACTATTTCTGTTTAGTCATCCCCTGAACTGTATTTTGTGGGTGAGTTTATTCACAAAGATTGGTTTCAATCTAAGAAATCCTAGGTAAATTCGATAGCCCCTGCTGTACAGTGTAATATAAGCTATTAACAAAGGAATTACACAGAAATTTTGTTGAAGGATGGGGAAAACTGAAAAAATATTTATCAAACCTCTTCTTAAAATTGAGCTTTGGTTCAAGAGGTTTTGTACTTTCTCTCCATATATCCTGACTGACCATTTTTTTTTTTTTTTTTGAAAAATAAAAAAGGCACTTTTCAAAGTGCTGCTTTTAAGACTTTAATTTCCCTGGCTATCCAAAGATTTTCTTTCCTTGCTCTTTGGAGGAAATCCTTGCATTATTTCTGATGCCCTAAGCAACCACTTTGCTCACCCCTCTTAGCCCAAACGCTTCTGTAATGCAACCCCTCAAGGTTTCCCTTCCCTTCCCTTCCCATACAGCCATGGATGTGTACAGGGAAACTCTGTACTCTGCCAGGTGTTAAATGTACAGAGAAACTCTGAAACACCTGCCAGGCTCAGCCCTTGGCCTATTTTCTCCTACTGGCCTCAATGAAATCCTTTCCTTTCACTGCCCCTGGTTCCAGATGACCTCCACCATCACACCGTGCTCCCATCCTTCCCACCCACTGCGGGGGAATCCAGTGTCAGCATGCCTCGCTGCCTAGGCCAGCCGCCCGGGACACAGGGGGCAACATCTCCACACTCTCTTTAAGATGCTGTTATTGCTACCCCTTTCGTTTGCGATCAGATCAGCCAGGAATCACAGGTGTGGCTACTACCTACTTCCCCACTTCCCGAGGGCCTCCACCATCCACCCCGTCCCGGTCCTTCCCACCGCAGGGGAATCCAACCAGCGTGCCTCCGCTGCCCCCCGGGCCAGCTGCCCGGGACACAAGGGCACCATTACCAAGAGTAACCATTCCTGGGGGCGTTTAAGGAAAGACTGGACGTGGCACTTGGTGCCGTGGTCTAGTTGGACATGGTGGCGGATGGGCCACGGGTCGGACACGCCGATATCAGAGCTCTTTTCCAACCCAGTTGATTCAGTGACGCTTATACTGTCACGAATACCCTGTTACTTCGCCCCGCGGAGTGGCAGAAAGGCCGCTCGCCCTCAGGCGCCCCCTGCCCGCCGCCACGGCCCCCCGGCCCTCACGCCTCCCCACGCCCCCCCTCCCCGCTCCCCCCGCTGCCGCCACGCAGCTCAAAGGTGTGGGAATCCGAAGAGTGCTGTGAAACCCTCCCTGCTCCCAGGCAGTGAATACACCCAGCCAGCTCCCCACTCGCTGTCATTCATCTCTGCTCAGTTCTATATATTGTTCTGCCTCTTCCTCGGCTATAAAGAGATTTAGTTGGATTTGCTGCTTCCTTTTTTTTGGTTTGTTTTTTAAATACCTGATGAGTATGGAGACCCCAACGTCCTCGCAGTTTGCATATACTCTGCTCCATATCTCTTGAATAACCTTTTTCTCTGCGTCTGAGATCTCTTCACTTCTTTCCCATCTCTCAATCTCCATTTCTCCCTGGACTTTCTCCATGAAAAACAGCCGGCAGGATCCTCCGGGAAGCCAGGAGGAGATAAAGAGAGATGTGTGTGAGCGGGTATATCCTGCGAGAGGAGACAAGGTGTTTGCTCGGCGGCCGTGCGGGTGCTGGCGGCTCTGCGACGTGTGGATGTATATGTGCGTGTGTGTGTGTGTGTGTGTGTGTGTGTGTGTGTGTGTGTGTGAGAGAGAGAGAGAGAGAGAGAGCTCGGCTGCCTGTCGGCGTGTTTATATATGTAATTTAAAAAATATCCCGGAGGTATGATGCATGCGATTAGATCTCAGATCTCCTAGTGCTGTCCATGGCTGTAGTTAGCTTCAGCTTGCCTCAGTTGTGTGTGGCTGACTGATGAGGAACTGCCTAAAAGTAAAATATTCAAAGGCATTGCAAGACCAGCCTCTTCACCAATGTGTGAACGTGAGCTCACTTTCTCCCTCTCTCCTCCTCTCTCCCACTCCTCCCTCCTTCTCTCTCTTTTTTTTTTTTTTTTTTTTTTTTTTTATATCCACGAAAGGGAGGGATGAGAGAGATGTTCTGGGCAACATCAGGACGGTGCTGGCGGGGGGAGGTAGGCTGGAAGTTTTTTTCCAGCCCTTTGTAAACAGCTCAGAGGAAATTCAGAGTCCAAAGTGCTGAGTTAAAGTTAGCCCAACCACGGGCTGCTCCGAGTTCTGCCTTGGCTCTCCTCTTCGCCCTCCCTAATTTTGCAGGAGGTGATGTTTGGAAGGACAGACCCACACTCGCCTCTGGTTCTGGGGCGAGAGGGAAACACGAGGCCCCCCCCGACAGTGAGCATCTCTCTGCCTCCCCAAAACAGATCACGGTCTGTCCCATGGGGACTTTTTTAATGCCGAGAATTTGCTCTCCCTTCTCGTGGCAGGACCCAACTGAAAGGGATCCAGAGTTAAGGCACTCGTGAAATGAAGGTATTATTGTCGTTCTGCAGTTGCATCGCTCCTGGCAGTGCCTTGTCAGGGAACACCTCCACTCCAGGCTCCCCGCCGCCTTCGTGGGTGTGCTTTTGGGCTGGTTTTTTACCCAAATGCCATTTCCAGCTCCCTGACAATCCGGCATATTAAACCCGCAGCACAGTCCATTTGCTCGGAGAGCAGGAAAATCCTACAGAGACTTGTAATAACCGGCAGTCCCCCAGAGGGGGATCGGAGACAAGGGAAGCAGCGGGTGTGCACAGCCGCCTCCCGCACCCGCTGCGCACCCTCGCAGGGCGGACAGACGGACAGACGGGCTGCGGGTGCCCCTCTGACACCCGAGCAGGCAGGCTGGGGGGTGGCCGAGCCCCTCGGGAGTCTGGAGCTGTGTTATTGCAGATCTGTCGAGGCTTTTTGCTGTGTTTCTCCTCCGAACCATCCTTGGCGACCTCCCCGTTAGCAGCCGCCAGAGTGTCGGTGTCAGCAAATTTGCTGTTGCAGAGCTAATGAGGGCTGGTGGGGAACACGCCGCCCACCGATCCCCCACTGTGGGTCCCCCAATGAATAAGTGTTGGGACAGACCAGGACCCCCACGCACCCGTGAGTCCCTGGGCTCCAGTGCAAAGCTGAGCTGGGAGCTGCCGAAACCACCAGTGTGAAAACAGAGCAGCGTGGCCAACCTCACCCGGCCAGAGATCGGGAATCAATCAATAACACCATCGCCAGCTGCTGAATCGTCAGATTTTCACCACGTTTGGATTTGCCCTCTGGCCATTGGCCCCTGGGATTAGTGGCCATGAGCACCAGCTCAAACATTAACTACAATGTCCCCGGGTGGTTACTACGTAAGAATGGCATGGCCAAGGTTATTGCCCTTCCTTAAAGTACAGGGGCAAAGGTGCTTTAGGCTTAGCTTAAATCCAGAGAGACCCAGCTTAAAACCAGAGCAAAACTTCAGTGCACGGCAGGAGCTTTGAAGAACATGATAAAAATCAAATCCTAACCAATATGAACACCGGGGTGATAATCTAAGTGGAGCACTGGTCATTGCTTGCTGTGTGTTTAAAGAAGAGGACTCTTTGAAGCTTATGTACCTGATGCCCTAGTCCACACCGAGCTCACAGCCTGGCACCATGGTGAGCCTGAGTGCAGTGGGTGTGTTGTCTCGCTCCCTGGCACCAGGAGTCGAAGGGTGTCAGCTCAAGAGTCTCCATTTAGAAATACTAAAATATTAGAAAAATTAGAAATGTAAGTGAGAAATCCCCCAGCCTTTCCCATGCTTCTGCCTCCCTCTCTGGGGTCTTCACATCTGATCCTGGCAGGAGCCCCAGCCGCATTCCCGTGTGCCATCCTGCTCTGCAAACAGGAGAGGGAGAGTAAAGCAGTGGAGATGCTCTGCTGCCTCAAAATCCCAAATGATCCCAACAGCCCTTCACTTCTGTGTCCCAGACATGGGACATAAATCAGGGGCAGGAGTGCCAGCACACTCTGTCACGTGCCTGCCGCCTGTTTCCATGGTTTTCTGTGACTGCTGCTCTCGAGGGCTTGGGGTTAGGAGGTGACTGTTCCAGAAGGAGAAAGATGCTGCCTTGACACCATTCTGTCCCTGAAGGGATCTCAGCACAGTGCCTGCTGCCAAGACAGGGGAGTCCAGGGACATGGGGCTCAGGGAGGGGGACAGAGAACTTGAACCCCACGGCCAGTGGAGTGGCTGGGTCAGCATGGGTAATCCATATTGAAGAAATCACTCCATCTCTCTCAGATCCCAAGTTCATTTCAACACCCTGATCCCTCTCCCCTCACCAGTTGAGCATCGCAGCCCTCCTGCTTTCCACCTCCCTCCCATACAGACCTGTCCCCATGATGAGGTGACACTGTGGTGCCCTGTCTCTGGTGAGCTCGAGCCGGCTTCTCCCAGAGCTTCTGCACAACTAGGAGAGATCAAGTGCTTGTTCAAGCTATCCCCCACCCTGACTGCAGAGGGTGAGGATGGGTTTCCAGGCCCTCCAAGCCTCTGCTTCTGGTGTATGATGTTCCTGCGGGGTCTGTACCCACCTGCTGACGGCTTCTCCCACTCCCCCTGTGCCCTCCCACGTTGCCTCTCCTCCTCCCGTGCGCTGGGTGCAATGAGAAATGTACTTGGCTCCCAATCCTTGAGTGGGAGGTGAAGGCAAAAAAACCCAAGACTTCAGCTCCACAGCATGTGGGATGTGGATGATGGCAGATCCCCACCCTTGACTCCTCCACTGTCTCTGGGGTGAAGGCAGACACCCCAAATCCAGACCCTCGGGGCTAAGCCCACCTTCTCTCATGCCTGGGTTCAGCCTCATGGTTTGGCTTCTGGAAAAAAGTGGGTGACTTCTTGTGTCCCTGCGATGTGAGCTCCCTGGGACATTAGGACAGAGACCATTTGTTGGGGTGGCCCCGGGAAGACACCCCACAAACTCCCTCAGGGAGTGCTTTGGGAAGGAGCTGCAGGAGCTGCCCCAAGCCCTTGTTTCTGGTGGCATGTCAGGGGTGCAGTGAGGATCCCTTCTCCAGGCCAGATCAGGAGCAGTCCTGGGATTTTAAGTGAAATAAGACTGAAGGCACAAGTGTGGTGCGTGCCATGTTGGATGTTTCTCTTTCATCCTCCTTCCCAAGCCACTCCAGGCTGCTCAAATACCTGATCCAAAGACACTGGACTTGTCACTCTGAATTTTGCTGAAGCAAAGCCCCTGGTTGCCAGCCCAGCTCACCCAGCAATGCCCTCAGCATGCCGTGCCATTCTCTCCCTCTTCCTAATCCAGCACTGCTGCCAACTGCAAAGTCCTGGCCTGAAAAGGAATAACAAGACTTTGGGAAACGGCTTTGCAGTGCTGCTACCCAGGGAGGGAAGGATTTAGCCTAAAGCCTGTATAAATGCTCTATGCTTATTGCAGGTTTCCTTCCCCGGCTTCTCTGATCCCAGGAGACCTGTGTGCAATCCTAATGCTCCGGCTCTGTGTCGGGAGTGCCTGTGGTCTGTGAGCCATCAGTGCGGGATCTGGCTGGAGGATAACGTGCCAGGGGGATAAAAGGAGCTACAGCCAGCAGACCCCACCCCCAGATCCAGCTGGGGTTGCATTGCTGCCTGAATCTCCATCCCATGGTGAGCCCACGTGGGATCCCAGTTTAATCACGCAGTCATTGTCCACGTTGCTGGAATGCTTGGTCACTGGTTTACTTGTAAAGGCCAGTAGTATGGAGAAACTGGGATTCCCACAGTTCTGTGTCCTCAGCTCAGCTGGGAAGAGCTGGGCCAGGGAAGTGACAATGTGGGGAGGTGCTGTCCCCTCCCAGCCCCGGACAGCACTGGGAATTGATACCCAGGCTGCTGGTGCAAAGCAAAGCCGGGAGCAGACATTCCTCTTCTGATGGAATCCAGACCGCAGGCGGTGCTGCTGGAACTGTGGGGAATGTGCTTAAACCAAACCAGCCCAGACTCTCCTTCTCCCGTGGAAACAGGGTTAGTCTGCTCTGGGGTGCAAGTCCAAGAGTGCAGCTTGTGTAGAGACTGAGGTGCCAGTGAAGGAAACCCCCACAGTGAGGCCTCGCCCTGAGTCCCCAGTTCCCAGAGGGGACTTCCACCCCTGCAGCCACTGACCTCCAGCTCACCACATGCCGGAGCAGGATGGTGTGGGATGCTGGGCATGCTGGCTTGGGGACCAGGACAGCAGCAGGACTGGGAGCATGGGATGAAGACCTTGGGCAGCAGCAGACAGAGGGGAGGCAGTGGGTTTGACAGGGACAGCAAAACCTCCCCATGACCTTAAACCTCATGTCAGCACTCCACCTCCCTCCCCCAAAAATCCCTACCAATCCACGGATTCTAAAACCCCCCACGGATTTAGAAATCCAGGGGAATAGGAAGCAGAGGAGCCTTGGGAGCGGGGCTGGATGCTGCGTAGTGCTTGCAGGCAGGGCAGGGCAGGGCACGGTGAGAACGTGCCAGGGCAGTCCTGGAGAACATATCCAACCCAGACCAACCTGTTCCTGCCTTGGGAATGTTGCAAAAGCCCCCAGTCCCACACTGGGATTTGAGGAAACTGAAACCTTGTGATGCAACAGGGAGAGATGAAGCAAGAGACGCTCAGGAAGGAGATGACAAATCCAGCACCACAGGGCTTCATGGACAAGGCATTAACCAGCTGCTAAACTTCCTCAGACCCTGAACAGTCACCAGTGCCACCACCTTCCCCTTCACTCCCTGTGCCCAGCTCTCCCCCCAGGAGTGTCACCCCTGTCACAGCCAGACCCTTCAGTGGTAAGTGAGGATGACAGGGTTATTGGGAAACAAGTTGACACTTCCAAACAGATGCTTTTTGCTGCTCTTTTCCTTCCTGAAGCTGGTCTGAGTGTGGCAGGGGTTGCTCAGGGAAGCCGGTAAGCTAATATATTCATGTCATCTCACATTTGGTGCCAGGACATGAAGTAAACACCGTCAGGAACCTCGCTCCGGTTCAAAGACAAGCCCTGATTCTTATTCTGATCACATTATCCATGGTCCTTGTACAGCTTCATTGATTCATATCTTAAAAAGAAAAGCCTTCAAAACCCATTAAGTCTGCCCTGCCATTCCAGCCCTGCTCTCAAGGGCCAGGGCAAGAAGCATTAACTAATCTGCTCACATTACCTTGCCTTTGAACTGAGCACCTCTCGGCATCAATCAAGGGTGTTTGGAAGTGATACGCTGCCATGTGGGGCGAGTTTTGGCTGCCCAGGTCACCAATGACCTCAGTGCCAAAGTCACTCGATCGCAGAAGATGTGTTTTGTGTTGCAAAGGTCAGCCAGGATCAGCACTTAGACATTGCCCCCCTCCACTTGGGTTCCTTCCACACCCAGGGTTCACCCAGGGCTCGTGCCCACAGAGGGATGGTGGAACAGCCCAGGTTATGGTGCCCTCTTTGGTTATGGAGGGCTGTATGGATGTAAACAAGTCCCCAGAGGAGCAAGCTCAAGGCCTCAGGCAGCAGCTGGGATGCAAGAGTGGGGACTTTACTGGTGTCAGCCTGGCTGTGTCTTGGCAAGGGAAGAAGGGTTTACAAGCAGGATGTCATCCCAGGGATTACGAAAGCCAAGCTGCCTATTGCCAGGGAAAAGAAGGTCCTTCCAGCCTCTCGGGTTTCATCTCAGCCAGAAGCCGCTGTTTATTTGGCTTCAACAACTTCACAGCATACCAAAACCTGCTCCTGGGAGCCCAGCGTGCTCCAGAGAGGCTGGACAGGACCTCAGGCTTGGCCACCCCCGGCGCTCCCCGGTGCCTTGCGTAAGGCAGCTCCGTACCCTCCGTCCAGCCTGACTTATGCTCGGGAAGAAATTACTCACTCTTGTCTCCATCTGGCTGCAGGACACAATTGGGATATTTCTTCCACCACTCTCACAAAGGCTTCCCATCCTGCTGGTGCCAGTAACGAGGCCAGATCCGTCCCCTTTGCTCCCTGCCGACCCCCAGGTTCAGGAACAGGGGCTGTTTACTGGATGGCCTTAGAGGAATTTGGTTTTACTGACATTTCAAGTGCTGCTTGAGACTGTTGTTTTCAGGGTTTGGAGTACTTTGGGAGGACATGTTCACTAGCAGGGGATTAACCACAGCTGTCCCAGGCTTCTGCCGTGGTGGATTTGGTGGGTGAACCTTTGGCCCAGAATGCATGGGGATGGAAAGCCAGTCTTCCTGGAAAACTCCATTCTGCTTTCTTTCAGACCCAACCACTCACTGAACCTGGACCCATCTAGGTTGCTTGGATTCAGTTCTGGTTTCAAAACCCCTTTACAGGGGGAAGCTGTTTTCCATCTGAGTTGTGGGAATGCCCAGCTTGGAGCTTTTCTCAGCTGTTCGCTGCAGCCAATGTCCATCCTATGGCAAAACCCCGGGGCCAAAACAGAGCGGGGACATGGGGAGAAGCCACAGCCCCAAAGGGAGACATGTCCCAGCTTTGGTGAGCACAAGAGTTAGACCCCCCCCAAGTGTCTCCGTGGCTCAGAGCCCACCGCCACAGTGTCCATACGTAAAAGCAGTAAAGTTTGAGGAGGAACCTCATGGAAAAACCCCACCTGGGGTCAAACCCCTACATCTGCTCAGAAAGCCACTGCCTGCAGCTCCCTTCTTGCTCCAGAGCTCTTCTCCAGGTCAGTACCATGATCACCATTAAACCTTACATGTGTGTGTCCACACGGCTGTCTACCCTCACCCTCGCTCTTCCAGAGGTGCTTTCCCAGTTGTTCTCTCTAACCTAAAGCCACAAAGTCAGTCCAGAAGATGTTTTGCACTGCAAATGGTTGTGTGAAGGCATTTCAGTGCCTGTGGAAGTTATAGCGGAGGGAAAGGCTTCCCTGGCAAGACAATGGAATGGGTACAGAGATCTGGGGGAGACTGTAGGGCCAGAGCCATTCCATGGAGAAAGGCATGTGTGCTGCTGAGGGATGGGAAAGCAGGGAGGAGGAGGAGGCAAACCCAGCCCGGGTGAGGGAAGGATGCAGACAAAGTCTTGGGATCAGCTGGCTGAGACGTGTCCACGGGGAATTACAGGCAGGTCTGAGCCTGTCGGATTACTGGAGCCAGGAAGGGGGGAGTGGGTTGAGGCAGGTCTGGCAGCCAGAGGGATGGAGGAGCTGGAGGGAAAGAGAGGAGCAGAGCAAAGAGGGGAGGGAGGCACATGGGAAAGGGAGGAGCAGAGGGGAGCAGCCAGCCCTGCTGGTGTGGGGCTGATGGGGGCAGGAAGACAGACTGGGGGTGCCATGGGGTGGATGGAGTGGGAACAGGCTTAGTCCATGACACATCAACCCCAGCACCCACCTGGCCAAAGTGTGGGGTTCAACCAGCCAGGGCAGGAGCATCACATGCTAAAACCAATTAAGTGCTCAAGGGGGTCACAGACCAACTGCTGGGCTCTCTCTTGTCTGAGGTCAGAGGAGAGCGTCCTCATTTGTTGCCTCTTAATTACATTTGATCCTGCCTTAATTCCTCCTAAAACCTTCCCTGAGAGCTTTCAGGTGGCTGCTGGGGAGAAGTTTCCACAGGCTGGGGTGACAGGGCATCCAGGCAGAGGTGGCAGCCCTGGGCTGAGCGGTGGCTCCGGGAGGGATGTGAGGGGCTGTTGGCACTGCGTGGTGATGGAGGAAGCGCCATGTGCACCACCATCCTGATCCTCGGTCCGCTGGTCATGCTGCTGCGGCGCCGCTTCTGCAACAAAGTCGAACCGTATGTCCTCTCCCGTCCCCTTCTGTCCCCTCGGGGCCCTGGGGGTGGGGACGGGAGGGTGAGGGGTGGCTTTGTGGTGGAGGATCTCACTACTCAGCCTAAGAGATATTCTTGGAGATATTTGGGTTCCTTCTGGTTTCAGTTGTCTGTGTGATGCCAGGAGACATTCCCTCGAGGGGGCAGAGGGGAGCCTTCTCTGATGGGCTGTCATCTCCTCTCCAATGCACCAGCAAGGAGGAAAGGAATATTGGTCCTACTGCCTTTCTGGTGCCAAAGGGCAGACCTGAACTCCTAGGATGCTTTTACATGCAATGATCAAGGTGTTTCCCAGATGGAGCAGTCCAGCACCTGCCAACCCATCCAGGCAAGCAGCCTGGCTGCCTGTCTGTCTTCATGCCTCACCCTGGGAGGAGGTTGAGCTGTGGGGACATCACCAGGCTGCCAGTGACACTCAGCAGCACCCAAGTGGTGTAAAACAGCCCCAGGGAGGTCCTGCTCCATCCTTGGGGTGCCAGGAGGTTAGAAGAGTGTCTGGGTTGGTAGAATGCTTGGGAGCATGAGCTAAATGTTGGCTCTCAGGAGAGTCAGCAGCCACCACCCTGCAGCCGTGGCCCTGTTACGCGGTGCTCTGTGCTCACACACACACTCACACTCATCCTGGCTCCGAGGCAATGGCAGGGAGCAGATGGGAAGGGACTTGCTGCAGTCCCACGCCGAGGCAATGACATAGCTGAGACAGGAGGGCAGGGTCACCTCCTGCTCGGTGCATCCCCGCTGCGCCACGGGCACGGTGCCGGAGGCTGCGGCTTCCACTACCTGCAGCTCCCCGTGTCTTTTGGGAAGGAGTTTTGTTCCCCTTCAGCCCTCGCTTGGCTTCAGCTCGGTGGCAGCGGGGCCAAGCATCGCCCTCGTTTGCTGCTCCAACACCAGGCTCAGCCCCAGGAGGTTTCCGCTGGAGACACACAAATCTATTTACCACTGGAAACTGGAGACATCTGAAAGTGTGGAGGTCAAATTGGCACTTAATGGACCAACTAAGTCAGGGGAGGGAGAAACAAGACTCAAAGCAGGGAAGGCATCTTCTGTCCTGTGTGCCCCGACCCTCCTTGTGTTACCTGCAGCACAGCACCAGCTGAATTCAACACTCAAGTGCCTGAGCAAACATGCTGCAGAGGTGGGGGCTGTCTCTGGGCAGGGGGCATGAGGATGGCTGGCCAGGCTGGCAGCCTGCAGGTCCATCCCTTTGGAAGCTGCAGGATGAAAGGGCAGCGCTGCCCACACATAGGGCTGGCGCACGGCTGGGGTGACAGGTCACCTGGAGCGACGGCACCGATGGCACAGTGTGCGCACAGGGCAGTGCCCTGGGAAGGCAGATGCAGCTGCAGCACAAGCCCTGCCCACGGGAGCAGTGTGTGGGGTCAGCTTGGAAGGAGCAAGCAGTGAAAAAGCACAAATCCATGCAGGAGGAGATAGGAAGGAGCCTGGAGCTGAAAAAGCTGGGGTTGGAGGGACATTGACCCTGCCCTTGCCACCTCTAAGCCTCACTGCAGCCTTCAAACAGGCACCTGGTCTGGATGCAGACACCAGCCCACAGAGAAGCCACATGCCTCTGGACTAGTTCTTTTGGTGATTAATTGCTCTCACCATTAAGGACCAGTGCCTATTAACAGATTTTCTACTTGCTCTATTTTGGAGATTCATCAACTTGCCTTTCTCCGGGCAGGCATAAATCAGAGCCGTTCCACTGACAGCTTTGTACCAGAAGAGATTCTGTCTCCAGCCTTTCGCATCTTAGAAAAGAGAAGTAGAAAAACCAAGAGGAAAAAAAGTGCTGCTGGCCAGGAACTGGGGAGAAGTGGTACAGGAGACCAAAGCAGAGTGGCCTGAGGCTTCAGATGTGCCTGGTAGAAGGCAGGCAGCATCCTCAAGACCAGGAACAGACCTGAGGCACCTGAGAGCCCCAATACAGTTTTGATCCAACTGGATTTTGGTGAATTAAAGGACCAGGCTCGGTCTGGTCAGGCACCAGGACCCCACACAGTAATGAAGACCAGGATTTTCCGTATGTTCACTGCCACGGATGACCACTGGATTAAAGACATCCCTGGAAAACAGCACACATGAAGAAGTCAGGAGCCTGCATGTTCCACTGGATAAACCTGGCTCGGTGCAGGATCAACCTTCTGGCTCTGACGTCCCCGTGTGCGAAGCAGGGCGTGTGTCCTGGGCAAAGGACACAAACGAACAACACAGGCAAGATCAGATTATGTGAAATCCTCTGCTCACTTGGCCTCCTTCACGTCCCTGTCTTCTATTTATATACCTTGAGGCTTCCAGGGGTGGCTCAGGTTGTCCTTGGCCCACGCTCACAGGGTAGGGGAGCTCAGCCAGGGGTCTGAGGGGTTAAGGTTGGCCCCTGGAGCTGGCTGTCATCATCTGGAACAGAGAGGTATAAAGGGTTTGATCCTAACATCCCAGCTGTGGGGTCTGCTGTTTGCCCCGTGCTGGAGTTGAAAAGCAAACTGGAACACTACCCTGGACTAACCTCCCATCAAGGGACAGGAAGGTCAAGAGGGACTCCTTGGGCTTTGGCGCTTGGGTTTCCTCAACAAGCAGTGAATTATTCTTTTTTTTATGAGATATTTAATGCGAAGGTCCTGGCTGGGGGCCAGGGATGGTTCTGGATGTCTGTTCTGTTTGCCTTTCTCATGTTCTTCGCTTTCTGTCCCTTCCTGGCTGGAGCTGCTCATGGCCTGTTTCTGGCTTTGGGGAGGTAGCGATGCTGCTGGTGTGGAACTTGGGCTTTGGTGCTGATCCAGTGCTGGGGGATGCAGGGCACTGAGCACCCAAGGGAGCACAAGAGCACTCAAAGGAGCACAGGAGCACCCCCAGGAGCCTGCTGGGACCAGTCACATCTATGAGGGGAGATGTGCTCCGTGGAAAGCTCCTGGAGAGGGATCAGGCTCGGTGAGGCTGTGCTGGACTATGGCAAAGCAAAGGAGGTGCTTTGGGGAAGGGAAATGTGTGTTTGCCTTACTGCTGTTTTCTCAGCTCCCTCACAACAGGCTGGACACGAATTCCCCAGGCTCCAGAGGGGTTATTTTCCTAGGACTGGAAGCCAGAGCGGTGGAGAGAGGGAGCGTTTAGTGCCTGTGGAGATCTCTCCCCCCACGAGAACACCTTTGCCACCCCGCCACACGCTGCAAGGCAAGAACAGACCCTCTGCACCTCAGGCTGGTGAAAACAGAGCCGGTAGTTTGGCATCATTTAGATTAACCCTCCAGTTTATTTCCCTCTGGGAAGCAGGACGTGACCTCCTCGTTTCCACGCCAGCCGTGGCACACGGCTCTGCATCTCCGGGCTGGAGCAATCAGCGCGCAGCAGGCGTGCACAGACAAGTGTCAGCTGAATTTCTGCACGACTTTAAATACATCAGCAAGGCCACCAAACACAGCTCCAAAGTGCTGCTGCAGGAACAGCCAAACCGATAAATAACCCCCCAAACCCACCAGCAAGAGAGCACCCCTCCCCTTTCTGTGGGAGATAGGGCTCAGCATCACTTTTACCCCTCATATCTGCACAGCAACCAGGCAGATCCACTCTCTCTCTCTCTCTCTCTCTTGCTTGCTGTGTTCAATCCAGTACCAGAAGGGTCAATTCTGTGCCACTTCTGCGGAGTCATTTTCCTGTCGGTTATATAAATGTCTGGGCATGCACAAAAGGCAGTGCTGATACAGTGGCTCTGACACCAACTCTCTCCAACACCTGCTTTTCAGCTGGAGAGAGAGCTGAGCACAAGAACATCTCGAGAGCTGTCACACAGAAGGCTGCTGTCTTTCAAGCTGAATGGAGGTCTAAATAGCTCTCACTTCTCCTTTAGAATCTCATTTCTAAATGCAATTAATACTGGCACATGCATAATGAGAGACTGACGAGTGAATACAGACTCCAGCAATAAAGCAGCCAGCCCCAAGTGCTATGTAAATATTACAAATCCTCACTAGGAGCTGACCCGGGGAAGACAGCTTTCTGATGATTAAACCCAAGTGACAATATGACTGGATTCCTACATCTGTCACAATACTACCTGCTGATACATAATGAGCTACGCTAAAAGAACTCGTTCTTGCTGCTCTTCAGTGCAGATAAAATGTCTATTTGTAGAATGTAATTAATCTCTTCTTCAAAATCAGGAACCTTAGTGTCCCTGGTAACAACATGCCAGTGACTCAGAGAGCATCTCTGGCTTTTTCCTCTGATTTTGGAGCAAGTTATTGAAAGTGACCCGAAATTCTAGCACTGCAAAGGAGCTGTGCTTCACAAGTGGAAAAGCCAGCTGTGTATCTGGAGGTGGGGATGGGTTTTACCCACCTCTCTGGTCTCTGCAGTGCTCTTTTAGCAGCTTAAGGAGGTCCCTGGACTTGTTTCAGCCACATTCCCTACGACGAGACAAGCTCTGTCCCAAGACCTGGTCCCCAGTTCATAGAGCACAAATTGCCTTTACCGTGGGGTGTAACCAGGCAGGACAAGGGCAAAACCACAGGATTAAGCTGCTCCCCCTTTTGCCTGGTTTTCCCAGCAGTAAGTCCTGTGTGATCCCTCTGTGTGTGTCCATCCACACGTGTGTCTGCTCCCCCAGATGGCTTTCGAGCCTGCTGGCTTATTTCAGCCAAGTTTGGAAGGGCATGGAGGTTCAAAGACATCCAGTCCCTACCAGGTAGCAAAGATGCAAAGCCATGAGCACCAGCGTGGCAGAGGGATGCAGAGAAGTGGTGTTGGCAGAGCCCCTGGCCCCTCTGAGGGTTGTGCTTGGGCATGCTCTGCTCTTCCAGCCACCCCACTCCAGGCTGGCTGAGATTCCTGCTGAAAAGGCAAAGCCACTCCAAAACACCCAGGGGCCATATCTGCTTTCTATGAATTTCAATGGGAAGCAACCACTGCTGGATGTTGCTCACTGACCCAGTTCCAAAGCCCTGGGGAAGGATGGGCTGTGATATAGGGACAGCTGCTTGGAGACAGTGATGGAGAACTTTCATGATTTATTTATTTCCCGGTTAAAAAAAAGAGAGAGAGAATTGTTGGATGAAATCAGCATGTTCAAGGCTGCACAAATTCCTTGTGGGACTTGAGCTGAGGTGCTTGGTGCCCCTGCAAGGGACGTTCAGCACACTGCTTTGCAGAGCTGGGGGGGGGTCACACGGAAAAGGAGGGCTTGCTGTTCCCAAGGTATCAACTGCCTTTTGAAAGAGGCTGCAAACAGCACCACTGCCCACAGCTCATCCCATCTCCTCTGTCCCCAGGCACTCCGAGGGAGAGGAAGAGACCAGGAGAGAGGCTGGCTCTGACCCAGGTGCCACGTGACACCGCTTCGGGGTAAAAGCCAGGTGGGATGCAGCAGTTATCTGGGATGATGCAGATTGGGGGAAACTGTGGAAAGGAGGTGCTGGCTCAGGGTAAAAAGCCTGGGGCTTCACCTTTAGGCATTTTAAAGATGTTTTTTTCTGGTTTCACCCAGGATTTATAGGTCTGCCTGCCCACTGGCGAGGCTGTGAAGTCTCAAGAAAAGTGTCTCACTCTAGGGAAAGGAAATTAGAGCCTGGAATGGCCAGACTGGAAGGGAAAACTCCATTTTCCCATTACTTTCAGTAGCAGCTCAGTTCCCAGGTGAGGGCACTTCCAGCTCTTGCTCTGTGGCTTCCCACCCACTGCCTGGATGCCAGGAGCATTTTGTAGGGACAGAAAAGGCAGCAGAGCTACTGGTAATCCAGCTGGGATAGCGTGCAGGTTGCCCAGAGAAGCTGTGGATGCCACGTCCCTGGAAGTGTTCAAGGCCAGGTTGGATGGGTTTTTGAGCAACGTGGTCTAGTGAAAGGTGGCCCTGCCCCTGGCAGGGGGTTTGAACAAAATGATCTTCAAGGTCTCTTTTAAGCCATGTGTCCATCTATGGCTCCCAGAAAAGGCAGGGCAACTCACACACCACTGCCTTTGCCCTGGGAGGGAATCGTTGGTGTTGAGGGGACACTGGACTGGGCTGGGGCTCTTGTGTGGGGTTTTGGGGGAAAACTGAGGCCAGGGCTCATTCCTAATCCCCCTCAGGGATGCTGAATGCCCAGGGAAGCTCAGGGACCCACCTTGCCCTGCCTTCCCTTTGGCAGATCCCCCCAGACTTCTAGCCTCATCTGTCCCAGCTCTGAGCATACAACTGATGGCGATTCCTTCTCCTCCTGCAGCTCCCCTGCACCGGCACCTGGCACACGCTGAAACCCTCTGCAAAACAGCCCACCACGCCAGCCTGAACACTGATGAACCCACATCACTGGGCTGCCCTCCCACAGCTCAGGGAGAGCTTAAACACTGGCACAGGAAGGAGATTTGCCCAGGCTGTGTCCAGCAGCCCCAGCCCCAGGCACGGGGCGATCGGGGGCCCTGCTCCGCAGCTTTCCCATCGCTATAAATACGTTAATAAAAGATCAGTTTGCAGACACAGCTTGCTGTAGATGACAGCATTAGAGGCACATCTGTTTCTCCCAAGCACCAGTTTCGTGCTGGGTTTATTTGGTCCATTTGTGGCAGGGAAAAGTTGCTTTCGGCATTCAGAGATGTCTCGTGTCTGGGAGAAGTGGGGGGTTGGGGGGTGAGTTATATTTTTGGCTCTATTTAGCCACAAAAATTTGGTATTAGAATAAAGAAAAAATATTCCTGTTTTCTGTTTGCTGCCAAACCGAGGCAGAAGATTTCTTGTGCAAGCCTTCATTTGAGGACTCAGTGTTCTCTTGGAAAAATAAATGCTCTGATGGGAAAACTCTATCGGCGTGTATTGACCACTCATTGGGAATGGTGGGCTCACAAATATCAGCTTCAGCTTGTGGAAAAAGCAGTCCCCAAAGCTTTTGCCAACAGATATTAGGCAGAAGGAGATGGGTCTTTGGTTTTTTGATAAATGAAGTAGTCACAACCTGAATCCTTTCTGTGGTCACAGTTGTGATGGCATCACCATGGCTGGCATGAATTTTCCCTGGGAATTACACCCTGTTTGCTCCTTCTGAGAGCCAACCACTGCTGACAGCACGGCAGGACACAGCAACAGGGCAAGGGGAGTGGCTGAGCAGCAATGGTGGGGAAGAAGCCTGGGATGTGGCTCCTAGCCAGGATGCTCTGGGCTGATGGCAGCACCCTCTTCCCATCCTGGAGCTGTAGGGTCACCTCCCTGCCATGGAGGTAAGGCCACAGATAAGGACAAGAGCTCCCAGCAGCTTGGTTCTCCATAGTGAGAACTTCACAAAAGTCTATGGAGTTTTCCTCATGGATTTTTTTCACCCTTAAGTTTTTTAATTAAGCCTTTTCAACTTCAACTCATTTTAAACAAAACTTTTTTCCTTCTTTTTGGTGAAAGAAGTATTATGATCAGGAAGAATAAAACTAGTTTTACCTTGAGCTGCCTTCAGATTAAAACCAAGATACAGAGTCAATAATGGCAGGAAGGGAGGTCGGGGGATGAATGCAATACTGTGCTGAAGGTAGCACAGAAGAGATTGGAAGCTGAAAAGACAAAAGCTTACCAGGATTGAGCCTCAAAAGCAGAACCAGCTCCTCAGATGATATAAATCACCTGGATTCCCCTGACATGCTGGTATTGCTGTAGCATGGCTTTTAGGTATTGATTTAAGGGAAAAAATAAAGGTCAAGGACTTAGCTGCAGAGGAGGCATCAGGGCTGCTCAGCTCTGGGTGGGCAGAGGTGAACAACAAGCAGGATCTGCAAGGTCAAAAATGGGATGGAGAGGAGCCACAAGAAAAAGGGGTGTATGCTGGAGCTATGACTGCCCCAAAGAGCAGAAGCCTCGCCTCGCTGAGGGGTAGCCCGCTGGAGCCCTGATCTGCAGGGACAGCCCAGGCACAGTCATCCTGGGCTCAGGGAAATCAAGACTTCAGTCTGGACCTTCTCTCAACAGCTCCGACCTTTCTCCCCATCTGGACTAGCACACAGAAACCCCCAGAAAGGACAACACGGGGCCAGGTGGAAATGGTGCCTGCAAATGTCACGGTGCTGCTGGGAAAAGGGTCACTGCGCTGCAAACCTGGGCGTGCAAACATCGCCGGCTAAACCGACTGCAGCACAGGGGTATTGTAGATTTGGGGGATAAAGGTCTCCTGAGCCATGGAAAGGCCAGCTCTCTGCCTGGGGACCTCCAAGAGGGTGGATTTCGTGAGAAATGTTCTGTATTTACTCAGGCAGCAGCTGAGCTCAGAGCGGGTGAGTCTGCCTGTTGCCAGTGACTGCGCGAGGGTTTGCTGGCCACGACGAGGTGTTTGCTGTCTGCGTGGAGATTTGGGACGGTCCCGGGAGGCCCTGGGTGGGTGGGAGTGGGAATTCAATGAACCTCTTTCAGTGTGTTCTCTCTGCTGGCCAAACCCACCCTCCCTTTCACAAGAAGCACAGAAGGGGTTGTGGCAGCTCCCGTGGGTCAGGAAGGGTGTCACCAGCTGTTCTCTGAAGGACGCTGAAGGTCTCCTCAGGGTCAGGAGGCTGATGGACACTCACACCATCGTGGTCACACTGTCATTATCCCACTGAGGAGATGCTAGAGGAGGAAGGAAGGATTGTGACATCTCTGCTCTTCTTCTTTCCATCTCTGTCCCCACTAAAGTACAGGGTGGGAAAAACAAAAGAGAAACGAAAGGCGAGTGGGGTGGAGGTGGAATGGGACCTGCAGTCCCACACAGCCTGGAGGAGGGGACAAAGCTGGGGTCCCTTGCTGGGCCCAGCTCCCCGGGGTTCATTTGACTGTTTTCCTCATTTCTCTATGAGAAGGGAAATGGACCACACAGCAGCAGAAAGTCCTGGAAATCTGTGAGGGAGACTGTTCCCAGCACCTTCTCTCTGCCCTCGCCCCTGTATGCAGTTGGCTATGGAGGATGTATGGCTCTGTATTGCTCCAGCTCAGTGAGATAATGCCTCGGAATTCAATTCCTTCACAATGAAATTGCTAATCACAGCCAGCCAGTGCACTTTCCCAGCTCTGGCCCTCCAGTCTCAGTTGCACACTCTGATGAACCAAGTGGACCAGGGCTGCGATTGCCTCATCTTGACTGGCCTGGCCACTCCATCCCCTTCCCGTCAGACCCTGCTGTCCCTCCTCTGCGCCCACTTCTTAGGCATCCTAAAGGCTGTGTGTGGCCTATAATTTTTCCACAAAACCACCACGAAAACTAGACTAGAAGGAAGGAGAGGAAATTGCTTCAAGTTTCTTAACTGTCTCATGTAACAAAAATGCTTCATAAGGCTGTTCAGGGAAAGAGAGGGTCAAATGTCCCTCATTAACACTGATTTACTGAGAAGGCTCGAAAGTGGAAGAGGGAGAGAGTCCAGCTGCCTGTCTCAGTGCACAAGGAGTCTGGTCTGGAATCCAGGCTGGGGGGTGAGGGCTGGACCCCCCAAGAGTAGATTGGGGTGGTGGGTTTACCAGCAGAAGGTACAGAGGGGTCCAAGCTGCCAGTACCCCAGATCAGACCTGCCCCTCACTAGCACAGCAGAGAGGTAGAGCAGAGCTCCCTCAGCTCTTGCAGCAGTTTGGAAATTTCGTGGCTTTCTGAAGAAAAGAGAAGAATTTGAGTCCATTCAACCCAATTAAAACTCCAGAGGAAGTGCAGAGAGGCAGGATGTAATTACCCGTGCTGGAATCCCAGTTCGGAACAGGAGGCACAGCTCTCCGGATCAAATTAATCCCTGGTGTAACTCTGCCGAAGTTACACCGGGGCTATAATTGGCCTGAAACATTTTAACTATCTCATTTAATGTTATTCATGCTCTGCTGGAGATGAGAATGTTTATCCTAAATGAGAGACTCTAATGCTCTGTAGCAATAATAGAGTGTTAGGCTTATGTGGTTTCTCATTTACAAGGATGCTGGGGAGGCCAGATTGTCACAGAAGATGCAGCAGATCTGGGTTCCCCAAATCTTTAACCATTTCCATGGCTCCTGTGGTGGTTGGTTGTCCTGCTGTCCTTCCTCCAGTGTGCTTAACCCTCCCCATGCCCCTTTTCCATCTCTTGAAGATGTTGGGGGCTTTTACTCCAGATCCAGCCAGAGGCAGGAGTAGGGGGAGGTGTAAAGTGGTACAAAAGGGAACGGGAAGCACTGAGGGAGGCCTTCCAAGATTAAAGCTTCTACAAATCAGCATAAGTGAGATTTCCCAGCAACAGACTTGCCTCCCCAGTAGATGCTAAAAGAGGAGATTTCCATCAGTGCAGGCTGGCTCCCTGAGTCATTCCAGGGAAACAGCCCCAGGTTCCTGAGGAAGGAGCAGGGTCAGTGCTGCAGCTAGCTCAGCAAGCACAAGGAGCACCACAGTCCCTGCTCCCAGCTGGACACCCCACAGACAGTGTTTCCAGCTGGGTTATCCACCAGGCTCAGAGCATGATCCCAGGATCATTTGAGCTCCCACGCCTGAGGCGATCTGAGCGCGTTCCCCGCAGTGAGAGGCAGCAAGGCACTCTCCTCCTCCAGGAGGAACATCCTCCCGGGAACCATGGCCAGTCCTGTTCCCCTTCCCATGGCAATGCCATTGGCCAGCCCAAGCCACTTGGAAAGCAGAGCCTGCAGGTTATTTTCCCCCCTGTCCTAGCTGTACTCTGGCTGGCGACACCCGGACAGGGATGTCACTGATCCCCAGACCTCCTCTGCATGCCCTGTGCCTCCCTGAGCCAGCCCTGGCTGTGGGTTCTGCATCTCCAGTACCAGGCATTTGGAGGATTGTGGTTATCTGCCTCTAAATCACACTTTCAATCCCCAGGATGCTTTTAAGCCAGACCCCTGGTCTTTTGCTCTGCTCTCCTGCCAGTAGAAACCGCAGGGGTGGCAGATTTGTTTGTTCCAAAGCAATTTTTAATGCCCTGTAGCTTAGTAGAGGCTCAAGCATTACAATTCATTCCGGCTCCTCTCTGCTCCTCAGAGGATATTAGATCCTTCTCTTGATACTTCCTCGCTCTTTGTAGATGTTACCCTAGTTTTAATTTTCAGGGCTTCCAGACTGTTTTTAACAATGCTGAGCTTTCAAGCTGCTTCCTTCAAACTTTCTCCAGCCATGCTTTCCCAGAGCATAAATAGCTTTGATTATTCCCAGATGTTTTTGGTTTGTTAACCCCAGAACAGCGTTGTATAATGGCTTGGAAAGAAGACTGGCAGCAGGCATCCGGGGTTCTCTTTCCTGATTCACCAAACCACTTCCCGACCAGAACATCTATGGGATTTAGCTTACAAAAGGAGCACCATTAGCAGCAGGTTATCTTGCTGTGGAGAACAGGACTGGAGGTGAGCGAAATCCTCTTGCTGATAAAGGCTACCCTCTGAAGGCATGGCTTGTTTTCTTCACTCAGTCCCTCCTTGTCTTCTGAGCTGAGATTTCCAGGCAGGATGACACCTTGAGCAACGAACCCACAAGGAAGCCTTTGAGCGGGCACCCCTGAGGCTGCCAGGCAGCACTTGATGGAAAAGACTTTGTTCACCTCCAGATCAGGTTGGAATCAAGCTGTGGCCATCCCTACCCACCAGCCACCAGGCCAACAGCAGCCCTGCTGGGGCCAAATTTGCCTTGGCCTGGAAGGGTGGGGAGTGAGGAGTCTTACACAACTGCCTGACCTCCTAACAAACCTCTGCAGCCTTCCTGACTCCGGCAACCCTGCCACTCCCATGTTTCAGCCATAGCATTGCTAAATACGGATAAAAAACATCCCCATTCCCACTAGAAGAGAGCCAGGGTGTATTCAATCTGGCAGGAGATGCTATTCTTTTCAACCCTCCATAAATCTTCCCAGGATCACCCCAAATTTCCCATATTTCTTGGTGCCTCCACCCACCCTGCTGGATCCCTCCACTTCCCTTTCTCAGCTCCACAAAGCCCAAGGTTACTGGGACGGATGTGAATACATCCCATAGCATCTGCCTCCTGTATGTGGAGGGCCACACCTAGGCAGGACAAGGGACAACAAAGAAAAGAGAAAACAAGATGGGAAGAGGAATTAAAAGCATCAAGAGATAACATTTTTTTTTAGCAGAGGGCAAAGCCAAGGGACAAATCAGCCTGGCATGTCCCCATGACAGTAGCGTGCTACCCAACCTTGCCAGTTTGTACCAGCTGCAGCTGGGAAAGCAGGTGAGATAATCCACCACCATCAGCCCTTGTACAGCCAAACTGACCTGCTGTAGGAAGGTCCTGTCCCAAGGAGAACATCAATCCCTCTGCCTGGGACACAGAGTATCCCAAACACCCAGCCCCACCACAGCTGGGCACAGTGTGGTGCTGAGCAGATGTGCCTCAGGCCAGCTCTGTGTGAGCTGCTCTTTCCAGGGCTGCACCCAGAGGTGCTCAGGAGAGCAGGGAGGAGGTGGAGGGAGGAGAATCAGCAAGACAAGCTGTGAGCGAAGAGTGTCAGTGCTTGGAAAGCGCAACCAATTTGCTTTTAGTACAGTTCATGCCTCTCCAGCAGTGCCTAGAATAACAAATTCCTTCCACTCTCCAAGGCTGAATGCTGGAGGAAGCTGCTGAGAAACTTAATTGATTAACTGGATGCGTGCACAGAAAAAAATTGCTCAGCATCAAGGAAATCACTGTCTTGACAGTTAATGCAGACACTGGTGGGAGATTAGAAAGACCAGCTGCAGCTTTTTATCACACAACCCTTTCTTTTAGTGTGGGAACAAGGCAAGGTCTGTTTTGATGGGGTGGCCCATTTTGCAGCAGCATCGAGGGGCTGGCGCATTAGGGGTGTGCCCACAGTGTTCACTGCCCACCCAGGGCTCACTGTGCAGGGATGGCCCCATCCTCAGTCCTGGCACCTTCAGCCAGTGGAGGCCAAGGAGACAAGTTTTGGGTTCCTGCACCTCTCATGCCCAGTCTCCAGCTCCAGAGGTTCTTATCAGCGCTGGCAGTCCCTGAGGAGCAAGAAGAGATGCCCTGAGAGCACCCTCAGCATCCAGGGTGCAGTGGACAGAGCTGAGGATATCAGAGCTGAGCTTCCAGATGCTTCACAGCATCCTCCCCCAAAAAGAGTTCCCAGATTTCCTAGTCCCTGCAGACTCTCTCTCCCATTCCCAGTCCTGCCTAGGCTTTCTGCTTTGCTCTCAGCATCTCCAGCTCGGCACTGCCTGCCACAAGGTCACCACACAGGATTGTTTTCCCCATTTGGCAAAAGAAAACAGGAAGCCAAGTGCCTGCAGGGGCTGTGAACTTGCCTGTCATGTTCTCTGACAGTAACAAAACCTTTTGCCGCTTGTGTTTTTCCCAAACTGTCACCGCTCGTCACACCCCTTGTTTAAACCTCCGATCCTGAAAGCTTTGCTGAGCCCTCTGCAAAACAAATGGAAAGAGAGTGGTCTGTTCTCCACCGGGAGCAGTCACCACCTCAAAAGCAGTGAGACTGACGGTGTCAGAGCTCCCCAGAGCAGGCACAGGCAGAGCCAAGTGTGCATGTCTGCGCTCCGTGGCTGCCAGAGGTGGGAGGAAGCAGCCTGCCAACCCCCAGCTTCCGCCTCTCCCTCAAACTGCTCACCTCCTGCATCTGGCTCAGGGAAGGATGAAAGGGAAATGAAAGGGCTCGGCCCTCCTGTTTGCTCTCTGCAGGCCAGAATTGCTCTCCTGTCCCCCATTTCCCCTATTGCTGCAATTTGCTATTTGACCTGAGCAGCCCAGAGGAATTTTAGTCACGGTGCATTCCTAGCACAGCATCGGTTTTCCAGAGCAAAACGGAAACAGCTGCCAAGAAACAAACCTTCCCCTGATGCCTGGCACTTCTCATAGGTGGAACAAAACTTCTTGAAACCCCAGGGGAAAAACCACCAGAGCTCAGCTGCAGCAAACCCCATCCCACTCCAGCCTGTTCCCTCCAGGGATTTTGCAGCATGAGGGGCTCAGACAGAGACTAATGAACATCATGATTGCATCCATACGGCACCTCTTTGAGAGCTTTGAGTGAAAGAGGAGGTAAAGAGAGATCTGATCTTCAGCTGAAGGCAGTGCTGTGGGGAAGAGTGGACTCTGGCTGAACTCCCCAGCATCCAAGCCCAACTGTCCCCAGTGTCCTCCTACCTGCCCAGGCATGTTGTGCCTATCGTGACCGGGCAGGGTAGAGGCACGCAGATGGTGCTGACATGGAACACGTTAAGTTCACACATGGCTTGCTGTGAAAGAGCTTTCGAGGCTTGTCAGGGCTAAGTGAGGCTTGTTTCCAAGTGCTGTGAGGAAGCCTGGTGCAGACTGGTGAGGAGGGATGTACACAGGGCTGAGCTGGCTCTCAGATTTCAGGTGGTGTCTGTGTCCATGAGATTGCTGACAGATGTATGTAACCCCCTTCCTCATGAAGGTTAATATCTCCCAAAGGCATTAACCAATGTGGGACAGAGCCTGCAATAGTCTCCCTGCCACACTCATCAGTTTCTTCACAGATTGCTGTGGTTTGGTAGGATTTACAGTGCAAGCTGCTTGGGAACAGGGAGATGGTCAAACAGCCAGAAGGGAATTGGCTAAAGAGCTTCTGGAGGTCTGGGGGCAGCTGAGACACGCAAACAGCATCAGAGCACGTGGCTTCTTGGCCTTTCCTGCTGAAGGAACAACACTTGCTCTGTGTTTGTTCACATCTTGAATGTGATAGATAGAATAAGGTCAGAAATATTGGTAACCCAGTTTCTTGGAGGGCTTATGCCAGCTGACACATGGTTCTTGCTGATAATCGGGTTCCAGCCTCAGTCATGGTGCAGAAGGCAACCTTCAGGCACTCTCAAGGCAAGATGCTTGTTCTTGTTCACCCTGACTGAGACTGAGGTTTATCCTGAAAGCATCCACTGCAGTTCGTGCTCAGCAGTCTCAGTCTGAGTGCAATGGGCCTGATGGAGGTTCAGCTTCACCTTCCCAGGGATCATTTCAGCAGGATGTGCAGGAACAGGCTCAGTGAGCAGCAGTACCAGCCATAACTCACACCATCTCAGTGGTTTGCTCAAATCAGGGCACTGTTCCTCCAAGCGTGAGGATTTTCAGGCATGGAGCATGGAGAGTTCACAGCTAGGACAGATGCAGCACTGATCTGCTAAAGCCTAAGGCAGCAACACCAGGTTAACCCCAGTGAAGATGCACTTAGGTTTTCTGTGAAGGTAACCTGAAGTTCACATTGCCACACGCATCACCTCCTCACTCCCTGTGAGTCCCGGGGGATTGCCGGAATGCTGCAGAGTGGCTGGAGCTTCTCACTGCAGGCAAGTCATGACAGCACTTTAGCTTGTAAGCTGGAGATGACAGAAAAGCCTGATCCTTGAAAAATCAAGGGTTCTTTTGTGATCCAGCCTTTCAGGCCAGGTTTACACAGCAAGATGGTCCCGGCATGCCTAGACTGCAGCTTCTCTGTTTCTTGGCTGGCCTAAGCTAGCTATAACCACACAAGCAAAGTCCATTGTCACAAACACCATCTGCTGAAGAGGAGGGAGGTTTCACACTGTGTCAGTCTCTTTTATCTCAGTGTAGGTTCTGCACAGGAGTTGGCTGAAGTTAGAGAAGCAAAGGAGACCCCAGCAACAGCTTTTCCTGGCGCTGTCTGTGGGCAGTTATTGACTCCAGAGAGGCAGGACAGCACACAGGCAGCTGGTCCTTCACATCACTCTTTAGGCTTTGGTTGAAAATAGCATCAGAGTTTCCTCCCTCCCCCCCCCCCCCCAAACTACATAAAGCCCCAAGCACCAGAAGCATCCCTGCTCTAAGGGCTAAGCCAGCCCAGCTGAGCTCAGTCTTTCTGCTTTGGATCAGACCACTCGAGAAACAGAAGCAGCAAGAGCCAGGCTGGGTCTGGCTGTTTGAGGAACCACCATATACATCTTACCCCCATGTGTGCACAGAGGAACAGCCACACACACGTCAGCAGCAGCAAGGTCAGCTGCTTAAGAAACCCAACAGGTATTTGAGCTTCTCTGGAAACAGCATCTTCAGATCACAGCTTAGCACCACTGTCAGACTGAACAGCTGAGGCCGGAGCGTAATTCTGGAGAGTGTAGAGCAAATACAGCAGATCAGAGCACATTTCTAAAGCAATACAGGCTGCACAGACTGGCCAAAGCAACTCACAACACAGAGCAGCCACCCAGCTCTGGGTGCTGAGGTGATATAGTACCCCACAACTCAGTGTGGGGCTGAGCAGGATTGGGCCAGGAGGAGACTGGGGCAGGAGCACAAGCCCCTTCACTGGCTGGGCAAGAGCAGAGCAGGTAGGAGTGGGCAGAAAGTAGCACTGATGGGGACTAGCTGAGACCTCTGGCAGGTTGGTGGGGATTACAATCCTTTGTTCCCCAGGCACCTGTTTCTCATGTCTTCCTTGTGGATGAGCCCTCGTTTTCCCAGCCCAAAGCCTCCCCTCATGATGAGCGAGATGCCCCCCTTCCCCTGAGACCCCACACTGATGCTGGTCCTGTTCCAGGACTGATGCTATAGGGTTTGGGGCCCAGAGCATCAGGTCTGGATGGAGACTGGAGAGCAGCCACCAATCTCCAGCAGCCTGCAATGCCCAGGGTTTCAGATCAATTCCCTCTCAGCTTGAAGCCAAACCAGGATACAGCTCCAGCTCTTCAACAGCAAAAAGCTGAATTAGTTGAAGTAATGCTGCCAGCTGTGTATTTAAACAGGAATTACATAGGATTTCTGCTGTGGTAATGCAGCAGGTGCTGGCAGTGCTACTGAGACAGATGAGGAAGGAAGGGCAGTGGACTGGGAACTGGGAGAGGTGCTCAGGGAAAAGAGGGGCTCCTGATTCCTGCCCTGCTCACATGTAGGAAAGGTACTCCAGCAGTCAGCCAGCCTGCAGCATCTTGCTCCTTTGAGCTCCCTGGCTCCTGCCAAGCTTTGACCATCACGAGTCTTGGGTCTGGGAAAGAAAAACATCACTGGGAGCAAACACAGCCACCAGCTCCTGGCATAGGTGCCCTGACCATGAACTGGAATCCTACAGCACGAGGCACTGGCCAAACACAGACACCAAAGGTGGTGCCTGTGCCAAACTGTATCCTCTTGGGAGAAGACGTTTGGGAAGTGATTATGAATTTGGAGCTTCCCAAAGCATGCTAGCAGCTAGATCCTCTGGATGTATAAAACCCTGCCAAAAAATAAGATCTGTTTCTGCATAGATGAAACAGCAAACTTGTTTGTCTTTCCTCCTTCCCCTCCCAACCACATTGTTTTAAACATTTACAGAGACCTTTATACTGTTTAAACAACGATTGGGGAGAAGGGGGTGGGGGTGGTGGTGGGGGGGGTTGTTTCCAGTTTTTTTTTGCCAGCTGCTCCAAGTCAGAGGCACTTCACATGCAACTTGTGGCAAACCAGGTGCTGTGGTTTGTGACAGAACCACCCACGCTTTCCTGGTTCCCCCTGCCTCACCCTGCCTGTCCCACAGCTGCTCCAGCAGAGGAGACCCCCGTGGGCCCCCCTAAACCTCGGCCATGCCCCTGATGAGAAATGCTGCTGGGGAAGGGGGTTACCCTGAGACCTGCTGTCTCAGGGAGCAGTTCCCTCCCCTCTGCAGCGTGTGGGCAAGTGCAGCCCCGGGTTTGCCACGTAAAGGGGGGCATGTCCAGCTCCCACCACACAGCCCCCCCCCCCAGCCCAAGCCCCCAGCAGCACTCCCCAAGTCACAGAGCGTGCCAGGCAACCGTGGTGGGGGTTTTCTCCCCGCTGACATTGGGAGGACGGGTGGAGGAGGATGCCAGAGCAGCCGAGCTCTCCCATCCCTGAGCGCAAGTGCTACAGAGGATTAGCCAGCTCCCGTGGTGCGTGTTCTCCCGCCCACCTCCCTCAGCAGCAAGGAGATGACAGCTGAGGGAAGAAAGGAGAGCACTGGAGACGTGCAGGGGAGAGATGGCTGAAGGCAGACCGACCTTTCTGCAACAGCAGCGCAGCAGGGCGTGTGTTGGGAGTCCGATCAGAAGGAGAGGCACGTGGGTCTCTCCCCTGTAGGCAGGTCTCCAGGAATCTGGGGCTTGTCTTGGGCTGACGGAGTTTTGTTTGCAACCTGTGGGGAAAGGGAGCGAGGAGGGCTGTCAAGGGAAGCTGGAGGCTTTCTGCAGGATGTTTGGACTGAGTGAAAAGACAGAGGAGCGAGTACGAGCCATGCTGTGGAAGCAGGATGTGGGATAGAGAAAATGTTTATACAGTGAGACTCGGGCTAATCCATGGGAGGCTTTAGAGACCATAAAAGCCATCTGCAAGTGGAGAGATCACATTCTGGAGGAAAACAGTGGTTTAAAACAACACTACCCTCACTTTTTGATCTGTTCTGAAGACATCACACCTGTGAGCCTGAAGAGAAGGGGAGGATAAGTAGAACCATAAGTTCTGCCTGCACAGTGAGGGTGGGAATTCTCCACTTATGGTCTTTGTGTAAAATAACTTGGGGTCACCAAACAAAACAGGCAGGAGCCACGCACAGAACCAATGAAAGAAAGGAAGCTGGTCCCTCTCCCCCCCACATGGCTGTTACAGGTTCAAAAAGGGAACTGGGCAAGTTCATGGAAAAGAAAGTTGCTGAAATCTCCATTCCAGAGAGAAAACCCATTAGCAGAGGCAGTGAAATGACCTCTGGCTCTCAAAATTCACAGCCCTTAAATGGTTGGTGACTGGGAGATGTACCATATGTAATCATGCTGTTCCTTCATTCCCTAGGCATTCATTTAGGACATTTCTTGGAAAAATGACATTAGTCTCCGTGGCCCTTGGTCTGATGCCCTGCAGCAGGGCTCCTTCAGCAGATGGCACTGGGAGACTGTCCTCAACAAACCTTTTTAGAGACAGCAGAAGGAATAACCAGTGGCCTTTGACCAGCTGCCCTCTGTCATTTTTGTGAGGCCTCAGTTTACCACTTCAGATTTGGCCAAATCAGGCACCTGGCCTACTTTCCCTGCACAAGGATGGGGAAAATGACCTCAAAGGTCCTGAAACAACATAACCTTCCATCATTTAAATATGTTCTTTCCCATTAAGGAATGAAAGCACCAGAGATGCTGTTCTCAAAAGCACCTCCAAACAATTATCTCCTTCCTCTGGAATAAATGATGGGAAGCAAGAGGTGAGGTGGAGATATGGCATTTGCAATGCTCCATTTTCCATCTGCAGCAGGAGGAAATGTTGATTTGCATTGTGCTTGACCTCAGTGCAGCTTATGCTAATTACTTGCAAGAATATGCTTGTTTGCTCCGTGCGTGCCCAGCATATTTCTTGTATCTGAGCCTGATAGATGAAATATTGCTTATAGGACAGCACAGGCTGGGTTGGCTGAAACAACAGCTGGGTGGCCGAGTCATCCAAGCAAACAGAAACATTGTTTGTGATAAAAGAGGACCTGAGAAGTTTCTCATTCATAATGCCTAGATATTTTTATACCAACTCACTCCCTTTCTGCTTACCATGCTGTAATCTCTCAGGCTGACACAGAAAATAGAGAGGATCCATCTCTTTGCCCAAAGCAAGGACAACTCTCCTTTCCTTGCTCATCTAACTTGGCCTCAAAGGAAATTTTCCTCCCGATTTCACTAGCTTTACAGTGTTAAGGTTCTTCTACTATCTCTGAGTGCATTTGTGCAGCTGTACACATCTTCCATCTCCAGGTATGCTCTGAGGATATATATATTTAATTAAACATCCTTGCCCATGAAGAAGCTGGACTCCTACTGTCACTATTCCACAGGATTTATCTGTGTACACGCTGCCTTTGGAACATGTTTTGGTGTGCTCTCTGTTCCCATCAGCTCCTTCAAGGAATGGAGCTGGGAACGCACCCTGGCTTGCTCTGACAAGAGGGGTCACTTTGCCCAGCTGGGACACAGACCTGAAGGGGTCAAGTCATGGATCAGCTTGTCTGCATTCCCAACGTGATCTCAAGGTCCACTCTGTGTTGCAGTTCAAAACAATACATCTTGAGACTGGTTTTGTTGCACTGTGGCCAAAACTCAGTTGAGGAAAGGGGGAAGAAGTGGGAGCAACAGCTGAGTGGCAGAAGCTTTTGCACTGTTGGGAGAAAGGGGAACCTTTTCTGTTCTCTGACTGCAGAATCCATATCTCAGCCCTGCCTGCAGATCCCACCATTGTCCCAGAAAAGCCATCCCTTCGTTGCACAGATATTCTGTAAGGATAAAGCTCTTGTTATTCAGTGCACAGACCTTCAGACAGGCCCCAGTTACAGCAGAGCATTCCTGAGCCTGCTAAATTTCTACATAAGCATGCAAGACATGCTGAGGAGGAATGGGTTTAGGTTTAAACGTGTATTTAACATTAAATGAAGGCTTAAGAGCTTTGCTGCTGGGAGCAGGGAAGGTTGTTTTGTTTGCAGCCTGCCATGTCCTGTGTGGGAAGATGTTGCTTGCCTGCTGCTGAGCTCCAAAGAGCCTGTCTGCCGTTTGGGACTGGTTTGAAGCAGCAGACACCAGGATCTGGGACCTCGTGGCAGGCTTTTTTTAACAGATCCTTTCTTTCAGAAGTCTGGCACCTGAAATACCAGCAGGAAATCTCCAGCCATACCCCAAGGGGCCGTTCTTTGTGCACCGCTGTGCACCCAGCGTTTCTAACAGAGACGAGCATCAATCCAGCTGCCCCCTGCCCCAGCCTCGCAGGGAGCTGGTGTCTGCCAGGTGCACCGAGTAATGGGGGAACTGGCTTTTTAGATGTCTGTTCTCTCAGTTATGTGTCAAAGATAACCACAGCAAAGCATCCCTGAAAGCACAGATGGGTGGAACCTGCACAGGCACAGGGGAAGATCAGGAGGAAATCAAATTGGTGTCAGTAAGCATGAAGAGTTCCTCCCTTGAGGGATTTAAGGCAACTAAGAAGGGAAATGGGTGGAAAACTGAAAGAAGATCTTGTCCTTCAATTGGAGCATGGGATCAAAGCCCATGAAGTTGGAGCAGTTCTGCCACGGATTTCCATTTGTCTTTCCATCCTTCCTTCCTGTGTCACATATTCTGCTCGTTCCCCCTGTTATCTGCTCTAGGGATAACCAAACATCTTAGGGCAATGGAAAGGGTAATACTTTGAAGGACAGATACTGAAGTGCCTCGAGAAATCAGAATGATGGGGCTTAATGTCTCATTTGTTATGCTGGAGGAAGCAATCCCCTCCTAATCCTCTGCGGGGAAGTTGAGAGCAGCCCCCAGAAGCTCACGTGTAGAAGATATCCGTGCCTTTTAACAGCTTTCCTTACTTGCTCAACCTTTCAAAGACTGCAACAAGAAAATGCCATAACTGATGGAGATTTGCCATGGTAAATCCACCCAAATCATGTCCAAATTGCCCTTGGGGGCAGCACTGCAGCCGCCGGGGGAAGGAGAATATGTTCAAACAGCACCACCCACACCAGACTAACTTCCTTCACATCTCCAGGAAGGTTCGCAGACCCTCAGAAGAACCACCATGTCCTGCTGGCCCCGGGGATGCTCTGCCTTGTCCTGCAGCTCCCGGTGGAGAAGGTTCCGTGCCGGAGATCTGTGGGACGTGGTCGCCCTCTAAAGGGAAAAGCTGAGAAAACGTGGTTCATCCCCACAGAAGGCGAAGAAGTCGCAGAGAATTAGAAAAGAGCTGGCAGGGGCAAGGAGGTGACCGCCTCTCTTCATCCACAGTCTTTGTTCTGACTCCGGGATATCCCTGGAAACATTATCGGTGCGCTACAACCGTGAATAATTACAGCTAATCAACTCCACACTTTGCTCATGCCCTTCTCCCAAGCTTTTAATTGTTGAGTCCATTCCTTACTTGGCACCTGGCAGAGCTTTATCCATTTCTAGGCACACACAGACTGAGCAGCTTTCACCTAAAAATCAGGCCGGTGGCAAATCCCTCAGCACATCGAAATCCACCTCTTCTCTCCCAGGATCTGAACTCTGCACAAGGGTGGGGATTATGTTTGTTTTATTTTTAAAAAACTTATGTCCCTCGGGGAGTTAAAGGGCTAGTTCCAGTTGTGATGGGTTATATTTGCTTATTTGGGAAGCTAAAAGCATCCAGGCAGATTGCCAGCCACATCTTCGCAGAGCAAAGGCTGCTGCAACAAGGGCTGTGTTAATTACTTTTGTTCTGTATCATCTTCTCCCTCCCTCCCAGGTCAAACACTGGTGCCACAGGCTCCCGTGGGGCAGGAAGGCACGGAATCTCTTGTGGTCCTCAAGCCAGAGCAGGGGAATCCCCAAAAGCTGCTCCCCCCAGGTCCTGCCCATCCTGCCAGGGCAGCCTGTGAGGTTTCTGCAGCTACCAGAGGGCACAGAGGGCTGGGGAACACCTCACAGCCAGCTGCTTATGTTGGAAGCAGCTTATTTTCAACAGCGGCTTGGTGTCTGTTTACAGCCTTCTTGCACCGCTTTAAAAAAAAACCCCCTGAGTTCTGCAACCTGTTGAATTTTTAGGAGAGACTTTAAGAAACAACACAGGGCTATTCTGGAGAGTAAAGGACTTGTGAGTTGGGTTAAATCTGTGCTCTGGAATAAAAAAAAAAATAAAAAAAAAGAAAAAATCAGGTTCTAAAATAGGAACAAGGCCAGGAGGATCCAGGGACTAAAAATAAACATGAAGTCACACTGTCTTTGCCTTGGTAACTTGACTGCCTTGCCTGGAGAAGGGCAGCCCGGAGGGGGCACGATGTGAGAGGGTGGGCAGGCCCTGGCACAGGGTGCCCAGAGAAGCTGTGGCTGCCCCATCCCTGGGAGTGTCCAAGGCCAGGTTGGACGGGGCTTGGAGCAACCTGGGCTGGTGGGAGGTGACCCTGCCCATGGCAAGGCGATGGATCCCTTCCAGTCCAGACCCCTCTGTGATTCTGTGATCTCTCCCTGCTGTCAGAGGGGATCCAGGAGGAGGAACAATCCCCCAGCTCCGGGGCATTCCAGGGGTGACACTGGGGTTGTCACCTGTACTCAGACTTTGCTGCTTCCAGACTCCAGTCTGGCTGCTTTCCATTCCTTTCCTCCGTAAGGGTGGATAAACCTCCCGGGGCAAGAAAGTGGATTATTAGCAGTTCTTATTTCCCCTGCCCTTGGTTCTGTTCACACTGTGTTATTTTTCACACAGGCTTCGCATAGAAGGTACCTAGGACTGTATATGGCTTAATCTGTAAGTTATAATTTCATTTATGGTTTCATATATAAGCTAAACAGAATCCTGTGGGTTTCTTGCCAGCGAAGGAAAATCACAGCACATCCTGGAATGGGAGCATCGCTTATTCAAGGCACGGCAGGCACATTCACTAACTAATCTCTGGCTAATCCCCACCTCCAGCTAATTATCCCCTTCCTCCACGAGCTTGTTCAGCCCTTTGCGGCGCTCATCACACACACCTCCTGAGTGAGCGAAGACTTAATAAGCAATTAATAAATGCAATTAATGAGCAGGATGGGTGCCCGTTAGCCCCGCGCCAGCGGAGAACTACAATTCCCATGGGGCTTAGCGGGGACCGGACTACACTTCCCATGATCCCCCGCGGGCCCGCCCCGCCCGCGCAGCGAGGGCACAGCATGGCGGCGGAGCGGCGAGCGGGAGGGCCCGGCCTCCATCCGCGGCCATCCGCCGCCGCGGCGGCCCCGAGGGGCGCGGGGGAGGCGGGACGGCGTGCGGGGGACCCCCGGGCACCGCCGGGGCCGCTCGTGGGGCTGCGGCGAGGCCTCGATGGGTGCGTGGGAGGCGCGGAATGGTGACACCCCCCCCCGCCCCGCTCAGCATGGTGGATGGATGGAGGGAGCGAGGCCGGGTCGCTGCGGGACCCTCAGCGCTGCCATCGGGGTGGCCCTGCGGGGTCCGGGGTGTGGCTGCCCTGGGAGCTGAGCCAGTGATGATAAAAGTTATCCCTGTCTGAAACCGGTGTTTCCTCTGTGGAAGTGTCACTCTGAGGCTCGGCGTTAAAGGCGCGAAGGTAAAGGAATGTTTGTTGTTCATTGAACTAACTTTGACCTGTTTCTCGCTTTCAGAGCATGGCCCGGTGTCAAGAAAGGGTGAGAACACTCACCAGGCTGGGGAGCTGATTTATCTACTGGATATGGACTGACAGTACCAGCTGCACATTGGTGAGAAACATCAGCATCTCTCTTAGTTGTTTTTATCCTTTTGCAGGACTGTGGAAGTAAAACTCATTTTTCTGTGTCAGGTGATGCCCTTCTTGTGTCCGTGGGGCTCCTGGGAGGGGATATAAAAGCCCAAGGCTTGATTAATGTAATTAAGCCAATCAAGGCCCTAGCTTTGTTGCAGCTGCCACTGAAAGGCAGCACGGAATGAGTGGGAGTTTCACTGGCGCTGGTGGCCCCTGCTTTGTCAGCGTGGTCAAAGATGAGCCAGAGTGGAAGGGATCAGAGGTAGGAGGGATTGGGTGACAGCTCATTATGGAGACACTTGACACAGCTCATCTCATAGCTGTGTCTGTCACAGGAATAGACGTAGTGAAAGAATAATTGCTCTGTTTGCCTCCCTGGAGGTGCTCTGGGACAGTTTCAGGCTTGCATCAGGTTGCTGGGGATGGGGAGGTGCAGCTCACGGGCCCCGGGGGATCATCCTAGAAAGGACACAACCTGAAGAATCCTCCTCCTGAGGGGATGTGTCTGTCTCAGGTCTGATGAATGCATTTCTAAAGATAAACCCATAGACAAATTACACCCTGAATGGATGGATGGATGGATTATTCCTTGTGTGCAAGGAGGCAGTTGGATTAAGATGTTTCTGGAGGAGGAGGAGGGTGGCAGCTTCAAACAGCTTAAAAGGGTCCAAACTACCAGTGTCTGAGAGCTGCTGGGTTTTTTTCCTAAGCAAGGATTTAAATAGCATCCACCTCCCAAAGTTTCTTGTCTGTGAGTGAGACAGCCCACTGGCAAACATGCTACTCTGTGCCTGAGGGACAGGTTTTTGCTGTGCTAAGTCTGTGAGACTTAAAATTGCCCGTCTCTGAATGGAGAATTTCTGCCTCTTAATTCTTTCTCTGTGACCCAGGGCTGATTTTTTTTTGGAAGAGGTGGAGAGGAAATGAGTGGAGGACAGACTATTTAAAGTGCTTTTGTTGACAGTTTTCATTGTAACCTGTATTTAGGAGGAAATGGCCCTGCAGAGTCCTGGGGCTGCTGTTGCCCAAAAACAGCTTTGGCAAGGACGCAGCTGCTAAGTTGGGCCTAAGCTGGTAAGAGAATTCTGGAATTCTTCAGTATTGTATGTTGCTGGTTTTAAATTCATTAATTACATGCCACATCTGTAGACAGCATGAGTCATGTGCTGATCAGAACACCTAATCTTTGAAGGCTCTGCCAGGAAAAATAGCACGGAGAACACTGGCATGGGCACGGTGACAGCTGGGTGTCTGTGCTGTGCGTGGTTCTGTGAACCCGAGGGGTTTGTGTAGCCAAGGGCAGGAGAGAAGCTGAGCCTGTGATGTGCTGTTATCCCTGTCTGACACAGCTGTGAGGAACAAATTCCACTGAGGCTCCTGTACTTCCCTTAGTGGGGGTCTCTTGCCCCTTGCAGAGACTCCGCAGACATGAGTGGCACCGGTGGGGCAAACACAGCTTGTGACCCCTGTCCTCCCACCGTGTGACACAAGTGCTGTCCCAGACCGAGCTCCCTGCAGCCCAGACATGGCTCCAGAGCCGAGCATGAGCTGCCGTTGTCATAGCACAGTTTAGAGCTGCAAAGAGCTTTTAAGTTCCTTTAAGCAAACAGTGACAGGTTGACGGGCAGATAAGAAATGCATTTTTTTATCTTTGCTTGATGTACAGTCATTGAGCACACAGGCTGTAACAGCACTTTGTCTCCAGGCAGCTGACAGCTGCATTCTGCTAAATGATTTTACGCTTTATTTAACAGAATTTCTTTGTTTGCAGAAGGGCAATAACAATTCCTGACCGGCAAAGCTGATGACAGGGAACGTCTTAAGAAATCAAGGTTGGTATGTGAAAGGGGAAGGAATGGTACCACAAACCAGCAGTCTCATTGGGTGCTCTGGCAGTACAGCTGTGTTCCAAGCAGGATCAGTCACTGGGAGAAGCACATGGGGCTTTTGGCTTCCAGGGAGCAAGGGGGGAAAAGGTGAAGAGGCAGCATGATAATAAATGGGAAAAGGAAAAGCTGCTCAAGTGTTTTGAGATTAGAGGGGCAGGAATTGTTTCAGAACAGGCTTCTTTAGGAAAACAGTTACAGCCTTGCTTTGTGGTGTCTTTCAGCTCTAGATGCAATGGAAGGAAGATTGTTCCGAACTGATGGTCAGATGGCCACGGGTAAGCCTTTGGAAACTCTGAAATGGCCACCTGCATAACCACAGGCTCCTCTTCACTGCTCAGGGGGTGCTGCAACCACACTATGGGTAAATTACCACTAAAACCAAAGAGGATTTGGGTGTTAGTGCTCTTGGCTTGAGTGGGAGCGGGTTTTTCTCTCCTGAGATGTGTAGTCAAGATTAAATAGTGCAAATCAGAAACTTCACAGCTGACAGTTCCTTACCCTGAAAGTATTTATTTTTTTTTTTCCACTAGGACCTGGCTGGAACAAAAAGTGGTTCCCTGGTTTCTTCTGTTTCAGAATAAAACAAATTATGGAAAATCTTGTGAGTTGAAGTTGGGTTTTTTTGGTTATTTTTGTTAAGGTTGGACTTGATGCACATAGAGGTGTTTTCTGACTTTGATTCCATGATTCTACTTGGACAGAAATTGTTTTGTGTAGGTAAAGATTTTTAGATTAAAACACTTTCAGAAATTCAAGCAGTTGTGAGCTTACACTTTGTAGCAAACCTGGTAACCAAAGACTTGAGTGTCTGCACATGCTGAAAGTTGAAGAAAAGCAATTCATGGGGAATGTGTGACAAAACTACTTGTGGCTGAGCCAGATCTGGTGGCAGAAATGGTTCTTGTGGGTCTGCTTGGGAGTTCAGAGATAAAGATGTAGAGCCATTAGGTTAATTGGCTGGCAAGTCCTTAAAATGGAGTTAATTCCAGCACCGGGCTCCACCCTTGATGGGAAAACTCCCTTTCTAGGAGGGGAGAGGAAGATGCACATTGTAGTTCTGATGTGCACAAACACCTTTCCCCATGAGCTGGATGACTGTGGGCAGGAAGCTGCCCTTTGACCCTGCTCTTTCTGCCTGCCCTGTGTCTCAAGGTGCTGCTGATGTCACCTGAGGCTGGGCCAGAGCTGGTTTGAGGAGGTTTTGGAGTGTCTGGGCCAGGTGATGTGAGGGTCAGGCTCATTCTTGTCACGAAAGACAGTTTTGCTGAGTGCTTGAGAATACAAAACAGGCCTAACAGGCTGCTGGGGTACCAGTGAGGGGTGGCTCTGGATGGGAACAAAGGTTAATTTGAGACGTGGGAACACAAGATGGGCCCCAAGCTAGAGATTACATCTGAAGCAGGCTTGGAGCATAACCTGCCGGAGGTGAACCGGCTGGGAGCAGCCTGCTGGGAGCTTGAGGGGGTTTGGAGGTTCTCTGGCCCCTGGCCAGGGTATCTCTTTGCCATCTCTGTACAGCAACCTCGTACAGCAAATAGCATTCCAAGTGGAAAAGGGCCGTGCTCAGAGCTTCCAGGCCTCTGTGATGTAACGCCACTCCCATCCCTACCTCTGGGGCTGTTCCCCAGTTGAAAGTTCACTCTGCTGCAGGGGGTAGGGAGGGGCCTCACCCCCACCCACTTCATGAAAACAACAGAAACGGGCATTAAAGAAAACAATCATTCAACATTTATGTAATTACACTGCTCTGTATCCACCCTCCAGCTGGAGGAGCCCCCCCAGTGGGGTCTCCCTGAGCAGGGGTGTAACTGAAGGGTTCAGGACCTTCACCTCCCTGGGGGTTTTGGGGAGGAAAGTAAAAGAGGGATGATCACTTGTGCCCCACCTGGCACAGGGCTGCCTCTCAAAGCACTCAGCACAACAGGGTCCCTGTGCAAGAAAAGCCCAACAAACCCAGTGCCCCATGTGTGTGGCTTCAGTCCAGTGTCATCTCCAGGCTGCTCAGGGGCCGGATGCATTCCTGGTGTCATGACCCTGCCATGACCCTACTGATGGCTTTTAAAACCCTTCCTTGTCTGAGAACACCAGACTAGAGAAGGGGACAGTGACAGGGCACACTGTCTGTCACAGGAGAGAGCAGCCACACCCCTGTCTGTGCCACTGATCATGGGACAAACGGATCCTTCTGGAATGCGGCACACACGGACACAGAGCTGGCTGGAGCTGGGGCTTTCTGCAGTCTGGGAGAGTTGTTCTCCAAACACGTCACCTTCCCTTTAGCTGGATGATCTGGTCTCCAGTCCAAGGATTCATCCTGCTTGTTGTCCCACCACGGTGACAAGCATTTGAGCTGGAGCATGATGGCAAGGTGAAGGGTGTTTTCCAGCACCCCCTTCCAGCATCACCATGCCCCTCCTGTGCTCCACAGGGGCCACTGCTGCCCCACAGCCACGTTCATGGGGCTGGCAGGTCACAGCCACATGCTGTGGTGCTTCTTGGTGCCCCAAAGGCCAGGTTCAATCACATTGAGCCTTGAAACATTTCAGGAGATCCCTGAGGAAATGCAACACTTCTCCACCAGCTTCAGCTTCCCCCTTACCCTTACAACCACTGCCAGCTGCGGTGGGCAGGTCTGCTCTGTGGGCTGGCTGGCCAGCCAGAGCCCTCGGGAGAGAGAAGGTGGCCCTCAGGAAAGAGGAGAATAGCCACAGGAGTCCTTGGACGTGCCCCTGTGGGCGACCTCCCCCCCTCACCGCTGGTAGAGGGTGATGATGCCGGCCCGATGCAGGCTCCTCCACAACGCTGCCTCCAGCATCATGTCGTGGTTGGCATAAAACACCAGTGGTTTCTTCTCCATCTCAAAGTAGTGGTCTGAGAACTGCTCGTAGTTGGCTGTGATGAAGCCATAGGCACTGACCTGTGGGGAGGGACAAAGGATGGGGTCAGGGCTCACTTTGAGCAGTCCATCCACCACCACGCCCCTCCTCCAGGGACAGGGGGCATGTAGGGACACACTGCTCCCCACCAGGAGCTTCACAGCCACCAAAGGTGTGGCACCTCTTTGTTTCCAGCAGGAAGGTGGTCCCGTGGCCTCTTACCTGGTCGCAGGTGTGGAGGGCGGTGAGGAGCATGAGGGCACCGGTGCTGGGCATGTAGAGGGAGCTGTACTGTGTGTTCAGGAGCTCTGACCGCAGGAACCTGGCAGTGGGCATGGCAGGGTTGGGGGGTCACAGGCTGGCACAGCCCTCAGACCCACCCCCACCCAGCCCCCACCGTGCACTCGGTGACGCCAGACGCCGGTAAGGCAAGGCTGGGGTGGGTTCTCTGATGGCTGCTACTAAGGTTGAGCTCATTTGCTGCAGGTTGGTAAAAGGCACCTCTCTGCTGTTCGGAATCGCCCCAAAGTAGATGCCTGCTTTCAGGAAAGGCAGGAAAAGACACTCCCATTGGGAGTGCCTCTGCTGCTGTTAGGCTGGGACAAAACAGTTTATGTTGGGGGAATGGGAACAAGGTGAGCACCGGCAGGTGTAGGACGGGTGCAAGCTGTGCTGCAGTGAGCAGGAATGGCAGGGGAGAGGTGCCACAGCCTTGTCTGCACACAGCAGGGCAGAGGTGGTTCCACTGTCTGGGGAGGACTGGGAATGCACTTTGATGCTGAGCAGCCACTGGTCTGTACTGGAGGAGAGGCAGGTGGTCTGAGCCCAGCCTGGAGCAGAGCCAGGCAGCAACCACCACCCTCATCATCCTCACCTTGTTTTCAGGTACTGCAAGAAATCAGGATGCAGCAGCTTGAACTTCTCTGCAGATGCCTCTGGTCCAAAATACTTCTGTGGCCTGCAGCAGGGCAAGGAGAAGGGCAAAGCTGTGTCACAGGAGTCCTGGAGCTACTTGAGGTTTGTCCCAGCAGGGATAGATGAGGTACAGACAGGGGTGAGGGCAGGTAGATCATGCCTGCATCACTGCGGGTGCCAGGGGGGACTTTGGGGGGGTTACTCACTCATCCCCCTTGTCTGAGCCCTCGGGCACTGGCCTGCCCTGGATGGCCGATCTCAGCATGATGTAGTCACGGATATCCGAGGGGATGAAGAGGTACTTCAGGTCCTGCAATGGGGGCACAGACGTGGCACATGGAGGGGCTTTACAGGGCACTGCCCATGCTGGTGAGCGAGGACTGAGGGCTCCCAAGATGGGGAGAAGGTTTGGGGCAGGGGGGCAAGCCCAGCCTCAAGGGACAGTTTGGGACCACTTCCCCAGCAAGCCCTCAGGGTCTCACCTTGGCCTGGGGGACCTGGGTGAAGCCATACTCCTCGTAGGCAATGAGGGAGTTCTTCATGGTGTTCACCGTGAAGCCGTAGAAGGAGACCTTGGTGCCCACATCCTCCTCAAAGCCTTTGATCACGGCACCGTTGAGCCTGTGGGGAAAAGCAGAGGACACATGTCCAGGGCTGGACCCTCCTCAGCACCCATGGCCCCATCCTGCCCAGGACCCACCCATACCTGAACACCAGGTCGTGTGCGTCGATGGCCTTGCCCTGCCGCGAGCCATTGAGGATGCCCCCGTTGCCCACCACGGCACAGCGGACGCAGCCCCCGGGGAAGGCGGCCCTGTCGAAGAGGTGCCTGTTGGCAGAGGCGTTGAGGAGCCGGAGGGTGCTGCCCACCACTGGAATGGAGCAGGATGGGACCAGTCAGTGGGGGAAAGGGGTGTGTGTCAGCCCACACACAGCGCGTTACAGTGGGCGACAGCACAGAGCACATCCGGGAGCAGGACGCAAGGAAACTCACACCATCCCCCATGCAGGAGAGGGGCTTAAAGGTGGGTATGGGGACACCAGGCTTCGTGTCACCCACGTTCCTAACCCTGCTCCCAACAGTGGCACCCAAGGCTGTGCAAGGCATGGGGATGCACCCACATTATCTCCAGCCCCTGCCCTGCTGCTGCCTATGCTGGCCATGTCCCCCTCCTCACAATTGTCTCTTTGCAACAGCAAACAGTTTGCTCCCCCTCCATTGTCTCCAGCACTTCCAAGCCCATGGATTGAAACTGGTGGCTGACAGGGAGAGCAAAGAGAGGGTTTGGGGTGGGAAGGGAAACAATCTCCATCCCCAACAATGGAACGGGTTGTCCAAGCTCCTCTGGCCCCAGTTAATAATCATGCACACACTGGAGCTTTTATTTGAGGGAAATGTCACAAGATGCAGCAAGCGGCATTTGCAAAGCCGTGCCCTCCACCCCGCGCCCCGGGAGGCGGAGTGGGAAGAGATCAAGGTCCCTGGCTCCTCTGCAGCCTTCTCTGCCTGTCTCATGCCACCAGTTCCTTCTGCTGGGTCCCCAGGCTGCCCCACATCCTCCCATCACCACGTTGGCTGCCACCCCCATCCCAGCTGGGTGTGTACCTGCAAGGGACAAGCCTTGCCAGCCGTAGGGGACGTGTCGTGTCTTCAGCTTGTTCCAGGTCTCCAGAGTGAAGTGCTGGTCCCACATCAGCACAGGGGTGTTGAAGCGGAAGATCTCCCCAAATCTGGGGTCTGCCTTTGCTCTGGCCATCACTGAGTGCAGGCAGGTGCTGGGCTGGGAGGGAAGAGGATCCCAGATCAGACTCCAGCCTGGGCCTGCATTCCCTGTGACACCTCCACCCCTCAGCAGGCACCCAGGAGAGGACAAAACGCAGGGATAGAAATGCTCCTTGTCCATCACCTATTCTGCTGGGTCACCCCAGCAGGGCACTGCCCTGTGCCTTGGTTTCCTGCTGCAAAACACCCTTTGGCACCCGATTCAGCATGGCTGGGAGGACCAGGGGTTAGAGGGTCACCCAAGAGCGTGAAAGATTCAGCAGCTTCAGGTGTGGGCACCCCACTGAAGGGTTCTGCTGTATGAGAACAGCCCCAGTGCTCAGGAACAGTCCCCACCAGAGCCTGGGTCCATCTTCATGAGTCTTCAACCCGAGCTGGTGGCCCGGGAGTCACAGGGTTGGAGGGAGTGGGGGGTGATGCTGGCTCCAATTGCCACATTGGGGAATGGCAGCAGGGAGGCCTGGGGAGACCCACATGTGTGCATGGACAAGGTTGTTCCTCTGCAAACTCCTTCCAGAGGCTGCTGCTCCTCCTCAGCTTCCCCACAGAGCCCTTCAACCAACAAAACCCAGCATGGAGGGGCACCATGGACATGACTGTGCTGTGCTAATGATTACCTGCTTTCTGCTGGGCTCAGGCTCCTCCAGCTCTGCAGAGGGCTTGAGGGAATTCCCACTGGAACAGGGAAAACATATGGCAGAGTTAAAACCCCATCACTTGGGCACTGGGGAACCCCACAGTGGGCACGGGGCTCCCAGCTCATGCCAGGATTGCTGGGCACCTTTCCCCCCCTTACCTCTCCGAGCTGCCTCCAAGGGCCCATCCGTGGTGTGGTGTCCCTGACTGGGCCAGGACCAGCGGCTCTGGCTGCAGCAGGCTGGGAGGAGACAGGGAGGGCTCAGCTGAGGAGGTGACACTGAGCACCCCAACACCCCCACACCTTCGAGAGCCACAGGGCAGGACCATGGCCCCTGTACTTGTCTCCCCTCCACTATTGTCTGTGCCCACCCACCCTTCTCTGTGTGTCTTTCTGCAAGTGGAGAACCACAGACGTGCAATATACGGGGTTTGTGCAGAAAGCAGCTGCTCTCTCCTGGTGGGACCCACCTCCAGGAGCCCCACATACCAAAAACCACACCCAGCCCAGCCTGCAGCCTTGGGGGAATCCTGCTGATACCACCCTGGCTCTTCACACCATCTCGCCATTCCCAAATTGAAGTTGCACAGGGCTGGGAAAAGCTGGACAGTCCAGTAGGACACATTTAGCAGTTACATTCGAGAAGCAATCAGCAGCTGGGGTCTGCAGGCTCTTGTGGTGTACGGGACCCCCTCTGCCATGGGGCAGCCAGGGCATGCCCTAATCCTTCATTTAGTGCTGGGGGACAAAGGCACGGGCAGCCCACTCTGAGCAATTTGGGGTGCCCTGAGCCCCAAGGGGCCAGGCAGAACTGACCCAGCCCCCTGAGGCAGAACTGGGGCTGGGGGCCGGCAGGGTTGCAGCCTGGCAAGCAGGAGGTAGGAGCCCACCGGAGGGGAACAGGCTCCCATTCATCCCTGTACAGAAAGGCCCTTCAGAGCCCCCCGGCGCTGCCGCCAGCCCAGCCAGCAGGTGCTCAGGCCAGAAGGGGGGTATTGTGGAGGAGACAAGGGCCCCTTGTTATGGGATCTCTGCCTGGGAGCCTGGGGACAGGTAGAGGCAGGTGGGGAGCGGAGCTCTGCCTCCCCCCCGGCCCCCGCTGGCGCAACACTGCCTGGCACAGCAGGCATTGGGTTTCCATCCCTGCCACGGCCCCTGTCAACATCAGCAGCGTCCACAGCCCTGCCTGGGAGCAGATCCAGGCCTGTTTGCCACCCTAACCCTTCTCCATGGCACTCTGGGGATACAGCATGACACAGGCAGTCAGCCCAGCAACCTGCCTGGGGTCTGGCAGTGGGAGATGGAGCATCTCCCTAGGCATGGACAGGGAGGCAATGCCCAGTGGGCTTTAGTCCAAGCTCCATCCTTGCAGCATCTCAGCACTGCCAGCTCCAGGCAGAGGGTACTGAAGGGGAAGGTGTCCCCCTGTGCCGGAGGCTGAGCCCTGCCAGCAGAGCACAGCAGCTTTTAAAATCAAGCCAGTGCATCTTGCCTCAGTGTCCCATGGAAAGGCAGGTTCCCAGCAGGAGCAGAGTCCTATAAAGCCTCCACCTCTCCAAACACAACACTACAGCTCAGGGGTCAGCACAGGGTGAGCCCCACCTCTCCTTGCAGGCAAGCAGCCCATCCTTGAGGCTCATCCTGGGATCCTTGAGCTGACAGAGAGGAGGGAGGGAAAATCCCCAGGAGGGTCCATCAAAGGAGATGCTGGAGCTGCAGCTGCCTGCAGGGCCTTTCTAGTGTTATCTCGGCAAGGATCCAACTAACTCCACCCTGACCAACCTTGCCTGTTCCTTTGGCTTGCAAAGCAGGGCACAGGGTCTGTGGATAGCAAGGTCAAAGCCATCAAAGGCTGTGCCAGACCTGGTGTTTACACTGGAGGCTGCTCTTTCAGCCCAAGTACCAAGAGCACACCCACCACAGCAAAGCCCATCCACACAAGTGTCTCACAGGAGCCACCAGGAGATCTTTGGATGCCAAGTCAGCTCAGCCAAGGCAAACTGCCCAAGGATCCAGGGAACTCACCCCAGCGACCTTCCCAGCCCTGCTTGCTGCCTCCATCTCACGATGCAGGCCATCCCCAGCCCACATGCCTCACCAGCAGGAGTTTATTAACACTACCACCACCCAGCTGACAGACCAGAGACTGAAGACACCTCCCTGCTCCAAACCCAGAGCTGGTTCCTGCAAAGCACTGAACTCCCTCCATGCAAAGCCCCTGGGTTGGCCACACAGTTGGCCAGTTTTCTGGCTGCAGAGGTGCAGCCCCCCCCCCAACAAATCCCAAAGCCTCACCCACCACTTCCAGGTTTCAGGTGCAGCCAAATAGCCTCTCCCAGCCCCACCACCTCCCTTATCCCTTCCTAACAGGCTCACGAGCCTCAGCTGCATATCTCTGCCCATCCAGTCCCTCCCCAGCCCTCCAAGCTTTCCCACTCTTTTTTCGTGGTACAGACCCTTCCGTGGCTCACCCAGTGCCTGCAGGACCAGGCAAAGCCCTGGGCCCTGGCAGAGGAAGGGTGCTGTACTAGTTTCTGAGGTTCCAAGGATGCTGTGGGAGCACTGAGGGGCTCAGCCCATCAGTACCCAGGTGGGCACAGTCATACTGGCAGGTTGGCTCCTGGTGACATCCCAGGGGAGCTGGGACCCACCTCCACCCATGGCCAGACCCAGTGGGTGGCACTTGCTCATCGTTTCTTGCAGGACTCATGCTGAACTGGTACACCAGTGCCAGCACCTCCCTGCACTCACATCCCAGCTGTGGGTGCCAGAGCCAGCTTCCCAGCACTGCCACTGCCCAAATCCTGCCAGGAAGGGCGTGGGGCAGATGGCCCCCCACCAGAAAGCAGATCAGTGGTGTGACAGGGAGCCAAGCGCTTTGACGTCATCCGCCAGGATGTGGTGAAGCACCTCGTGATGCTTGGTTGACTCAGAAGATGACAACCCTCCCCGGGACCAACCGATGCACAATGGGGCTCCGGGAAGGAGTGGCTTTGGCTGTTCTGGCACGGGTGGTGGCAGCAGAGCCAGCCAGGCCTGGGTGTGCTCCCTCACTGTTGGGACATTCACAAATGTGATGGTTTTGGTCCGTGGCCATCCTTAATTTCTGGAAGATAACACTGTGTATGAGTGCTGTGTGCACACACACTGGCCTTATCTTCACGAAACGCTCCCAGGGCTCCACATTTGAGGGAGCCAAAGCAGCAACAAGAACCTGCTCTTGGAGGCGTTTGCTCCATCCTGCTGTGAAGGGCTGAGCTCCAGGAAGCATCTTTCCCTGGTGCAGAGCCGGAGCAGTACGGAAAGGCTGGGCAGAGCCCAGTGCTCATCCTGTCAGCCCTAACAATAAAGCCACAAGCCCAGCGGGCAGTTCACCAGTAGGGTTTGGGAGAGATTGACAGGCAGGGATTGGGTCAGGATTGTGCTCAGCCAAACCCCTGAGGCTCCCTCCATCCCTGTGTGGCTGGCTCTGGGGCAAAAAGGACATTCCACCCATCTCCATAGGGCGTCACTGTTGCCACCATCTTTGTGCTGAGCTGGAGGGAGACTCAGCATTGCTGTGGGTGTCTGTTCCTGGGGTGATCTGGTGCTGACAGCAGCCACCATCCATCAGGGGATCAGCTTCCTCCCAGCCCCCTTCATGCCCCTGTATATCTGCTCACACAAACCTCCCCATTGCAACGTGCTCACCCGCACCCACATGTGAGCACCCTGAGCTTCCTGAGCCAGCAGGCAGAGAGGGAAGAGGGTGCTCTGCAGTGGCACCTCAGCCATGTGGAACACTGGCCATCGCGGTCCCACCTCTGGACTCAGCCCCACAGCCGTTGCAGGGCAGCACTGATTCCTCCAGCTGCACAGGTCAGGCACGGGCCACCATGGTTGTAAACACAGGGAATCGGGGCCAACAGGACCTGCTCATTTGGGTTTAACTTGAAAGGCTGGATTAAAGCCAAGAGGAGAGTCCAAGAGAACTTTGGAGCACAGGCTAGCTCTGCACTGTCTCACCCTGGGCTCCTCCCTGGGGCTGGATGAGCTAACCCATACATCACAGGACTGGATCCCAGGCTGGCTTTGCTGGGAAGGTGACCTGGGGCTGGGGCAGATCTAGGCAGGATTAATAAGTGGCATGTAGTAGGGGGAACCCACTCCTGGCTTCCATCCCAGGGCTTTCCTTCACATCCTGGTTCTAGGCTGGACCATGGATCCTGTGCCAGGGCATGGCTGGTGTCCATTTCTAGCTCCAGTGTGATCTTTGGACACGTTCTGCTGCCCTCATGGTCCTCAGTTTTCCCTCTCGTGGACATCAAGCTCTCTGTGGGGAGCTGCTCTGCACTCCAGCTGTGATGTGCCCTGAGCACGGTGTGGTTCCAGCTAAAGAAGGCAAGTCCAGCAGGAGAGGGGATCTCTGCCTTGGGCAAGGATGGGATGGGGCAAAAAGAGCCCCCAGCTTCCAGCTGGGGAAGAGGCAGCATCTGGACCCCAGGGCGGGCCATCCAGCTGCTGCATCCCAGTGCAAATCTGTCTTCCCTCAGTTCACCCTGTGCAGGACCAGTTCCGTCCCCCGCAGCATCCCCCATTCCCGGGCAGCACCCAGGCAGCTGGGCTCTCTCACATCGACGGCACCCAGGAGGAGGTGAGGGACACCCAGAGCGCCTTCCTGGCACATCACCTGATGCTGCAGAGGGCGGCTGGTCCCGCAGCCCCAGTGCTGTGCAGGCTCACTCACCCCCTGCCCGCTCACCCTCACTCCCCGGGGATCCCTGGGGAACCCCAGCACTCCGTCCCGCTTGGCACCGGGGAGGCTCCTCAGGAAGGGGGGAGGTTGGAGGATGCAGGGAAGGAAGAGGAAGGGGAAGACGCAAATTGCTGGAGTTCGGCAAATGCTGCAAGCCTGAGAGTTTGCGAACCGTGAGGGGCAGTCCAGGGATCCAGGGGGGGCAGCCCGGGGGATCCGAAGGGGCAGCGGGCAGCCGTGCCCTGCCCCTGCAACGTGGGGGTCGGTGCAGCTCCATGGAGGCCAAACCTCCCCCCAGGGACAATCAGCTCCGATCCTCCATGAGCCCGGCGGGGACACGCGGGGCTCGCAGCGATAATCACAGAATACACCGAGCTGCAAAGGACCCGCAAAGACCATGGAGCCCAACTCCCAGCTCTCCACCTGGGCTCGGTCGGCACCTGGAGGGGGTTGGATCCTGCCCGGGCTGAGCAGGACCCTCAGCCGTCCCTGGACCCAGCAGCAGTTTCTTTGCACCGTGATGGGCTGCACCCACGTGCGGACCCCTGCAGAACCCCGGGGTCCCTCTCTGGGCTCATTTTCAAAAACAGCCAACGACCGGGGTCACAGCTGGGATAATCCACCCTAAGGCGCCCACACTGGCACCCCAATTCCCCCTCCCCATCCCTGTGCATGGTACCTCCTGCTGGACTTGCACATCCCTGCCTCCCTCCTCCTTTCCCGTTCCTCCGTCCCCGCTTACCTGGCTATGATCCTCTGGCTGGTGGGCGACTCCACCGTAGTGTAGTAGTGACTGTAGAGGAGCAGGGAGGATGTTAAACCTGCCAGGAGCAAAAGGCAGAGCCTCTTCCAGTGCGGGGACCCCATCCCCGGCACTTCAGCCGCTGGAGTCGCGCAGGCGAGCGAAAGCGTGGGAGCCGGCCCCGGCCACACAAACTTCCCAGGGTCTCTCCTCTCCCTGCCCAGGGGGCGCGGACACCGCTATGGTCTGGCTCCGTCCTGCCCTGGATGCCCAGCTGCACCTCGTAGCAGGCTGGGATATTCCTCCGGAGCGGTGGGAGGAAGGGTGTGAGCCGGAGGGAGGAGGAACCAGGCTGACTGGTTCAGACTTGCTGAGAAAAAAAGCGACTTTTGAGCTGCTTTTTCTCCGCGCTCGGGGATTAAACATTTACCCAGACCTGCAGGGGAAAGCGATTTTTTTTTTGTTCTTTCTTGCCTCTTTTTCACGCCACCCACCCACCGCTCACAAACACGACTTCCCTTTTAGTAACTTTCCTGTTGGACTATAAAACACGTGCGTTCACCACCGGCTGCTTCCCAAGCGGCAACACCCGGGGCCCACGGTGCCACCCCAAAGCGTGTCCGCGGGAGCCTGCGGGTTATTTTATGCTTATCAGGAACTCCAGGCTCGAAAATCAAGCCGGGCTCCCACCTTGGGGTGCCCGATTGCAGCACCGCTGCACGTACCCTCTCCCAGCAGCTTGCTGCTCATCCTGCCACGAGGGAGCAAATGTGGGGGGAAAGGGGACAAGGGTGGGGACACTGGTGAGGTGCTGCCTCTGGGGACAAGGGGGGACACTGGGGGGATGCTGCCCCCGGCCCCTCTCTGGCTGAACGGATCGCTCACCCACACCGCGGGTTTGCAGCAAACAAAACCGTCCGCGGCTTCGTGGCAACTTCGACAAAGAGTTTGGGCTGAGCGAAGGGAAAGACGTGTTTGGCAGGAAATTTCCATTAATTATTTTGGTGCTTTCGGAAAGGATGTGTTTCAGTTTCTTTTGTGAAAGAGTATTTCGATGGTTTTTTAGTTAACTCTGAAAGAAACAGCCCTGAAACTCGAGGATATGCATACCAAAATGTTTGTTACAGCGGGGGGGAAGGGACTCAGCAGGAAAACATGCCTTTTCTCTTAACTGTACGGATTTGAGTTGGGGTTTTAGGGACTCACCAGACTGGGGGAACAGCAGGATGGGGAGTCCCGTTGTTTCCGCGGCTCCCTGAGCACCCACATGTTATTCCAGGGTGCCACCCACGTCCAGTCTCGCCACAAATACTCACTTTCATTATTCAGCCCCAAAAGCCGGGACCAACCCCCTTCCCTGCTCCTGAGTCCCACCACACCCCCCAGGCTGCCCCCAGATCCAACCACCCCCCACTCCCATTCCTGCCTGCCCAGACGTGTTTCCAGTGATGCTGCTTGTTCAAAGGAAGTTAAATGCAAAAACCATTTTAATAGGAGTTTGCTTCAGTCTCCACTTGCTTCCATTACTGCGGGTCTTCCCGTTGCCAGCCCTGGTCCTCTGGGAGTTTTGGCTGCGTGGGGATGACACCACACTCACAATCCACGAAGGGCCCGGGGTGCATCAATGGCAAATGCTGTGGGGTGAAGCCCAAGGCTGCCAGTGGTGGCAGGGCTGGCCTCGTCCCACTGGAAGAGTGGACACTGGACCTGGGACACCACGAGGGGATGGTGGCCAGGCTGATTTCAAAGAAAACTTGCAGGGAGGCATCGCTACTGTTGTGCAGGGACTGCGGAGCTGTGGGAGGCAGGCTGGCTGGGCACAGGGTGTTTTGGGGAAGAAGAGAGCAAGCAAGAAGCTGGAAGGACAGAACAGACCATCACCACTTGGACACATAGGGATGAAATCAAGCCTAAAGTTCAGCTGGAGCTAGAACTGCAAAAGGATGGGCAGCAAGAGGGGGTTACTTGTGCCCTGGTGGCAAAGGGCTGGTCAGAGAAATGGGAGTGCACCAATGGAAGGATTTGATGCATTTTGCCTCTATCAGTAAAGGTTGCTCTCAGCCCTCAGGGGTACTGGCATTGTCTAGAGAACGCAGGGCCAGGAGAGCAGGGTCAAGAGTCTGGGGTCCTGCTCACAGGTCCCCCCCATCTGGAACCTGTCCCCAGCTGGTGTGGCTCAGGGTCTGCCTTGTTCACTGCCCTGCTGGATTCGCTACCTGTGAGCCAGAGCCTCACCTCACGTGCTCTTGACTCTGTCCTTTCCTTAACTCCAGCTAATTATTACCAACTGCTCTCATAAGTCCCAGGGGACATAGCAATTCTTGGCTAGAGGTGGATGACCAATGGTCCAGAGGAAGTGACCTGCGGAAAGTCAGGAATTTGCCATTTGGAAACATTTATGGCCCAATCATGCAAATGCTGGTGGAGTGGCAGCTTCAAGGGCTGGAGGAGCTGGTTTCTTCACATCACTCCCATCCCTCTGTTTCCATGATATATGGTTTTCTACTGTTGGTTTTATTTTCAGCGGGGTGAAAATGAGATGCACAGTTCTTCATCTGCTCTACTTGTTTTGTGCTACAATGCATTTTGGACTATGCCCCAAAATTAAGTGGTGCTTAAATTAGAAGTTAAACAAGTGTGAAAAACCTTTTAGGATGATAGTTGCCAAATAAAGATTAGGAAAAGAACATAAAAGAAATTACAGTGAAAACCAGCAAGTATCATTTTTAGCCTGGGCTTTTTATTCCACTGATTACATCTTGGAAACAGAACCCAATCCCTCCACATGGGTTGAGAGTGCGATAGGAGAATAAACACATTTTGTACCAGCTGGCTGTTGGCCACGGCTTGGTGGAGGAAAGTCTTGTGGTCTTTGCCATGATGAACTGTCTAGCTGGGAGAAAGAGATCTCAAAAAAAAAAAAAAAAAAAAAAAAAAATATCCTGGAGGATTTGTATATCCAAATTTGTTCAGCACAGGTCAGAGGTGCACTTAGGGAGGTGCCAAAAATCTGCTCATGGAACATGTCCCCGAAATTCAAAGTCTGGACACCAGAGCAGGTTGCTGTGTCAGCCCTGCTGGAGAACGTGGGGCCATATGGCTGCCTGAGGAGGCACGGCCACCGCATCATGAAAAATTCATCAGCAGATGTCCCGGGAGGCTGACGCACGGCCCCCTTCCCGGCGGGGCTGGGAGGGCAGCGGGAGCACCTCGGCCAGACCTCCTTGCCTGCGGGCAACCGACAAAGCGCTGAGAAGACACTGTGGGTGCTCCCTGACACTCTCTGCTTGGATCTGTAGTTGGTGCCGCAGTCAGGAGGCGAGTGGGGCAGTGGCCACATGGAGAATGGGGATGATGGCAGGGCTGTGGCAGCACTCGGCTGCAGGACCAGAGGTGTTCAGGTCTGTGCTCAGCATCACCCCATGGCACCTGCAGCTCCAAGCAACGGGCTCTGCCCTTCTGCCTCATGCACAACCCCACACTGCAGGTGGGGAAAGGGGCTGGGGGTTCAGCTGTGCAATGAAACTGAGCTGGTGTGCTCTTGTTCAGAGTAGGGCAACAAAGCTGGTGAAGGGGCTGGAGCACAAGTCTTATGAGGAGTGGCTCAGGGAGCTGGAGTTGTTTAGCCTGGACAACAGGAAGCTCAGGGGTGACCTTATCACTCTCTACAACTCCCTGGAAAGAGGTTTTAGCCAGGTGGGGGTCAGGCTCTGCTCTCAGGCAGCAAGCAACAGGATGAGAGGACATAGCTTCAAGCTGTACCAGGGGAGGTTTAGGTTGGATGTGAGGAGGAATTTTTTGACAGAAAAAGGGTGATTAGACATTTGAATGGGCTGCTGAGGAAAGTGGTGGAGTCACTGTCCCTGGAGGTGTTTAAGGAAAGACTCGTTGACAAGGTGTTGTTGGGTCAAAGGTTGGACTCGATCATCTCTGAGTCTTTTCCAGCCTAATTGAGTCTGCGATTCTGTGAACTTTGTGCCAGTGAGGCAGGATGGGACCCATCAGGGAAACACACCCATTAGTCCCCTCCTGCTGCTCCCCAAAGCAGGAAGGTTGTGGGGATGAGCCCTGGGCTGAGGTGGCAGGTCAGGATCTCACCAGTGGTGGCAAGATGCGGCTTAGGTTGGCTCACGTTGGCTCCTCTTGGTGCTGCTGGGCCCAGCCCAGGTCTTATGGCAGGCGTCTGCTCATGGCAGAGTCCTTGGAAAGCCCTGGACCGCCGACTGGGGCCGAGATAAGCCAAACACACAGTTCAAAGGCCATCCCCTCTCTGCTGGCGTGAGACAACCTGTGAGGCTCTGGGCTGTGCCCTGGAGGGGTGCAGAGCTGGGAAACACCTCTGGAAAATTAGAGTGACAATGCAAACTGCTGCCTTCCCCCTTCTTGCCAGCTCTGGACCAGCCAAAGCAGACGTGGTCTGATCCTGCCCTATTCTTAGCAGGGCAATCAGTCTCTGAGGTCTTCTCAAAGCCATGTAGCCATGGGCACATGCCAGACTCTATCCCCAGAGTACACAGCTGGGGAGAGGGGATACCATCTCTGAGTGTGGGTGGGCACCAGCCCCTTATTCGCCCATCTGTGTTGTCCCATCTGACACTGCTCAGCTGCCATGGGAGGGCTGGAGGGAGCCTTGGGATATCCTCAGGACTCCGAGTGTGTTTTGAGGATTTACCACCCCAAGGGCTGGGTCAGTCCAAGCTGGGAAAGCCCTGCAGCACCCAAAATCCTGTTGCTCAGCCTGGCAGAGGAGCCCAGCCTGACACAGCTCCTTGGCATGGGAAGCTGGGCCTCTGCAGCCCCCAGAGCTGTTTACCTGCAGGGCCCTGCTCCAGCACCTGGCAGGTCAGCTGGTGCTTTTTGCACAACAAAGCCATGGGCTGCTCCTTTATCTTGTTCTCCCTCCCCTATTATCAATAGTTTTTCTGGTCCAACTGGATTTACCTGCTACCACATCCTCAGGAAAGGAAGAAGGTCCACACAGCGGGAGGTGAGGAGGGTGAACCCCCCACCACTGCACACCCAAGGCCTGCCCTAAACCTCTCTGCAATTGGGGAACATAAATAGCATCTATTAAGTCACCAGCACGAGGCTTTTTGTGCTGACCTGGAGCAGGCACATACCTCTGCTACACTCCCACAGCATCCAATCAGCCACAGCAGCTCCAGAGCAACATATCCAGAGGGAGCACCTGCTCTGTGCTGGGAAGTTCTGGGAAGTTCTGTGCCTCAGTTTCTTGCCTGGGAAGAAGACAGGAATGATGCCACAAGGCTGCCTTGGAGTCATGTGTGGCACACACAGTGGCTCCCTCCAGCACCTGCTTGGGTTTGGTATTGGCTGCCAGCACTGTCAGGTACCTCAAACCTCAGGACACCATGCAGAGCCCATCTTGCCAGCAAAACCCAGACAGGCTCCAGAGAGCAGGGCTGGACTGACCCAAAGCCTGGTTCCCAAGGTGTAACCCCATCCCCCAGCAAGTCCATGTCTGCTTTTTCCTGCTTCATGCCCAGCCAAGGAGCTATGTGTCTGTGAACACACAGCAGGACATGGTGGTGCCTGCTCTGCTAGACAGGTGAGCAGTCACACTGAAAGAAGGAAGAGCTGGAAATGAAGCAAAAGATTTGAAGCCCTGCCAGGAAGGTGACATTGTGAGAGCTCTTGGGTGACAAGTGGATTTGGTTCCTGCAACCTGGCAGGGAATATTTAGAGACTCTTAACTCATGGGGAACCCCAGGAGTAGTCAGGCAGCTCATGGCACTCACCAACAGCTTCTGAAAAAAGCAGGGCTGACACAACAGCAGCTTCTGGACATGCTGAGGCACAGTTGTGTATATTCATTCCCCAAATCAAACATCTCTGTTTAAATCCTGCAGCCCCTCCTGGCTGGCAGTGGGGAATCCCCTGCTGGTCGCTGGCACTGGGTACTGTGTCCATGCACGAGGAGGAGTCGCTGTGCCTGAGCACCCCTGGGGATGTCAGAACTGCGCCCGCCGTCGGTCCCTCTGCCCACACCGCCTTCAGCTCCATGCCACGTTGCAGGAGTCAAGGCCACACGCTTTGTGAGTGGCACTCGCAGGTACCAAACCTCTGCTCCACGTGTCCTTACATACCCCCGGGGAGCCCCCGGGCCATAAATCCCGCGGGCAGGTGGCGTTACAAAGCAGAGGACACTGCGGGACAGCGGCGTGATACAGCGTGGGCAGATGCAGGGCGGTGCGGGGCACTCGGACACGGTGCCGAACCGGGATGTGCCGGACACGGCCCCATGCCGGCAGGTTCCCGATCAGGAGCTGCCACCTGGTGGCACAGGGACAACCCTGCTGCCCTGCCAGCCACGAGGACCTGGACTGGGGACATTGGGGGTGGCCCTGCACCGTGACAATGGCTCTGCCCAGCTGCACTGAGCAGGCTGGGGCTACTCGGGCACAGTCCTGATTTCGCCCTGGGATATTCAGCCAGCTGGGATCTCACCGAAGCTCTTGCCAAGGGTGCTCCAGCTGTAGCTGCCCTCCACAGGTTTTGCTCCATTAGTCTGTGCCAGGATAGAAGTTGGCTGGGAAATGCCACCCCCAAGTCCCCTCAGCTTCCTGTGGCTGTTCTGGACCTGGCACCACAAGATCAGGTGGCTCTAGTGAGGCACAACTGGGCTTGTGCTCCAGGGGATGCATCCTGGTGTGTGCCACACCTCGGCCAGCCCACTGTGGGACAGGATGTCTTGGTGCCAGGGGGGACCTGAGCAACATGAGGAGGTGAAAGGCACCACTAGGTCAGAGTAGCTTTCCTGGGATCAGGGATGGTGTGAGTTTGAGGTTGCTGGGAAACTCAAGAGCACACCAAACACCCTTCTCCAGCCAAGGTTATCCCTGTTAACATAAAATTGTGCCAACTATGTTGAGAGGAAAGCCTGAAGGGAACAGGCTCTGCTGGTGGGGAAAACCTCCTGGGAAGTTTTCTTCTCTTGACGCTGGGAAGCCTCAGCACTGGGGAAAAGTGGGCTGGGGGCTGCCAGCCCATCCCCAAAGCCTCCTTGCCTGCCAGGGGATCCTTGCTCAGTGGGACTCAGACCCATCCTGCTTCCCAGAGGAAAGGGAAACAAAAGAGAAGGAGGGGGAAGGGAAGGGTCTAAGAGAAACTTCTTCCAACTTGTCGGGAAGAGAAAAGCCCTATTCAAGCAGGAAGAATACCCCTGTGGAGCTGGTCACTAAGCAACCCACAGCAATGTGGTACTGCCTGAGGAACAGGCAAGGAACAAAACTGCCTCACTGCCCACCCAGAGCCCGGGCAGGGAGAGCCTGCAGGGCCTGGGGACAGGGCACACCAGCTGTGCACAGCCACCAAGAGGGGCTGAGACATCCAGTGGGGTCCAGAGCTCCTGGTGCAGGCATTCCCCTTCAGTCAGCTCTAGAGGGTGACCAGCCTCCATCAGTTTTACCCATTTATTGCTCAGGAAGGATTTATGATCTGCTCCAAAGCCTGTGGCTCCCTATGGGCCTGGTGTCTCCACACAGGGCTACATCATTCCCAGTAGAGGCACAGTGCATTTTGGATAGCTCCCTGCTCCCACAGACACTGCAGGCATATATGGGCAGAGCAGCCAAATGGAGGCTACACTCTCTCCCAGAGAAGCTGAGTTCTGAATTTAGATTCAAATTATGGGGGGTTGTCCTTTGCAAACAAGCTCAGTGAGACATGATCAACTGCCTGGCCTCTGCAGCATGAGGAAAAAGGGACAAAGAAAATCAAGCCTGACAAACCCTGCTGACAATCACAGCTGAAATGCCTCCCTTGGGATCCAGGGAGTCCTTGGAGATGCTGCTGCTCCCATCAAAAATGCTGCAGAAATGGAAAAACCCTCACAGCCAGAGCAGGTCCACTGAGACCAGTCAGTGTGCAGCTGGTTAACTCCAGGGGACATGCACTGGACCTGCCTGGACACTGGAAGTGGCTTTTTGTCTGCATAGTGTCAAGGGTGGGGGGAAACATCCAGCTCTTCATGCATCTGCAATGAGCATCTCATGCACTTGGAGAGGAAACACTAGCTAGGAGTTCACCCACTTCCTCAGGGAGGTGTTTTGCCAGCTCTGATCCCTGTCCTGCAACATCAAGGTGAACAAGTGGGGGATGTTCAAGTGTGTCCACACAAGCTGCAAAGCTTCTACAGATGGAGGTAAACTCATTAACCCTCAGTCCTGCCCTTTCCTGGCTTCCTGATCTACTGTATCTCAGCCTTTAAAGCATCAGTGCTGGATGCACTAAATAACCACAACCCACAAGGCTACAATGAAAGATCAGCTTGGCCAAAGTAGTACCATTTATTTTGCTTACAAAACTCTTTCAGAAGGCAAACAGGCTGCATGGGGCCTGCACACAGCACCATGGGGGACAGGCACACCAGCCAGCAGCAAGGATGGGTAACATCCATCTTTGGACTTAGAGAACTCCCACCTCCCCTGACAAGAAGACAAAGACAGTGCTCTGGGTACAGCTGGGGACCAAGCATGACAAAGTCCAGCTAAGCAAGGACTTGGCACATCAGGACCATGCCACAAAACTCACGTTTTGTGCAGCCATGGGATCCCTGGAGCAAAAGGCACCAGGTACTGCATGCCTGCTGTATCATGGAGAGCAGTTATCTGCCCTTGAGCTGATGACAGTGCTTCTTTGGAAGTGTCCACAGTCCATTCTTTTTATCTGCAGGGAGCAGAGTGAGAGCAGCACCTCTAGAAATTAAGTCAACCTGAGACAGGATCTATGTGTCCACCTCCATCCACTGGCTCCTGAGGGAGCTAGTTCAGACAATACCCAAACTCCAAAATGGCCATCACTGATGGAGAGGATTGATGCAGCACAGGAGTAGCCCCACCCTGAGGAGCATCTCCTTTCAAAGAGATAAAACCTGAATTAAATAAAGGACACAGACTATATGCTATCCAGATCCACCCTGGATTCTGTTCTCCCAATACCCATCCCCACAACAACCAGCAAGTCTTGCAGCACAGCCACAGGAAGTTTGCTGGCACTCTGCATTTTCTTGTCCTTCTCCAGGTCTGCAGCATTCACAGATTTGTTGAAGTGTTGTGAAAGAATAGAGGTACTGAAGGAGGGAAACGTCTTTGTGGGGATGAAATGTGCCTGGCAGTCCAGAGTTTGCCTTGGCCCTGGTGGTTCTCTTCTGTTCCCAGAGAGGTGTTGTTGAGATTTCCCAGGCAATGGCCCTTGCCACACAATCAGGATCTCTGGTAAAGTTTCATGATATTCTCATCATGAAGCTTCTTCCACACCTGCTTCTCCAGTTTGAAGTCATGGTTAATGTAGAAAATCAGCCGTTTCCACTCCTTGTCATAGTAGTGATCCGAGTACTTCTCGTGCCCCTCCGTGATGTAGCCATAGGCACTCACCTGGGGAAGATGGAGACCTCACTAGGCAGGGGTACCAAGGATGGAGGGAGCTAAGTGGAACACAGGACACAGTTCCCAAACAGGGAGGGAGCACCAGACAGAGATGCCAGTTGGGGCTCCTCCGGTGACCCTATGTGGGGGCCCAGAAGGAGCAGACTATGAACACTGGCTCCTGCTGTCCTCTCACTGCCTTCCCAGGAGCTCACACACTCTAGGTCACAGCAGGCTATTTTAGGGCTGTTTCTCTTGTCTTCAGTCTGCTCCTCCACAGCTGACACAAGCCCATATACTCTCAAGGCAGATAGTAGGCAGGGTTGTAGCCACCCCTGCTCTCCCCTGTCCCCACTCCAGACAGTGCTAGGCGCAAGAATCACCATGCCCTTACCCGGTCACAGAGGTGGAGGGCAGTCAGCAGCAGGAAGGCCCCTGTTGTGGGTCTGTACAGCCTCCAGTAATGCTTTTCCAGATTTTTAGATTTTAAAAACCTGCAGCAGGAGAGAAGAAAGCACAGAGCAGTTGCTGGGTGTGGTGTTTCAAGTGGGGCACACCTTGTCCCTCTGTAGCCTCTGTCACATCTTCCCTCCTTGCAGCAGGTTGTGGCCATATGAGGCATTTCAGAGAAGCCATGAGTATGCCCAGAACATTCCATCACCTGCACTGCAACCTAAGCTCAGCTCTGCCCCAGCTTTATGGAAGTGGTAGGTCTTGAGGGAGTGGGGATAAAGAAGGGATGGATTAAAGTATCTAGTAGGTTAAAGCCCACTACTCTTAACCCTGTGCTTTGCCTTGCAGCGCACAAGTAGCTTTCAAGCTCTCTGGTATATCTTGCTCTCCATCTACATCTAGGAGTGAAATGAGACATAGAGAAGGTGCAGAGGGTTGCAAAACCTGCCAGGAGCTGCAGTGTGTTATGACAGGAGTTGTTAGGAAAGCAGGAGTCCACACCAGGAAAAAATAGCATTGAGTCCTCATGGCCTTGGAAAGGACCCAAGTCAGAGGGGAGGCATCAGAACGAGCAGGGAATGCTGGCCATCTGGCTCTCAGGGAAGGCAGAATGCAGCTCTCAAGGAGACTGAAGGGTAAAGGCAGCCAAAGCAGGGAACAACAGGAGCTCACAAGGTCTCTCAGTCACGTGTGGCCCATGATGGGCAGATCTCACAGTGGCAGTGGCCAGCAGGCTTGTGAAAAGGATTGGAGAGGCACAGAAAAGCAACCAGACCAGGCAAATGGGATGCTGAAGAGGGGCCTATTATGTTTGAGAGGACAACCAACCTAGAGTCTAGAGGGAATCTCTGGACAGAAGGTCTGTTACAGAGCCTTCCTCCAAGGTTCTAATCAATGGGAACATGAAAGGTCGGGAATAAACTAGATCAACAATTCTGGCACTTCAGCAACACTCTGCCCACACCTAAAGTTGCCATTTGCCCAGGATCTCTTTTGGCTGTAGAAAACTAAACTGTCCAATGGCTGTTGCTTCTCTAGACCAGAAATTCAGGATGTCTGCCCACCACTAACATCCCACTGCAGCGCCACAGAGAATTTCAGCTGAGTGCACGCTGCTGAAGCTTACCCCCAGGCAGCTGGTGTGGCTGAACTGCAGCAACAAGGGAGTGAGCTGGGAGGAGAGCCCAGAGACAGACAGATGGTGCTAGCCAGACAAAACAAGAGCATGTAATCCCCAGCTCACCTGTTTTTCATGTATCTGAGGAAATCAGGGTGAACCACCAGGTATCTGTTGTCCAGTGTGAAATCTTTATCAAATTTCTGCCGGGGCTTCTGCCTAAGGACAGGAATGGGGAGATTCAGGACAAGTTCCTACACTTCATCACCACTGGAAAGGACCAGCCCTGATGCACTTGGGGGTAAGAGAAGAACCCACAAACATTGTGAAGTTATTCTGCAACATTTCCCTGATTATGACAAAGCCTCCATAGCCTGTGTGCACTGCAGAGGAAGAGATCAGAGAGGAGAGGCAACAACAGGAGTCAGGAATATCAAAAGTACTGGTTTGTATAGGCAAGAATTGATGAAACCAGGCTTTCATCCATGAGCAGGCCACCATGTACAGACACCAGACCAGACAGCAGCATGTGCTCATCCCAGAGGGCTGAGCATTGAAATCAGCTACCTCTGGGAAGGAGGTGTATTGGTTAAAGCAGTGCTCAGAGCTGCAGAGGAAATGAGATATTTCTCCAAACAAATCTGCCAGGGGAGGGAGGCTTTACCCTGGTCTGCCCCTCTGCAGGGCTGAGCACTGTGGAGAGGAAAAGGGCACAACAGAGAGCTCCCTCTCTTAAGGGTGCAGAGGGGGCTGGATTGTTTTACCCGCTGAGGTTCAAGAATCCTTTCCTGATGTCCGTGTTGAACAGAAGAGCTTTCAGCCACTCATAGTCTCTAGCTCCCTCCAGGAAGTGAATGTATTTGACGTGCTAAGAAAACAAGTGGGCATTAAGGAAGAGGACTTTAAAACAAAATTCAAGCAGACATCACCTTTAAAAACAAAATGCAAGCAGCTGTCTAGGCTCACTGAGTTTCTTGGACATGTATCTTCGGTCTGCAGCTTTCAACCAGCCCACAGAAGCAGAATGGAAATAACATCTCATGGGCAGCTACATCTGCAAGAGCAGAACTGAAGGCCACAGACAAACAGCATCCCATCAAAGCTGCACATCCATACAGCATGGACTTGACTTACTTTTTCCTGTGGAATGTTGCTGAACCCTCTGCGTCCCAAGATCTGAAGAGAGGAGACGAGGGAGTAGGCTGTGAATCCATAAAAGGAGGTTTTTGTTCCCACATCTTTTTCGTAACCTTTGATTACGGCCCCGCTCACCCTGACCAAGGAAATCAGAGGACCAGAGTTAGGTGACCACTGCAAACCCTCACATCCATGTTCCTAACAGGAAAAGACAGTGTTAGTCTGGAGGAAGGGAGGACTAGGCCCATTCTGAGCGACACCCTGATCTGCAGGAGAGCTCCTGCTTTGGAGATGGCTCTTTGTGGCTCATTTGTGAACACAGGCTCTGGCCATTTAGAAACTTTCCAATTACTTCTTGACTTTTTCTCTCCTCCTGCCATGAGTCATTTTGGCTCTTGGGAATCACTGCAATGCTGGAAGAGACGAAGTGGTACAGCCACGATTACCTGCTAGCCAGAATAAGGTAGATGTGCACCTTCTGAGGAGGAAGCCTGCCTTACCGGAAGACGTAGTCATGGGAGTCAATCTCCTGGCCCATCCCAGAGTTATTCAGTATTCCTCCATTCCCCACGACAGCACAGCTGATGCATGTTGGCATGCTGCTGTTGCGGTTGGCCAGGAGCAGCTGCTGGTGAGGATTTGGGGGCAGCAGGGACATGACCTCCTTCACCACTGTGAAGCAAACACAGTAGAGAGTTATCAAGAGCCTTTAGGATGGACACAGTGAAACCACCACAGTTTCCAGTGCAAGGTTCACCTAGCCTTTGACAGGGAGGTGCTGCAAACCTCCAGCTACTTGGCATCATGTTCCTGTTGGGAGTCCGATGGCCCTGTCCTGACAAGCCCTGAGGGACTCACATGAGTAATTCAGGTCCATGAAGCCATACGGGGGTATGAAGTGCTCCAGGCGGTTCCATTCACTGTCATTAAAGTATCTCTTGTCTGTGAAGATCGTGATGTTGGGCAGGAAAAGATCCCGCAGCCAGTTGGACTTGGCAGCTCTGGCCCTCACTGATTCAGAGCAGGTCTTGAAAGACAAAAGGAAAACAATTAGGACTGATGAGCAGAGAGCTGATAAACCTAAGTGCTTGTGTGTCTGTGTGTGAGAGGATCAGCAAGAAACACAGAAACTCCAGTGGTACATCATCCATTCCCCTCAGCATCCCCAACCCCATGAACATGAAGCACAATTTCAGCACTACACCCATAACTACCTGGCAGAACGTCACCTACAAGGGACTTAAAATGGCTCCAAGACTTTTCTCTTCAGAACAACAGGCCTGTGATGCATAAATGTTTTACTGGGTTTGGGCCTTACTAACTGATGCAAATGAACATCTGTTACAGCTCTAACGTAAACTTACCAATAAGGCAGTAATAATATGCTATAACAAGCAGTCCCTGTTGGCAGCACACCTCACAAAGTCCTCAGGGAGCACCTTAGAACATGTGAGATTAGATCACCACTACCACTCCCTTTAAAGGTAAGAGAAAAGGTAGAAGTTGTTCAATGTCATAAATGAATCACAGTGAAATGTGTAGCCAATAAGGGAATCCAAGCCAGCTTATCCTACAGGAAGGGTCTCACTGCAGCTGGCAAGAGTTAGGCTGTGTGTGCAGATGGAAAGCAACACCTCCACTACACTGAATTTTCTGCTGAGTCAATTTGGGCTCTACTTTCTTACACATCTTTCCCAAACACCTACTGAAAGACAAAATAGGAGACCAAGTAGACACACATGCCCAGCTCAAATCCCCAGCAATGCCTGCATTGTTAAAGCCTTGCTGTGTGCTCCATGGCTGATCTGGGTGGGAATGACAACCCAGTCACAGCCTGAGGAGACAGCCCTCATTCTGCCTGTCATCACAGGAGTGCAACAACAACAATGTTGTGGGAGGGATTTGTGCATCATTTCACTTGCAGCACATTTCATGTCATCCAGAGACAGGGACATTCCCTTCCTGCTCAAGGTGGCACTGTCCAAAGCTTGGTACTTCTTGTGCATTCACAGCTAGACTGGATCAATACCAGAGAAACTATGGAAAACTCTGATCATGTAAGACGTTGAGGAGGTGTGAGTGCTTCTAGTCACTTTCTCTCTCTGAAGAATTACAGATCGGGTTTGGGAGTCAGACACAACATGTGAGAGAGAGGGTGACCCAGCTATTCCAAGCCTTCCAGCAAGAGGGAAAACTATATCAAGGTACCTAAGAGTGGGATCACCTTGTAGGACATCTGGAAGGAGATTTTCACCAGATTCTGATGCCTCTGAGCTCCAGAAAGGTCTGACCTTCAAAGGAGCCCATGGAAACCTGTGTAAGTGCAGTAATTTCCCTGACTAGAGCACGGTGGAGACTGCCAAGCTGAGTCATACACAGAGGTCTTTCTGTCTGTGTCCCACCAGCATCTGCACGCACCAGGGAGCTGACCTACCACCTCAGAAATCATCCTCAACTGCAAAGGGCACACATGCCCATGGAACAGCAGACAAGGAGGTCAGTGGGGAGGCATCATTCTTGGTGAGTATAAACACCATCACACCTACCGATGGTGGAGAGGAGCTATCCAACAGGTATTGGTCCTCGAAATCCCACTGTGGCTCAGACGTGTAGTTAACAGCACTCAGTTTCACCTTTTTTGTCACTGCAGCAGCCTGAGGAACAGGTCTTACAGTTTTCACTGATGCAGGAGGGTCTTCTGGTTTTGTGTGGTCTTTGGATGTGTTGTTTTCATGAGCTCCCTTCACTCCAGAGGATGGTTTCACTGTTGCCTTCTCCTTGGCTCCCTCAACCTTGGGAAGTGGTTTTACTGTTGTCTTTTTCTTGGCTTCTTCCATTCCTGAAGTTGGTCTCACTGTCGTTTTCTCCTTACTCCCCTGCACCACAGGGGCCATTTTCACTGTTGTCTTCTTGATTCCCTCCTGCTGAGGTTGTGGTTTCCCAGCCATGCTCTCCTTGGCTTCCTTAACTCTGGTAACTGGTTCCACCACTTTCCTCTCCTCCTCCTTTCCTTTCCATCTTGATGTCTTCTCCACCACATCTTTTTTGAGCTTTGTGATCTCTCTCCCCACAGTCACCTTTAAAAAGCTCTTGGAGTTCCCATTATCAGAACAGTTTAAATGCTGTTGCTCTTTGTTGTCCACTTGTTGCCTATCTGGAGCATGTTGAAAAATACTCAATTTCCTGAATGAAATCAAAGGAAAAGTAGACACATCACACACACTTTCCACTTAACACTGAACACCCTCCAGCCCATTTGTAGTGCTCTTGGCTCTGAGCACCTCTCTGTGCTTTTGAGCAATTTCATTTTGAACTTCACCAGTGTTATTCAACTTCCTACAACATTCTGACCTGAATTCTGCTTACTTCCCCACTAAACAAATTCCAGAGGTACACACTCCTCTCCTCGGCACTTAGCTCACGCAACATTCACACTGGCAGTAACTACCAACCAGTACAGTTTTGCCCTGCACTGGGCAGGACCCCTGGCAAAGTCCCCAGAGCCCTGTTGTTTTGGAGATCCTGAGCTCAGGACATGGCACACACCATGAAGGCAGCCATCTGGCTCTCTCCTCTGCCAGCACAGATCTGCGTTTCAGCAACAGAGCAGGAAGATCTTCCAGAACTCAGTAAGGGAAGTCTAAGAACAAGTAAAACTCACTCTTTTACCCCCACATCACTTCTTGAGCATTTGGAGCCAGAGGGCATTTCCTCCTCTCCTCTTCCCCCTTTGCCAGGTACATGTGTCTTAAGGTAGACACCTTGAGGTTATTAATATGTAAAATCTCTACATTTTCAGCACTTGCCTCTAATGTTGCAGCTGCCCCATTGCCTGATCCAGAGGCACACACAGGTACAAAGTTATCACAGGAGGACAAAATCTGCCAACAGCAGAAGAGCCACCTGCAACAAGACTGGGCAGAAACCCAGCAAAAAAAAAAATCAAGGCCAAAGTGGTGGGGTTTGTCCCAAACATTCCTTCTTATCTGCACATGGCTGGAGGGTGGAACAGGAAAAAGGAAGGCGAAAAATTTCTGCAGCTGAGCTTTTATGTACAGCAGAGCTTTTCAGGAAAAACCAGCATGGTTGTGGCAGCCTGATTTCAGTCATGTTCAGCCTTTGCGTGACGCATTTGTTTTGGAACACTGTGGATTTCTTCAGAGGTGATAAACGGGAAAAAAGCACTTCTGCAGATAACAGGCTGTAGATAACAGGTCAATTGTGGCTAAAATTTGATGGATGTCATACCACTCTGAAAGCGTTAAGGAAATTATCCACTAAGGAGGCTTTTAAAAATAATTTTGTATCAGATAAATGCATGAACCTTTGCAATGCAAAAACAGAGAGGCTGTAGCAAATGGCCTGTCAGCTCCACCTCTCTCATAATCATTAGCCAGTTTCAACCAAGAGTGCAGTATGTGCTTTCTATCCTAGTGCTTCACGTATAAACTTGTGTTGCCGTTTACTGCCCAATAAGGAAAGATTTTATATGTGCACTCTAGGTAAAGAGATATTGGGTAAGGTAGCTTAGGCAGATCTTAAATCCCTTGATGAATTTCTGTTGTATTTTTAAGATGATGTCTGAAACTTTGAAATTAAAGGGCAGAGAACAATGAAACAGGACAGTATGACAAATTAAATAGGCAATATGACAAACCATGCCCTGCTCCAGACATTCCCTATGTGCTGTCCCACAGGGCAGATTCCACCCCAGCTCTATAATACTTTAACTTCAAATGCTGTGCCAACAGGAGGCACAATGTAAAACCAAGGCCTTTCATATCCCAAACCTTGCTCCCTGCAGTCAGGTCTACGTGGCCAGGCATTCATGCCTACACAGGACCCTGCTCTCCTGACCAGCATTTTAAATCCAGACAAATTGTCAGAGCAGCTCGTCCAATTTCAGACTCTACAGTCCAGCTGGCAAACAACTGCAGAAGCTCAATGACATTTATTGTCATTTTCCTCTCCTTTTACAAAGCTGAAGGACAAATGGAGGATAAAGCCATGAAAATGTTGCTTTGTGTATTTTTTGGTACCTATAAAGGTACAGAAATAGAACTGCCACATGGATACCACACACAGCTCCTACCTTGTGTTTTACTTCAGCTGCAAAAATATAGGCATTTCCATTCAGTGAAACTATGGCAGAATGAAATGGCTTCAAGCAGATGGGCATGGAGAGCCAGCTCTTGTCCCAGCTCTGCCACTGATGGGCTCTGGGATCAAGGGCAACTCACTTCATTTCTCTACACCTCTTCCTTCTCTCCTTTCTTCCCCACCGCCTCCCTTGTGCAGATTCCAACCTCTCCAAATTGATAGTTGTCCT
>JAWWEU010000081.1:41807018-41822109 GCA_035583155.1 Acropternis orthonyx | reverse complement strand
AGAGATGTTCCCAGCCTCACCCTTCCTGCCTGCCCCCACAGCATCAGCCCTGGAACCAAGCTGAGCCAGACAAGCTCAGTGGGAGTGCTGGGACCAGATGAGGGTGGTGGGGAGGCTGGGGAGTGGTGCTTCCTATACACAGCACACAGCACCACTGAACCAATTAGGTCAGAAAAGACCTCTGAGATCATTGAATCCACCCTACAGCAACACATCTGTGAGTCATGCTCATACTGGGAAAGGCTCAAGTGTCTGTAGGGCTTATCCAAGGAATGGTGCTCCCTGCCGATGATGCTAGAGACACTTCACTGCAGTCCACATTGCAATTCCCTCCACACCCCTTCTTGTAGGATTTGCTTGACCATTGATATACAATATATATTGATCATGTTTACATGACATTGGTCTCGCAGTATGCAGCATATTTGTGTTAGGAATCAGCTGCTGGACTCACTATAAATTGGAAGGCATCCCACCAAATTCCCTGTCCAGCAATGCAGTCTAGATTAGTGCTGAATAAAGTCCTTCTGGGAGTCACCAAGAAAAGCAAATACTATGTAGTGCCAAATTATAAAAGCAGGTAGCATTAGTAAAGCCAAAGCTGCTTGAAATAGCCACACAAGGAAACCTTAGAAACAAGTGAGCCAGCAGAAGGTTTTTGACTGTGAATCTTCCAACACTGTGCTCTGCTTGAACGTGGTCTGCTAATGTAAAGCAGTCACCTAACTCAGATCAGAAATGCAAGTTTCAGGGTAAAAAAGACAGAGGCAGAGAAAGAAAGTGAGCACAAGGACTCTGTCTAGACAGTGCATATCATGAGGAAGCGGGCCCCTTACCTGAAAATCCTTGTCTTCGCCACGGGGCTGAAACTGGCAATGAAGATGCAAAATTGCGTTACAAAAATGAGACAGATCAGGACTTTGGCAATTTTAGGGACCCTTATCCTGAAAAACCTCATGGTGAGATGCCTGAGAGCGTCAGAGGCTCTGCTGGCACTGCCCAGAGGTGCTTGCCAAGCACTGCTTTACCAAGGTGTGTTCAATGACTGGGCTGGTCCTCTCTCTGGATTTCCCTATAAGAACACGCACACCCTGCCTCCCAGCATTCGCAGACGCTCTGCACACAGATCCAATTTCTCAGGAAAGACATCAGCTTCGTACTCTTCTGGTCTATCATCATAAGCTTATTGTAACAAATAGTGGGGAAAGAAACACCTTTTACTGCAAACAGTGGAAGTTTCCTGTGTTTTTCTTAGTGAGGTTGGTCTGGTGTAAGAAGGAAACCCTTTATCTTTGATCTGGTGGAAGCATGTGTGAATTATGAAAGAAGCTTTCATACCACCACTTCCCCAAGATTTTAGACTTAACCATGAACATATATTCTTCATGCAGTAATTGCTTGCAGTTCTAGTCCAGAAGCAATTCCTGCCCCTCAAAAGCTGATGGACAGATACACATCCATTTTACCTTGTCATTGCTTTGAAATTAATCAAGGTAAGGGTCGTTGCAAATCCACCACAGAACAGAGAAGTCTGTGTTACGAAAATCCCTGGTCTGTGTGGAATTGATCTTTGGCAGTCCAGAATACATCACACCAGCAGCAGAGGGAAAGATGAACACCACAGCCAGAGAAACACTTACCTTTACCAGAAATAGTTTTACAGAAAAGTTTTCTAAGTTGTTAAATATTAACCCTGACAGTTCAAGGAGAGATGGCCATAGTGCTCCTTATGCATAGGCTGCTTTTGCACAGCTCTTACAAAAAAATTAAGCTCAGATATAAAAAAAGCTTTTGTTGACAGTATCTCAAGTCTCAGAAGCACCTCACACTGTTACTGAATACACAAAGAACTGAAGGTGCCTGTTTTATGTCACAGAAAAGCCAGTCAACAGGTTTCACAGCTACCTTGTGCCCCTCCACACAGCACAGTGAAAAGCTGCAGGGACTCCCTGTACAAGGCTCAGCAGTAGCTGCCTTTCTTTATTGTGCATACCTTCTGACAAGTTACTCTCTCTGTATTTAAGTGCAAAACATTGGTTATCAGAAGGCCTAGGAGAGAAAAAATGAAAACAATTACACAGATTTGAAAAGCCCTTGAAAAAACACATGGGAGGTTGTTAGCCCAGGGTAAAGCCCTGGCTCCATCTACAACAAAACATATAATTATTGCTCAAACTGAGCCCGGGATTGAAGCAGATGTGTGGAACAACTGCAAGGACTGAGAAAGGGCTCAGACAAGGTATTGCTATCTTCCTGGGCATTCCTGAGCTCCAGGCACTTCTACAGAGATGGGCTACAAGGTGCAGCAGGCAAATAGCTATTCTGTGCCCACAAGATCTCCAACAGTACATTCTTACAGGTATAAGCATCAGTCCTGCACTCATATGCAGCACAAAGACCAATGGCTTCAATTTAGCCTTCCTCTTTCAAGTCCTGTGCACCTTCAGGCATTCAGCTTGGAAGAAGCTGCTTGTGTGCAACTACAAGACTTTTTTGTTAATACGATCTCAAAGGGAAATTCTGGAGGAAGCAAACATTTTTCTTCAACCTTCTCCACGTGACATTATTGTGAAACCAAGAGCCACAAGGGATAGCAAGACTCCTACAACCAGAAAAAGATGGATTTCTTTGCTTTTAAGGAACTGCATTGCTGATGGTAGAGAACATGTCTGTGGTGCTCTGTGTTCAGGAAAGATTGTGCTTGGGGGAACATACAAATATGTGGCAAGCACATTAGCCAAAGCATGCTTGCTATGCAAAACACACAGCTTTCCACCTTCTTGGTGTAAGAAAAGGAAACCTAAAACCCCCTCTCAGAGTACTGACTTTCACTTCCTTGGAGTATCATTTCATCATCCTCCACCCCCACTGCTGAAATCTGTCAGAACTGAGGCAGCCCAGCTGGTTAGCTCAAACATGAGGTCAGATTGGGAAATGGGGTTATACTGGAACTCTCCAGGGATGGCCTGGTGGAAACTGAGGCCAAGAGCAAAACTGGTCCCTTAACAGGCTGTATAAGTAGTAAGATTTTTGGGAAACACAGAGCTCCCAGCCCACAGACAGGCAGATAACAAGCGAAGACTATGCCTAACACAGGGACTGGCCTCTCAAGGGCCCCAGCCTTCTTTTCCAAAACCACGTTTATCTGGCAGTCCTACCTGCAATTCCAGGAGATGCTGCTTCTCTCATGGTGTAGAGCCTTCAAGCCTAGCACTGCTGCTCCATATTCACTGTGCCCAGTTACCAACATCAATTCCCACAACAGAAGTTCTTCTGTTCTTCAGTGCAGTAAAAACAAGTCAACTTTTTTTTTAAAGCAAACTGCACCTGGGATCATCAAGGGAAGATGGTTATCTATCAGCCCTTTTCCATCTCCAAAAGTCCGTTTAATTCCACATCCACTTAACTACATCCTTAATTACATCCTGGACATATAAAAGGCAGATTTGCCTGGTTTTATTTTTTTTTCCTCCATAAACAAACTTGATTGCCGTTAGATTTTAAATTGTGTTTGTTGTGGGTGTCGGCCGGCATTTGAACTATGCTATAAATTTGCCTGTGTGCATGTTCTCCAGAGGGCTGTGTATCAAATGTTGTTGACTTGCCCGTGCCCTGTGTGCTTTCCATTTTCCCATGTCTCTGGGTTATGGAACAGAACATCACAAGATGTGTTTTAAGAACAGCGCTGTTCTACAAATTGATCCAGCCTTTGCTGCAGGATAAACTTGTCTTTCAGTGATGGCTGCAACATACCAAAACCAGTATTTGTCTGGAAGCCCATGGAATAAAGAGCTGCTAAAAAAGCTCACAGTATTAGTTGATGATAGAAGAACTGAATGAGTTATAAGTGGAAGAGAATGACATTGCCCACAGCATGTGACTGCTCAGTGGTCATGCCTGTGGGCTAGCAAAGGCTTGGCAAGCTTAGGTTGCTGTTTTCCCCTCCCTGTTCAGCAGTCACCTTCAGAAGCAAATGCTTTCAGGCTGGGAACCTGTGGAGGAAGAAATTACAAGAGCAAACTCTGCACAACTATTTCTCTTGCTTTCACCAAAGAAAACCAAAGAATTCCCAAACTTGCCATAATTCCACATTTACTGACCATTTTGCAGCTAGTCCCTTTCCTTCTGCACCAAACCTTCTCTCAAAAACACCAAACAAGCACCAGGAGACAACAGCATTATCAAGACAAAGTCCCCACATCTTCATTGCAGCACTTTAAAGAATACCCATAGTTTTGCCACAGAGTAAAGTCCCAGAAAACTGTGCCAGGGGCAGGGGAACAGCTTAGAGAGCCAACTGGTCTGTGTTCTCCATGGGCTGAAAAGACCAAGGAGGCAAAAAGACAGTGGATTTGATGGTGGAACACAAGCAAGCGGCTCCTCAGTGTCCACACAACAGAGCTGCAGAGAATGCAAAACTTGCTGGGTTTTCATTAGTGCTGGTTCTGTGGGCTTGGCATTCAGCCCCACACAGCTAATGCCCTCCTAAAGAAACTGCCTTGAATCTGTGTTGTGACAGCAGATGACATGGGTCCAACCTAGAAGATTTCTCTGTATTCCTCACAGTAAGGGAACCATAGGCAGGCTCCTCCAGCCAGCTCCTGCACTCCATGGAATGTCCTTGCCTGGTGCAATCACTGGGAGATGGTGTGTAAGTGCTCTTAACTTACCATATTATAGCCTCTGGTTGCTGGAACTTGCTCTAGTTCTTTCTGTAAACACAGGGAGGAGTCATCTATTAAGCTGTTCCCTATGGCCACAGCTGTGGGTGGTAATTGACCTCCCTGCACAGTGTAGAGCAGACCAAGTCTGTCATCACACGACCTTTCTTCTTCTTGAGCTCTTTGCCAGTCACCCCATCCCACTTAAGCTGCAACCCTGAAATGCTCTTGTGTCAGCATTCCCTCCTCAGACACACAACACCGCGAAGACTAATGAGCCACTCCATTTGAGAGAATTAAAAAAACACAGAAAAATACACTCCCAGCAGCAACGGCTGGAAACGTCAACTGGAGTCACACAGGCTGGAAAGAAGCAGAGATCTTTTATCCAAATGCCTCCCTCAGCAGCCTTTTGTCTGTGCCATCCCAGCAGGAAGCTCAGCACAGCACCCCAGAGCTGACAGAGAGACAAACCCACACGACTTCAGGGCTGAGATGGGTTGTGAAGTTCCCACTCCCCCTCGTCCCTTTAAAATCTATTTGATGAAAAGGAAGAAAACATTCAGTTTCTTGACTCTAGGAACCTCTCTGAGACCTGGTCCCTGAAGCAGCAGGGCAGCACTGCAGATGGGTGAGGAGGTAATTTATTAGACTCATGGCCAGTTGCCCTCCCATCGGAAGAGCAGCCCCTCCAGCTCCTCTCCCCAACAGCTGCCAGGAGTAGGAGTGTTCCAGGACTCTTCACTGCTCCAGAGAAAGAAACACAAGAATCACAGAGCCCAAATTCCTCTCCATACCCCAGGCATATTATCTCAGCACATCACATCTGGCCGCAAAATTCAGGCCCTGCACAGATATGAATTATATCTGTGTGTGGGTCTGTCACTTTAAGAGCCTGAAGTGAACTATTTCTTGGTAAAGGTCTTTCCCATTTTCCTCCCACTGACTTAACATCAGAAACCATCCCTCTTGACATCTCTGGCAGGACAAATGTGCCATTTGGCACCCTTTGGGGTGAAAAGTGCTATAAAGGAATGTGAGATGTAAGCCTGCTTTTTGAGTGGTATAAATCATCCTGTCCTGTCTTACACTTGGGAAAACGTGGCCTCACAGTGCATTCCTCTCTGCTCCTAACTGACAGGAGCATCAGAGAAGCACAGTCACATTTTTAGCTGCAACAGTAGGACAGTCACAGGGTTCTGTAAGGAGTGATACGGATTTACTGCTGGAAATCTGATGATTCTCTTCCCTTCTCTTTTGTCCACTGTCTTCTGTGTAAAAGTTCTTCTGCTTTATTTAGACACATACAGGGTGCTACTTATCTCCATCCTCCTGGTATTAACTTGACAGAGGCTTTTGTCAGCCATGGAGAGAACATAATTCTTTGCCACACCAGTTGCACAACACTCATCAACCTCATACCAGGAAATCCCCAGGCAAAGTAATTTCTGGGCAGAAGAGCAGCATTGTGCCATTGTACTGGAAACAGAGATCCTTGTGCTCAGGAGCTGCTTAGCATCTCTTCAATCTGGGTTTGTCTCACAGGCATTTTGGGGAAGAACACTTCCATTGCACAGTGTCAGCCAGAGCCAAGAGGATCAGCAGTGCAATGATATTAATCATCTCCTCTTTGAGCTGCACTTCCTAAAGATGTGCCATGGAGAAGTCAGGTGGGACATATGCTGTTTTTTCCTAGCTTTTCAGCTTGCACCTCAAGCCTTGTGTCCCTGTTTTTAGTTATCAAAAGAGAATGATCAGGCCTACAACAGAAACTAAGCTGTATTGTTTACATACAATGTCAAAATCGGGTGGTGTGCCGCCCTCATGTTAATCCTTGTTAACCTGTCATTACAGCTCTCTGCTCTGTAGTGGACATTTGGCACTGAGACACTACCCATGATGGACCTGCATCCAGCACCTTTGTCCTGGTGTTCAGCAGAAGTGCTGTCCTGGATGGCTCATCTGTTCCCAGGATAATACCATTAGCAAGACGGTTTCTGCCTCATCTCTTGTTGCAGAAAGGTGAGCAGGGACATCAACCCCATCATCACAGGCTTGTGAGTATAAATATTACCAAATTGTCATGCATGATGCAGATCGCTCCTGGGTGCAGTATATCCATGTACAAACAAGGATAATCTACTCTATTGTAAGAAACCATTTGCCACAAAAGGCCATAGGAGGAGCTGGCTGTCTGGCAAAGACAGACCTGTGTCACGAAGGAGCCTGGGAACAGATGAGCCATCCAGGACAGCACTTCTGCTGAACACCAGGATAAAGGTACTGGATGGAGGTCTATCATCTTCTCTGCACGCAAACATTTTAAGAAAAGGCTGCTCCAGCAGTCCCTCACAGGGTCACAAGTCCTACCAGGAAACCTGCTCTACCATGGGCTCCTCTCTCCATGGTTCCACAGGTCCCTGCCAGGACCCTGCTCCAGTGTAAACTTCCCATGGGGTCACAGCCTCCTTCAAGCATCCCCCTACTCCAGTGTGGGTCTCCCCAGGCTGCAGGTGGATCTCTGCACTGCCATTGACCTCTATGGGCTGGAGGAGCACAGCTGTCTCACCATGATCTTCACCACAGGTTGCAGTGGAACTTCCACTGTGGTGCCTGGAGCACTGCGTTCCCCTTCTTCTCCACTCACCTTGGTGTCTGCAGAGTTGTTCCTCTCACACTCTCACATATTCTCACTCCTCTCTTCTCTGGCTGCAATTACATCAGTGCAGTAACTCTTTTCCTTCTTAAATATGTTATCCCACAGGCGCTACTGCCATCACTGTCTGGTTCAGCCATAGCCAGTGGTGTGTCCATCCTAGAGCAGGCTGGCACTGGCTCTGTCAGACACAGGGGAAGCTTCCAGAAGCTGTAGCCCCTGTTGCTACCAAAACCTGGCCACACAAACCCAATATAACCCAGAAGGATCATCAAGTCCAACTCCTGGCCCGGTACAGGAACAACTCCAAAAATCCCACTATGTGCCTGAAATCTTTGTCCAAATGCTTCTTGAAGTCTGGCAGGCTTGGGGCCGTGACCCCTTCCCTGAGGAGCCTGTTTCCCACCTCAGCTGTGGTGACAGCAGTTCTTAAAAAGCAAAGGAGGTGTGTAGGACAGAGTGCAATTTCCTCAAGTCATTTTAGGGAACCACCTCATCAACCCACTCACAGCAATTTAACATTGTGACTGTAGGGCTGATGAAACTGTCATGGTCTGCACACAAAATGAGGCTCAACACACTTAGCTGTTCACGGACACTTTGAAAATAGCTGGAAGATAAAATCCCCCTCTAAGACCAAGTTTTCAGAATGCCTCTGCTCGTATCTCAAGGTCACTGGGTTCATACACAGTGGTACTCCCCTTCTTCACTAAGGTCGTACAGCTCTATCCTGCCACAAGGACAGCAGATGGGACTCAGGAATCCTTCACTGCAGGACAATAACACAGCCCACAGAGGAGAAAGAACCGGCAAACAAACCCAACCTAAAGTTTTTGTGTTATGCTGCCTAAAATAGAAGTCTTCTTGCTCATGCCAAAAGTCAAACTGCACCACTACAAAGTTGATTTAAGTGTGTGGGTATGAAAACTTCAGCATAGTCTGTGCAGAGGAAAGCTGGGGTTTCTATTTTCTCTATCCGGTTTCTGCTGGTCTTTCTGTTGCTGCTATGCAGGTAACACCCTCCATAACTCATCCACCAGCTTCACATCACGATGGAAAAACAAACAGAACAAAGCATGGAAGAGGAACAGACAGTATCTACTCAGGCCTATCAAAACTGAAGTGCATAAGCACACAGAGAAATCTTTTAATAAAAAGCCAAAACAAACAGAAAGTTCAGAAATCAACAGGTGCGAGTCTCCCTCCCAGCCGTTCTATCCACATCTTGGAAGGATCCAGAAACTATAACTCTTCCATTTTGCAAAAGACACAGCTCTAACTTTTAGTAAATGTGTCAGATGCTGGGACAAGCCTAAGCAGACAGTCATTCCACTTCCTTGCAAATCTGTTTCCCCAGGCAGTCTGGTTTATCCACCCAGTCACATCTTCACTAAGTCCCTCTTCCCTCCAAAGGTCGCAATCATCTCCACTGGCTGCTGGGCTATAATGTTTCTCCTCCAAAGCTAAACAGCTGGATTTTTGAATCATCCTTGCCAACATGAAAGGACACACTCCACATAAACGGAATGGCAGCTAAAGGGAATTCAGGGGTGACAAGAGGGATTAAAAAGATCTTGTGCTTCAATGGGAAACCACTGCTGAGTCCAAATAATTTACAATAAGATTAGAAATTAAGGCATGAATCTGATGCTGTTACTCATCTGAAGTTTAGTAGTTGCTTCATGTATGAGGCACTGGCATCCTCAGAGTAAGATACTGTATCTGCTGACGTCTCCTCTCCCCCATGTTGGCATGAGCCAGTCTCTAGATCCTGGTTGGTCACACCCTGCACACATCCCAGGGATCAGCCCTTGGCTACTTCAGGCACAACTGCTGCAGGGACCTTAGACCAACACAAGTCTGGACATACACCAGACCCAGTGCTCTGAGCTGAACCAGTGCTGTCACACAGGGGGAGTTCTACCTGTACCCCACAGACTAGCAGTGCTTGTCAGAAACAGCTACAGCCAGTAGTCTTCAGCTTTCTCTGCAAAGTTCTCCTCTGCTGCCAGAATCGGGGTATCTGGAAATGGAAAGAAGCTGACAGACAGTCCTCTGATGCTGGAAGGTGCTACAACGTCAAAGCATCACCTTTTGGAAGAGCTACTGAACCAGTAAGGCCATCTTCACTTACTACAAACTAACCACCTTCAACATTCTTTTCTACCATCTCGTTTCCTTAAAACCAGCATCTTCAGTTAATTTCTGCTTCCATCAATTATCTGTACAATTGGAACAAACTAAGTCACAGTCAGAGTTTGCAAAGCAAATCCAGCACAGGCTAATCGTTTCCTCTCTGATAAAAGGGCTGTAACTGTTGACAAGGAAGACAAACGACAGAGGCAATGATCCACGACCTTGTCTCCTTCTTAAGAATTGCAGTTATATCTTTATGAGAGAGTTATAAAACAATGAAATAAAGTTGAAGATCGTTAGAACAATGTCACACACATTACAGTAGCATTTCAGATTTTATCTGGTGCTATGGAGGCAAACAACCCAACTCCAGAATTCTGGCTTCTGGAAAGGCAACATCCCATGCCTTCTCTTCCTCTACAGTGAAGTTTAATCAAGACTGAAAACAAGCTTTTGCTCCCATGACTCCAAACCAGCTCACTGCACTCCACTGAGCCATCAAATATTCATTCCCCAGGTGAAACAGAGCTTAACTATTGGGGGAGTTGGGGGACCGAGAGGAGTTTTAAAAGAGCTGTTTTTTAAAAAAATAATAAAATAAATAAATCCTGGTCCTGATGAGGAGGATTTGCTCCAAAAATATGAATTTTATCATCTGTAGTAATTATCTAAGTTTAGCCAGTCTCAGGAAAGCTGGAGAACAGGTGGATCACAATGTACAGGATTCGTGAGAGATTGGTGAAGAAGAAAAGGAGTGAGCACATCCTTAATCTTCCCTGAAGCAAACTGCACCTGCAACGTTCCGTCGGAGCTTTGGGACCCCCTCTGCTGTTTGTACAAAGCAACAGCACCATCCAGAGGATAAAGAGTGGTCGCTCTGCCTCTCCCACCACCTCACCCTTTATCCACATTTACCTACAGAATATGCAGTACATAAGCTTTATTCCAGCTGTGAGCACTGTAGGGCTGTGTTTAGGTTAGCCTTGGGTAAGAAAACGTGAGCCATTTTAGAAGAACAGTAAAACAAAGAGCTCCAAAAAGAACCCTGCCTTCTAGTGACAGGCAGCACCGTCTCTCTCCAAGTGTCACTGTTCCTTGCACAAGGGCTACAACCTCTTCACAGCTACAGAGGAGGAAAAATTGACTCTGCTGGAGGGAAGGACTCGTCACACCTTGCCCTGGGATTTTACCTCGGGGAACAACTTTACAGCGAGTCCGTGGTGCAGTGAGTCCACATGACCCACGTGGAGGAGGCTCCCAGCCCCCCTGCCATGCTTGGCCCAGTCACACTGCCAATTTTGGAGATGTGTTGAGACCTGCTTGTGATTCCCCAGGACGATGTCAGTTGGCTGTTTCATCTCTTTCTACAGCAGCACCCCCAACAATTTGTTTCAAAGCTTGGAAACAGTCGCAACCACCACAGTAGGTTTGACACTAGCCCCTGATGGAAAACAAGGTCAATTATCCCCTTTCTCTGAGACAGATTAGCAGGAAAACTATGCAACGCCTCATCTTTATTAGATTATTGTTCCCAGTGCAATTTAGCAGTTGATAAATGCAAACACTATACAGCATTCCCAGGAACTGAGCACATCCTGACTCACTCACTACAGCACATACCTCAGTGACTGCATTCCTCACCTACTTTGGGAATTAAGAAAGTATTACAGACAGGAGAATTTCCCCTCTAGGAGAAAGAAAAAAACGAAACCAAAAAAAAGAGTGTCTCACTGCTATTCCAGAGGCGTTGGCGAGGATCCAGCAACTGGATACATTTGAATAGTAGCTCTATTCAAAATTTTAAAAAACCCAAACAAAACACAGGGACTTCCATGTTTTGCTCTGTTCCTGCCCTAGCACAAAGTCAGATTCAAATCCACGGCACTAGCACTCCATCCCCATCTATGTCTAGGAATACTTACCATCTGTGCTCCTTCCATAACTCATAATCTCTGCTGCCTCACTTGATATTTAGAAAGGGTTCACTAGAAAGATGACATTCCTGGGCTTTAGTCATATTATGAAAACAGAATAAAAAACCAAAATACCACTCAGTTGCCACAGCCAGAAGATAGAAGACAACACTTTACATTTTCCACCACCTCTGAGGTTATGTCGGTCAGACAACTTCCAGAGAAATGCAGGTAGAAAAGACTTCAGTATCAAAGGGGTTATTTTTCATACAGTTTCTTACATTATATCAAAATGTGATTCACCAACAAAAGTGGCAGTAAAGTGAAGCTTCTTTCTTAAAACAGGAGCTGCTTGTGTTCCACACTCATTGCTTGATTACTGCCCAAATTCCCTATAGGTACCAGGCACCACAAGTTTCAGAACTAGTTATTTCACCACCTAGAGAAAATTGTATTATCTAACATGGGTTGTAACGTATATGATTTCTGAATTTTGTTCCCGCCTTCTTACGGGAATAAATCCTGACTATTATAAATTAATTCCCTGCCTGGAAACAGTCACTAAGAGACAGGAAGGACTGGAGGGGTGAGGCAGGAATGAGTAGGGTGTTTTTATAACTCCAAAGCTGGTCTGGAAAACTACTGCTTGTTCTCCTCTGGTGGGTATTAATGAGGACTTTTGCCTTTGATTCATTCTGAGAAATACCCCCAGGGAATTTGTTGAAAAATATTTGACATAGTTTGCAAAAAATCTCAGAAGTCCCTTGCACAGCACAGGAGGCAACATAAGGTGGAAAATAACCCTGTAGGTGCAAAAAGCAGAGTTTGTGGTGCATGTGGGCCACACTCTTTCCCGTTATAACTATTCCCATTTGCACAGTGCAAAACCACCTCTTCATCACCAGATACACTCTAGAGGGGGAAGCACCTGTGATCACGTCACAGGTTCACTAATTCCAGAATCAACCTGTGGAAAAAAACCTCATTTAAATGATCTGTAAAGAAAGTCTCCAAACATGAAATCCCTATCAAAGTCACCTACAGAACCAGAGGGGAATTCTGCTTACTCTCCTTCCCCTGCCTTCACCTCCCCCACCTACTGAAGTTCCTCACTCAAATAATTCCAGATTTTTATAAACCTGAATCTCTGTTTCATGCTCAAAGACTGCTTGAGCTTGAACAAGGAATGAGAAACACATCCAAGAAAACTGAGGATGCAGGACATTCTTTGACCTACCCAAGGTTAAATCAAAACAACACAATCTATCCCTTGCCTGCAGAATCCTGAGTCATGACAGTAGATTACATTAGTGAGCTTAGGGGGATGTCAGGAGCACAGGGAAATAAGAGCATCAGAATAAAAGGTATCTTGTTAAATATCTAGGATGAATTGTGATTGCAAACCATCCCTGAGAGGGCAACACCACACACTCCACATGACTTTAGGCACTCAGAGGGACAGAAGGTTAATTTCCCAACATCCCAGAAGAGCACCAAACTCAGACTTAGTAAAGAACAGCTTAAACCACGGTCACCTCATTTCACTGCACTCACACTCCAAACCCGTTGGAACAAAAATGTCCTGGCAGCTTCAATGGACTTTGGGTCAGGAGAAACACCCAGGGAACATCATCAGTGCACAGGCAGGTGGAGGTGGATATTTGTCTTCCAGTTGAATTATCTGTTCTTGGGATGAATTTTCCCACCTTCTGTAAATACAACTGATGTTATCAGAGAACTTCTACCACAGAAGCTGCTGGATGAAGAATAGGATTTCCCTGTTTGTTATCCTGTAAGATTCACTCAAAGGGGGATTATTATCACCCAAATAAAATGAGCATTGCGTAAGATTGCATCAAATAAATATACCCTAGTAGGTGGGGAATATGTGTTATATAGGTGGGTCCACATGAATTTTACTGTATTAAAGAAGTAACTTTTTACCCCTTGGCGTGCTTTGATTCATGGAAACCTCCACCTTGCACCCTGTGTGGAATAAACATGTCCTTGATGTCTGGATTTAAAGGAATCAACTCACAGCTGAAGTACCTTCATTAACACCCCTGGGGAGAGCAGGGTCTGTGCCTTTCAAAATGCAGCTCCATACAAGTGAAATTTTGGCCAGCTTATATGGTGAATTTCGCTAAGGATATGGTAAATTCTGTGGGTAATTGCTACATATGAATCATTACACATCCTTCTAAGCTAACAAACATTTTGTAAATTACCTAAGACATACATTTTTAGGGCTTAGGCAAAAAAAGACTACATATCTTTTGGCTATGTATTGCTTTTCTAACTAGACAGTATTTACTGGTTTAAGTGTCTGGGGTAGATAGGTCATCTGATTTATTTCATACAGCTGGAGGACTAGTCATCTTCAAGGTTTACTTATCTAAAGCTCTGCATGGTTAAGTATATTTGCATTTTATAATTTTACTGCTGTTTGTTCAGAAACTCTCATCTCCTGCTTATCTTTGACAGAAGAAAGAAAACATTTGTCTTTTCACAGGAAAGAGGCCAGGTCCTCATAAAACACTTGTAAATAGCTCTAAACAACTTACAATATAGCAACCCTCGCTTCAGTCTTCCAGTCGAATTATGAGTCCCCAGATTGAACTTACTCACCTTTTGTAAACACGACTGATGTCATCAGGTAGCTTCTGGTAACTTCTACCACAAAAGTTGCTTAATGAGGAGCTATCCGCTTCAAGCATTGCGTGAGGCCTATCACCCCCTGATAAACAGGTATTAGGTGTGCAGGTTCGAGTTTCACCGTACAAAAGAGAGGTGACTTTTCTCCTTCTGGGATTTGTGGAAACCCCCGCATCTGGAGGTGCGGGGAATAAAAAAATTCCACAGATTAGGAGGCGCGTCTGTGTTTAGAGAGCTCCTAAAACCGGAAGCCTCATGCAGCCCTCAGGGAACCCCCACAGAGCCCTCAGGGAGCCCTCACGGAGCCCTCAGGGAACCCCCACGGAGCCCTCAGGGAGCCCTCGTGGAACCCCCACAGAGCCCTCATGGAGCCTTCAGGGAACCCCCACAGAGCCCTCATGGAGCCTTCATGGAGCCCTCATGGAGCCTTCATGGAGCCCTCATGGAGCCTTCATGGAGCCCCCACAGAGCCCTCATAGAGCCCTCAGGGGACCCCCACAGAGCCCACAGGGAACCCCCACAGAGCCCTCATAGAGCCTTCAGGGAACCCCCACAGAGCCCTCAGGTAACTCCCATAGAGCCCACACAGAGCCTTCACGGAGTCCACACGGATCTCACACGAAGCTCCCCGCCTCACAGGAGCGGCCCCGCCGCCGGCACGGCGGGTCCCGGGGCCGGGCGGGGGCCGAGCCGGTCCCGGCCCGCGTTGCAGTGGGGACAGGAGCGTGCCATGGCGGCCCTGCCTGTCTGCCAGGGCAGCCGCAGCCATGGGGACACCCAGCGCCCTCCGTGCCCTCATGAGGACTCTCCGATGCCGCTATCCCCTCATGGGGACTTCTCAGTGCCGCTGTCCCCTCATGGGGACTTTGCAGTACCACCATCCCCTCATGAGGACCCTCCACTGCTGCCATCACCTCACAGGGAATGTCCAGTGCCATCGTCCCCTCATGGAACTCCCCCCAGTGCTACCATCCCCTCATGGAACCCCCCCAGTGCCACCATCCCCTCATGGAGACCCTCCACTGCCACTATACCCTCATGGGAGCCCCCTCACTGCCACCATACCCTCA